>OZ059787.1:6195864-6795864 GCA_964057025.1 Standfussiana lucernea | reverse complement strand
ATGAAAAATGTAGAAGGATTTTGTTTTTAATTATGTGTTACTCAATAAGGGGTTAAGATACAACGGAATGATTACAGAATTTATATTAAATAAGTAGTAGTTGCTTAAGTAGGTACTAGGTACTGCCTCTTTCATGAAAACCAAAGACACTGCCTGAAAGTAGAGCGTTCAAGAAAATGTTTTTAAGAAAAAAAAATAAACGACAACTACTTACTGTTTTCTGGTCGAGCTCTTGAAAAATAAACTAAACGTAAGCACTACTTTTTATAATTTGTACTGTAGGTGCTATCTAATTTCATCATGATTCTCCAGCCCTAATTCCAATTTATTTGGGGTCGGCGCAGCATATCTTCCATACTTCTCCATTACTCGTCATCTATTCAGAAACCTCGTTGCCATATCATCCTTCACACAGGCCAACCATCGTTTGTTTGGTCTTCCTCTACTCTTATACCCATCCACATTCATACTCAAGCTGAACTTGTTCTCCACATCTTTGCGATCCGTTTTTGTTCAGGACCATGCCTAGGAACCTTCTAGTTACACAGATATTAGACCATCTCAGACACTCATCTGCATAGTCCTCATGTGAGTTTATCGAGATTATGTCTGGACCTTAAAAGAGACTATGACCTCTGAGTTTGTTTCTTCTCAGAGTAGTCAGATACGAAACACCGGCCTCATCTAGTTTTAAAAAAGAAGACGTGTAAAAGTGTTTGTAAAAACTAATTTGCAAAATAAACATCATTTATCATTTATTAGAGGACAAAGTTCTAACTTTTTCACAATTTTATTTTATGTTATGACTTAACTTTAAATACTCCTGACCCCTGAACTATTCAATGCAGCCATCAGCTTAATGTTTGAGTGCATTACTTAATGATTTCCCAGCAAAATTGTTTGCGTAGAGTTACTTAGTTTGATGTACAGAACCTCGGTTTGGGGCTTCGTGAAGGGTCCATTTACACCTTGTATAATGACTGTCTTGTTGCTCTAGTGGTCGCAAGTGCGACTGCTGGGCATGCAGGCCTGGGTTCGATTCCCGGGTCGGGCAGAGTGTTATTGGGTTTTTCTATTAGGAATTTCTCTGTAGCAGCCACGGAGTCTGGATTTGTGCCCGGTTGATGGCAATAGGTTCGCCCCCTATTACACGGGACTTAAAATATACATCTAACCATTCGGGGATTAAAGGCGTGATGTTGTGTTATAATTATGTCTTATCCAAAAGCGTACAGATAGTACGCTTAGTAATTGGTAATCTTTATGGTTTACCCACTCTGTAACAATTGTTACCGATTTCAGCCTTTTAGCTGCAGTCGTCAGGACAGTATCTGATTGACAGATTCTGAAAAGGGTTTCACGTTGGTGAGTTGTGAATTTACACGAACCCTTCAAAAACTACTGGATATTTCCAATATTGCGATTCGGTTTGGTATTTGGGAGCATAGCAATCAGTGATATAAATATACACATAATATTAAATACTTTTGTGGTTCGACTCGTTGCTGGTACTTCCAATTTGCGCTTGCACTCATAATTGATATCAGGTATTCCATTGGTTTTATTTTCATTTAATATTCGACTAAACCCTCTGATACCTCTGATTTTTCGGATTCATGTGCGTATTGTATAATCATCACTTCCTTTGGTGAAGGAAAACATCGTGAAAAAACCAGCATGCCTGAGAGATATTTCTTGACGGCATGTAAAGCCAAGTCAGAGGCCCATGGGCGGCATAAAAATTCTGACACCAGGTTAGGCACTAACCATACGATAAAGAAGAAGAAGACGAATAAAATAAATACGGAAAACTTCTCCATTGGCATAATCAGCCTAGAATGTTCCCTTTGATGGAACACAGGCCTTTTTTCTGCAAAAGGGTACCTACCTAATTCACCACGCGGGCCCAGTTCGCCGATGTTACAAGTCTTAGATTTTTTGGTTCTAGTACTCAGCGGTTTCCCCAGAAAGGTTTCTCTTGGGATCAGTGGTGGTGAAATAATTTTCCCATAGTGAAGAACCTCTCTGTGTGTGAAACTACGATCTACAATTCGTAGTCTTGGACGTTACCACTGCGCCAACACCGCATTTTTTTCGATATTCCCCATACCTGTTTCAAATTCCGCTCACTCCTAAAGGGAGCAAATATAATAGTGACATAGATCTACTAATATTAGGAGTAGTTTACATGCATTATGTGGGTAATATTGCACTGTATGATTTAACTGTTTCAATAAGGGAACGGTGCTAAAATTTTATCGTTCCAGAGAAGGCAGGCAGCTGCGTAGCCATCTATTGGGTAGCCGGTGCATGAGTGTGCATACTTCTACTTTGGTGTACTAAGTTAGGCCAATATGTTATGTATGTAGGGTAATATCGCGTCTCAAGATTAGAAAATATGTTCTAGTATTTTGGCGTTATGAATGAAAATCATATTAACTACGGTGGAGATGTAAGTTCCACGGTAATTTACGAAATTACTGGACTGGACTTAAGGAGACAAGGAGGAGCTCGAAGCTCAATAATAACAGCCACAAGGGTCGATCTTCAAGATCAAAGCCATGGTCGGTCTGTGGATGGGTGACCATCATTACATACCGTTTATCCTCCATGCCTCGGAAAGCACGTTAAGCTGTTGGTCTCGGCTGTCATTTGTAGATCTTTGACATTCGTTATAGGTAGTCAGTGGCCCGAAAGTCTGACAACCAGTCTTACCAAGGGGTATCGTAGTAGTAGTACGAACTGGGTTGTGGAGGTCAGATAGGCAGTCGCTTCATGGAAAATACTATTATTATTATTAATATTTTAGTATTCAGCTCCATCCGGCAAGACTAGAAGCCGACCCTAATAAATTTGGGAAAAGGCTGGGCAGATGATGGTTAAGGTGACAAGCACTAATTCATACTTATAAAACTAGAAAGATTGGGTTTTATTTTAATAAATATATATATATTTATTCAAAAGTTGACATGTGTTTCATTTAAAAATTATAAACGTAGCCCCTGGTATCTGATATCAGGGAATACGTTTATAATTTATAATTTAATTTAATTAGTAATATATTATAGTAATTTAGTATGTAGTAGCAGTATATTTAATAATAATTTAGTTTAATTTATTTAGTAGGTACCTACATATCCTGCTGAATTTATTTTTCCTGAAATGGTTCTGTGTAACACCACATTCGATTAAGTTTAGTGACCAAAAAAATTAAATCATATTTAAGAAAATGATGGGTTGTAGGTTTATGTAATGCAGGTTCGATTGTCAAGGTAAAGTTTATATTGTTCATCATTGTTTATGACTATGTGACTGTCACAAATGTATTATATATAGCTAGAAGAGACCGAAAATATCGGTTTTAGAGTACATTTTGGTACCGACCTACCCATTTCAGTATTTTTAATGTTTATTTAGGTACCTACCTAAATAAGAATTGAATAGCCAACAATATTTCAATAACAATCAATCGTCAATAAAAATATTTCACATAATTTTAAAATAATCAATTAGTAACTCCTTCAAAAGTCGAACGATTCTCTGTTTAAAAAATCTATAAAAAAAAAACAAATTGTCTGAAATCCTCTTCCAAAACTACCAAAGGCTGGCCGTAAAAAAAACGAAGCATGTCGCGTACTCGGACGATACTTAGCGAAGAATTGCCTCTCCCACGCAGACTTGCACAGGATGCACACCACAAACGCAAAACGTCAAAAGCAACTCTACGTTCTTGATACAAAGTAGAGTTTCGCTCGTGGAGTGGCCGTCCCGCCTACAAGGGGCGTCCGTTCCCCCTCTTTCGTCGTCGCCGCGAGTGCGTTCACACGAGTTGCTACTTTTAAATTTTAATCACAACTTGCCCGTTGATTTGGACAAAAAGTGAAATGAACGCGTCCTTTGACAACTGAAATGTTTGCAGTGTCATTTGTATGTAACGCAGTGATATAACCCGGTAGGCTGTGATAATTGTTTTTTTTTAATAATATATCGGGGTGATTCATTGGTTTTGTTTTGATGAGTCGTGGGGAGTTTGTAATGGTGGAGGGGAAAAATTGTAACTACCTAATCTATGTATCTAATGAGTTAATGACGATTGTCATGTAAGAAAAGCAAACAATGGGAAAACCGGTAATTCATTCTGAATAGATCGTAATATTTTGATGTAATATCATTTGTAGTGACACTAAACTAAGTTTAAAGTTTTCAAATTAACTTAGCCAAAGGTAACTTGAACTTTAGCATCCACGTATAAATTACTTGCCGGTAAAATTATCATGAAAGCTTAAATCAGGTCAGCAGGCCTCCATGAAAATTGTTCACAGGTGGTTAAAAAAACCGAGTTTGTTTGTTTGTGTTTTCAAACTTTATTTTATTGTATTTATTTCAGTTCAAACGTTCATTTCGTATGGAATTCGTTTTTTATTGGTGTGAAACTGTGAGTGGCAATCGAAGTTATGACTATTTCAGTTGTAAAATCGTTTTTAAGTGTGAGTGTAAAACTGAAACTCATTAAAATGAACGACTCCGAGTTATTAATTTTCCTAAGAAAAATTGAAAGATAAAAGAAATTACTTGAGAATGTTATGAGTAAAAGAATTAAAGTAGCAACATATTTATACACATACCCTGAATCCATGTTCTGTTGCAATGTTTAGTAAACAGTTTGTCAATGTAATCTTTTGAGTTTATTTCGGATTCATATCAGAAAAGCTGTATATAACCGTATAGTTCAGCCTTGTATCTATGTATTTATCAAAGAATCAATAATTCAAACAAACAGTAGCTTATACTTATCAATTGCAATAGTTACCTATACCTTATTTTTTATTGTTGTATAAGTCCAAACTATCCCACGACTGACCAAAGGTTTTATCGCTTATTTACCAAAGAAAATGTTTTGTAGGTACTCTACTAATAAAAAGCACAGTGCAGTCAATGTTCAGGAAAATGTGCGTTTTGATAGTCAACCTTGAAATTGGTAATAACAGAGAAAATTCAGTGATTTATTACCTTCTTTATTTTTGAATAGCCAGCCATTAAGTGGTAACACATTATTATTTTGAAAACCGTTGACTAAGTGAGCAATTTTATGGAGAAACGAAAGTCATACGTGAAATAGGTTATATTTTTATTTTACGAAACAGTCTTTCATGGTTTCTCGTACGCTTTAAGGAAATTAAACATTTCATCGTTTATTATTGCATAAGCTGAAAATATGCAGTAAAAACAATTCTATACCTACTTCCTACTAAAATAAAAGATCAATCAATTATATTCATAGCTTGCAAACTGAAAGCGCCATACTCGTCGCCAAATTTTGGGCTGAAACAATTTAGATTGTTAATTGATATAGCTTGTAAAGACCAAATCTCCGATAATCACCAGGATATATGTATATGTTTTTATCTACCAAATATCTATCTATCACACAGCCCACAAACCGCTGCTCCTGGACACATGAAATTTGGAAGATGTATTCTTCGTTAAGAGTAGGTATCCATTAAAAAATAGTTTTCCGAAATTCTGAGGGTGAAATGGGAGGCTGAATTTTCAGTGAAAAAGTTTCACTTCTTTATTCTCTGGGTCGATTGACTCAAAAATTGGCGTACACACTCTTCAATTAAAATTATAATACAGATGTATCACAGTTTATCCAAAATCATCCCCCAACAGAGTCAAATAGGGCATCGAAAATCACGTAGAAGGGTGCATGGCGCGCGTTGCGCAGGAGTATTTATCTTTAATAAGTAGGTAGGATTTTTCTGAGATGTCAGACACGTCGTCTGTAAATATATTAATTGCAAAGATTGCTTGGGGAACGCTAGCAGATGAAGTAAAATCGTGTGTGAAACAGTTTCATTTGTGGCCATCAGTGACTAAACTTAATGTTACAAAAAATACGAGATTTCACCTGAGAGGAGATGATTCAGTTTGACGAGAAAGTCCCATATCTCAAAAATTAAATATCAAATGTTATTCAAAACAATTTTCGTTGAAAGTTTATTTTACGTTCTACAAACGTATTTTCTTAGAATTTTCCTCCTCTTACTTTAGATATTAGAGGGGGGGGGGGGGCAATTTTGACCACCTTGGAACAAATATCTCATCAACTATTAACTTAGAAAAAAAATATTAAAGAAATCTATATCCTTTTTAAGAGCTATCGATAGACACCCCACAAAGTTATATACGTTCATTATTATTTTTCCCTATATTAAAATCATGTTTGTGTAGCAGTTCATAGAAGGCACCTACTCTCCAGATTTCAGCTGTGTCGTGCTTATAGTCTCGGAGTAAAGTGGCTCTGACATACGGACGGACAGGCCGAATCTGTAAGGGTTCCGTTTTTGCCATTTGGCAACGGAACCCTAAAAACGACCAAGTCACAAACATCAATGAATTAATTTTGAGATCGTTCAAAGCAGTTGAAAATCGTTATAAATCAGTGAACTTACTCATAAACAACGATGACACTATACATTACTCGGTTGAATTTCTTAACACATTGAAGCCTCCCGGTCTGTCAACTCACATAGGTATTAAAATTGAGAGTTGGCGCCCCCGTAATGTTGCTGCGTAATTTAAACCCGCCAAAATTATGCAATGGCCCCAGGTCGCGAATGATAACATTGCAACGAAATGTTATCGAAGCAACTATATTGACCGGTTGTTGTGTCTGTGTCTATTCCGTGGATTCCACTAACACCATCGAATAACCCTTTGAGTTCAAAAGAGTGCAGTTTCTCCTCAAAGTCTGCTTTGCCATGACCATAAGTAAATCTCAAGGACAAACTCGTTAATTTAGCAGGGGTAGACTGAAGGGAGAACGGCTTTTCACACGGCCAGTTATACGTGGCTTGCTCTAGAGTATCTAAACTCCCGGAGCAGCCTGGTGATTTTGGCACCTGAAGGAAAAACAAAAAATATTGTTTACAAAGAAATACTGCGATAGTTAAAGTATTTCGTTGTAATTAATTATTTATTATCTACTTCTGGTTGTCTCTTAATAAGATCTTTTCAGACACGCTTTGAGTTATGTTAAAACCATACAGTTACTCTCAACCCAGAGATTAGTTTATTTTTACGGAGAACTTCGTCCTTATTGCATTGTTTGGGTTATTTTCAGTTCGTATGTTCAATGAGAGGGAGTGAGAGCGTATATAATGTTTGTTTCTGAAAAAAAAATGACATTTATTTCATGTAGGCCGTGCGGGCGAAGCTGCGGGCAGAAGCTAGTGGAGTATATGATTCCTTCTTTCATTCCAATTAGTTAGGTACTTAACGCTTTGAAATATCCTAGAAGTTCTTTTCCCGCTGAAAATCTATATAGGGGCTTAAAGATTATTCTAAAGTAATCTATTCTGTAGTAGTTTTTTTTTACACATCAATAAACTGTGTATTGAAATCAATGTAAACAGTACCTATAGTAAACTTTTTTTCCCACCCTTAATGCGTAAATACGATCAGATAACTATGCAATACATACTCAAGAGTACTCGAATGGTACTGTTGGTAGTATACATTTTAAGAAGACTGTTAAGGTAGGAAAGTGCTATTAGACACTTGATGTGAGTTACTTCGAAATATTGATCTTTTTTCGGCCGAGGTGAAAATTCTTTAGTAGGTATGTTGTCTTTATAATTATTTTTGAAACTTAATTATATTATTTTCACAACATGAAGCCAATACTTCTTTCAATCACACATCTTGGTGCGCAATTTCATAAGGAATTAATGGTGGTGCATTCATCGTTATTATAACCTGTAAGTAATCAATTTTATTCAAAATACCGAAGGCTATTCAAAATTAACGAATAATAACAGTTATTATCGTTGCCTTACATGGAAATCAACGAAATAATTATTGCGATTCGTCACAATTCGCGTATCGGCGGCCATTTGTGCCGCTATTACCGGCTCGCCGTCGATAAGCTTTACTGCATAACGACATGGTTAGTTTGAGCTCCTCGCACGTAATAAATTATTATAAATACAAAACTATGAGAAAGTCTGTGAGTTTAATTTTCCGCAAATTTGATCTAACGCTATAAAGGTGGGCAATTTCGCGCGCTGGCCGCTGCGCTGGCGTTGATTGCGCATTACCTGCCGCTGTTTACTCTGCCTCCGCTAGCACACGTAATGAAGTTTATAAAGTCGCTCTAATTGAGCGGTTACTGTTCTTACTGCGAGAGGTAAGGTTACAATAACATTGACTTTACCAATAGAATTTAAGGGGCTGCAAAGCTCGTTGGGTCACGCGTATCTCGAATTTCAGGGATACTCTTTATTCGATTCAGTTAAGCAAGTTGTAACTTCGAGGAAAATAATTCTAATCAGTGAATAGTCACGGCCACTGGATTTGGATTTTTTTAAACAAAAATAAAAGTTATATACCTGATTTAAATTAAATTTTCAATTGGATCTTTTCCATTTGTCCCTGTTTTTCGTTCAGTTGATTTCTGTTAGCTTTCACTTCGGTGAAGTCGAACTGGCAGATAAGCTAACGTAGCCGGCCTTTTAATTTAATTCTATTTTTGCTTCTGTTAATTTATTTTATTCAGAGGTATTAGGTTGTAAAAAACTAAAGTTTTTCAAAACTCATGCGCAAATTGCCAACTTAAGTGGATGTGTCACTTACTTCGCAACGTGCATCAAGTATGTTGTAGGCGTCTACGCACACTCATTGAATTCTATGTAAATGTGCAAGCAGCAACCCATCTGCTTGGAGCTATTTGCGTCATGTAGTAAAATAAGGGCTCATTTATTCACGATATAACCGCGAGTATTGTGACGCGGCTATCGGCGCGCGGGCACAGCCCCATCCATGGCGGTAAGCTCTCACAGTGCATAAATAGTGATGCGAAGCGTCGGCGCACCGAGTAATTCGAATAAATACCTCGATACAATCGGCTCACCGTTTAACGAGAGAGCCTTTTCCGCGCCGCGGTGAGCCGTTTAGCGAATTTCAATAGTTATCACGCGGAGAAAAACTCGCTCGACGAGAGGGACGGGCGCGAGTGGCGAGGCCAGCGCGAGCGGGACGGACTTAATAAGAAAGAAATAATAAAAAAGCGGTTGTGTGTGCGTGGTCGGAGTGTGGTGGCATAGGGCGGCGATGCAGGCCCCTCCCTGTGGCGCGCCGCCTGCCGCCTGCCGCCGCCTCAGTCGAGTCCCCAGCGCGCCGCGCCGCACCGGTCCGCTCTGCCCGCTCTACCCGCGTCCGCAGCGCGCGTAAAAAGTTTCAACACACTGTACGAAACTTGCACGTCGTGATTACGATACCGAACCTAGTAGCGACCATTCATTCTTGCGTTGTTCTGTAAAAGACTCGCTGAAAAGTTTGTGTTTTTCATTTTATTCGGAAAATCTGTGATTTTTTGCGATTCCTTTAAATCTTGAAAATTCTTATTTTTCTTGGAAAGTTATTTAACTTTCATTTATTTCCGACCGTTCGTTTGTCTTTTGTAAAGCTAATCTGGACAGTATTCATAGTCTTCATTAACAAGTGTGAACTGCAGCAGATTTCTAACTTCAAAGTTGCAAAGATTATGTACTGGAACATCGATGGGATGTTCAGACGGTGACGTCGAGTGGTCAGCTGGAGGCAAGCTGGGCTCGCAGGCGGTCAACTTGATGCTGCTGCAGGGCGAGGGTCGGCAGGGGCCCGCCATGGAGGAGGACTGCTCCGCGCGGCCCTGCGCCACTGACTTCTCCATCGCCGCCATCATGGCAAGGGATCGCCAGGAGAGGAGAGAGAGACGGAGGCACAGGGACCCCAGGGAAGACACGCTCATGCCTTTAGGTAAGTCCTTCAAACTTTTACACTACATCATATTTTAATCTCCTTTTATTCTGGGTAGACTCAAAATCTGCCACAAACAAATAAAACATAATCCAACATCATCATTACAAACATTACTGAACCGTTTTGCGATATCCCTCAAATTACACTACTCGTAGGTACTATAGTCAGTTGCAAAAGTTAAGAAAGAAATTGTTGTAAGCTTTCAAAATCCATTAAAAACTTTTCCAAAGTTAACTTCCAATAAGATTGAATTCTGTTCAGAAGTAAAAGTTCAATGAAAACTTTACTAAGTGGAACTACAGCATTTTACAACTTCTCTTTTACAAGGTTAAGGCCAGCTGGAGCTTACCAAAATGTAGGGAAGTTCACCAACACAAATTAATTTCCGCCATCAACATTAATTTCAAGAAACCAAGATTTTTGTGACTATCTTCCATAATATAAATCGTAGTTGAAACTTTTTTTTATAATTTCCTAAAGAATACTTGGTAACAAATAACTCGTAGGCTCATTTTTATAGTGATAACAGTCTGTTTATATTTTCTTGAAATCATGCAATAGCTCGGAAAGTTTTCCCTAAGAATGTGATGAACTGTTTGATATTTTACCCTCTTGAAAAGTATCATATTTATTATTTTCTTCGTCTAATTAAAATGAATCGTTACGTTTTTATTCTTATAAGTTTACAATAAGTCCTATTCACTATTTAGGCCTATATAAACTTCTTATTTAAATAAAACTCTCAACTATATGTATTAAAATAATATTATTATGTTGAAAAATATGACAATATTAAGAGCAAGGAAATATTTCCCTAATCGAATACAACAGCTATCGATTCGACACGGCTGTCATTAAAGGCATTGTAATATTTTCTTGTAACATGAAAACATTCCGATTATTATTATTTATAGCTAGTTCTTATCACGAATAAATACTAACATTACCTATCAGCAAAACTGTTTGCAACAAAATTTACGTTAACTTAATGACTGTATAAACTTGACCCGTGTTAAGTAAAAAGTAACAGAAGAACCCCAAAAGATAAAAAAAAGATATGTTCAAAGTTATCATTCTGTTTTTTGATGTTGTTTAGACAAACATACATTTTTAACAAAGCCCGTCAATAAAATACTCGATCTTTTTTTAAACTCAACAGTAATTTATGACACTGCCTTTTAGTTACAGTAACTTTGATAGTGTCATAAAATTAAAATGGAAACTAAGTTTTATATCTTTAGCGAGAAACATTTTGAATCGGACTGCATCATATATTTTGATGATTAGTAATCAGGTGCCTACAGTATTTTTATTGATGGGCTTTAAAAAAGACCAACTGAAAGGGTTTGATTGTTACACATCGTTATAATGAAGTTATTGTTAACTAATTTTGGGCTCTCCATATTACAAAATTAAGTACCTACCATTTGTCTAGATGGTTAAGGGTGATTCTGTACAAAGCGCAATTCAGTCTTATCCCTTTTTGGTTCTCTTATCACTTCAAAGCAGATACATTTTACATCCATTGCAATAAATCAAACGAAGTATGTAACCATTACCCAAGGGGGACCTGGTGTCCGGGAATACAGACCTCACGTCTAGTTTAGGCACCAGTCTCCCACAGTATAATTATTGATGTTACGTATTTTGTATTGATACCTTTCTAATGTATAAGTTATATTGTGGTGAGAAAAAAAAATAAGAACTTAAAAATTAATTGAAACTTTAATTCGAATAAATTTATTCAATTTACAAATTAATTCAATGTTTTTCAGCGGCCGTCCTGAAAGTGATGACTTTTAAACGTTCTATCTTCAAATCTACATTTGGTATATCATGGCCCATAGGTTTATTTTTATTTAACTCTCGGTGGGTGTTATAAATTGATTGCCAGTTTTTTTTCTAAATCTAAGTGTTTTTACTTCGTGGAAAAGGGACAAATAAGATAAGTCATTATAAATCTACTAAGTAGGCACGAGATTTCTCAGTGATCATCTGATCAAACATGTATTTGCATAAATAAAAACTTATGAAACAAAATAAAAGCATAATAACTAAAGAAATAAAATTACTCAAAACAGATTATATTTTTGGTAATAAGTAGTTCAAAACTAAAACATAATTTAATAGAAAGGAGTAAGGAACTGGTCAAACAATATGTTTGTACTAAAACGAAGTTTGCTGTGACTATCAAAACGTATTCAATGATTATTGATTTGTATAAAAATATATTTTAATGTTTTTCTTACCTGAATCCAAAACGCAATAAGCATCTGACATTATTTTACAACTAGGCATTCAATGTTCACAATAAAAACTATTTGTAATATGCCGAATACAATGCCTAAGTCCGAAAAAATGTCCAATTCATAATATAGAGCTGATGGCTGTTCTGAACGTGCACAAACTAACTTTGAAGTAAGTAATTTATTCAATTCAATTCAATTTTATTTATTTTGTGAACACAGGGTACATACAGTAGATGTTATAACAAATAAGCTCCGAGCTGTGTCCCGCCAAAAAGCATACAAAATATCAGGGTTTTTAAACAACATTAGAGATTCAAAAGTAGGTACAATCACAACCATTATAATGTCAAATTCAGATAAAATTATTGTTAATAAGTCAAGATAAATAAAGCAAGGAACCAAAAAATACAAAATAAAAATTAGTGATGAATTTGTGTTATTCATTTAAAATAAATACTTTACAAGTCCTGAGTGTAGCTACATTAAATATGAGCGGTATATTTGCTTTTCTAAAGCGATTGAAGTTAGTGAGGTGGGAAGGTGTTGAAAATATCAATGTTTTTTTTTTAATTTATTTAAAACTACTTTAAATGAATTCAACACATTGGACACTTACACAGAGTTTCCAAGACTTGCAATTGTAGTAAACAGACATGTAACTCCATACTTGATAAAAATGTGACATTATAATATTACATTTTGGTACAGATGGACAAGCTGGTCACGTGTACGAAAATGTACATTTTCTGCTTCATAAATTATATTGTTACTAAGAAAAAAACCTTTTTGATAGACTTGATAACCGCTGAAAATCAAATAGATACCTTTATTAGCATATTAAAATGTTAATAGGGTCACGTTAACAGAAGTTTTGCTATGATCTGCAGAGTTATGAGTGCCAAGAAGGTGTCTTAAGTATTGTATCCGGCGTTTTATATTGAATCAAGTATTTCCTAAAATTTCTTCAAATATCATTATAAAACTTGATAAACAGATGTAATCCGTGTGTAAGAAATACTGGATCTAGTGTACTAAATATCAAATAAAAAAAACTGAAATAAGAATTTAAAAAAATTAACAACTTCTTCAAGGGTGTCTTTGAAGAGCTTTGGAGAAAGAGGGTCTCCCTGCTTAACGCCTTTCTGAATATTAAATGATGCTCCTCTTGTATTTATTTTTATGGCTACTGTGCAATTCTTGTATATTTTTGTAGTAACTGAATAGAGTAGTAAATATGACGTTGTGTGATAGATAAGCTATCTAATGCCTTTGAGTAGTCAACGCATACCAGGCATAAAGGTAGGTTAAATTCCTGGTGTTTCTCTATGATCTGATTGAGGGATTCTAAGTGGCGGAATTCAGCCTGCTCGGGAGATTGGTGACCATCTAATTATCCCGATATGCGGTTTTCACGGACTTATATGAAAATTTAAGGAGATGGCGGAACGAACTCGACTCTTTTTCACAGATTGGCCAATAACAGCTGTAGATGAGACGAGTGAAAGAAGGAAAGAAAGAGCCTTTGCCCTGCAGTGGGACAGAAATGGCTGATAAATAATAACAATAAAAATAAACAACTTTAATGCAGTATGCAACGATCTAGCTTAGCAGAGTAGCACTAGTATTAACAATCGGCATGGCTAACATTATGATTAGCTATAACATTATCGTCTCAGGGCCGCTTTTTGCCGCCACCGGTACGTAATCACCCACCAGAGGAAATTTACAGCCTGAAACGATGATAAGAATTATCATAACAATGGCTCTATTCATATCGCAAGTAGGTACTTTAATGTTCAGCGACACCTATGATAGGTAATATAGGTATGACTACGTAGTGCTGAAAAAAAGCTTTGACACTTTTGGAAATCATTATCTTAAAACTACTTAAAATAGGCGTGTAATACTAGAAAAAGAGGAAACCTTGGTTTACCCGGGTTAACTTAACACTATCCGAGTTTCTTGGGTAAAATTAAAAAGTAACTATGTAACGGCTAAAAGCCGAAGTACGGTAACACCTAGTTCTACCCGGCTTTACCTAGGTGCGTCCGGTAGCAGTTGGATAAACTTAGGTCTATCCTATTTATTGCTAGGGTACACCGACTAAATGGGTTAGGTTAGGTTAGAACAGCGACAAACAGCGCGCGAGCCGAGCGAGCGGAGCGAGCGCTGCCGCGGCAGTGACCCGGCGACCGTTACATCCAAATTGGTTGCAGCAAGTCGGCAGCAAAGAGAAGGCACCTCCAAATTTAAGTTTATTTTAGTGATTATTCGGACTTTACCCAAAAAGCTTGGGTATGCTAAGTTAACTCATATAAACCTTAGTTTATTTCTTCTTCTAGCATTAACCGTAACATTGATATACATTCATAGGTACTTACTTTCTGTCAGCCACTTCATTTTTGTCAGCCCTAATTGTTAATTTATGTACACAAATGTCTTAACATTGATTTTAAAGCAATTTTAGCAAGCTCTTGAGCCTATCAAGGGCTCAATAAAATTAACTGTAGGGTTAAGAAAGTTCACAAACTGAAAAACTTTTGTCACTACAAATTTTTTATAGGACTTCGTTTGTAAATTCCTTGGTGTTTAAAAAAAAGTACGGAGCTATTTAATTTCATTCGTTGGAACAAAATATCTGAAATTCCCGAAAAATCGGTAAAATGTAGGGTAGGGTATTTAGTATTTTTCTTAATTTATTTTTAGTACTCTGTCACAATGCTGTACTATTTGACCCAAAGGTTTGATTAGTAGAGAAAGCCTTGTGGCATTAAGTCCGCCTATCTACCTTGTTGAACATGAAGTTTAAATAAATAGTCCAGTAAAAAGTCTTATTCCTCACAATTCGTCAAGACACGTTAAATTTGATAAAGGGCCTATCAAAACAAGACGCTGAAAATTAAATCCAGGGACGCCGCACCTTTTCATTTTTTAACACCTAAAATAAATATAAGACAGTTTGTCGGTTGTCAATCTGTCAGTTAATAGAGTGTGAGACAGAGAACGAAGAGATATACATATTTATAAAATATGTGTCAAAAGTATGTGATAAAGAAATTACAGATGTTCCAAATTGTTTTGATGCCGTCGCTTCTAAGATTGTAGCCTCATAATGACTTCATTATGCTGACAGGTTTTTCTTTACAACAAAGCGGCAAAATGTTTTAGTGGCTACTTAACTAAATATACATCTTTAATGTCGCATCTCTTTTTCTCAAGATTTCTGAATTAGCAAATGAAACCGTAAAAAATGTTAAGATTTTTTATTTAACATCCCACATTATTGACCTCGCATTTTAATAAAGGAAGTCGAGTGACGTATGTCATTTGTTCTTTCAGAAAAGTTCGTGGACGCGGCAGCGTCTGCCTCAGGTTCCCCGTCCCCGCCCCTCGCGGAGTACGAGCGGGACTCCCCCGTGGATGTGTCGTCGACGTCGGAGGCCGGATCCGCCAGCGGAGCCCCGAGCGGCTCCCGGCCCCTGTCGCCGCCCCCCAGGAACCCGCAGCTCGTGGAGCGGTGGTCCAGCGAGGACATGCGACACATACAGTGCCACCTCGAAACTAAAGAACTCTGGGACAAGTTTAATGAATTAGGAACAGAAATGATCATCACTAAGACTGGAAGGTGAGTTCTTATTGTATTTTTCATAGTTTTAACTGTAGCCGGTATAAATCGAAGTGGATCGGTTATAAATTAGTCGGGAAGCATTAGTGCCAAATTACTAACGCCTACTCATTTATCTACAGTGAACACATTTAAATTAATTAAACGACGATGTCTCATACCTTTTTATACATCAGCACTTTTATGGACTTGATTTCCGGCACATTGGCTATTTGTTAATTATGACAAACGCTCAAATTGCAATTCATTTATTTTTAATTACCTGCGTTAAAACGGACCGTTGAAAACAGAAGTGGTTTTATCGCAATTAATTTTTCATTAATTGAACCGAGAGGCGGATTCATAACAAGCAGTACTGACGTAAAGCACGCGTTATTAACCACTTAAATGACGAAACGAATCGTTTTTAGGCTTCCCGTGTTGAACTTGACGAGAAATTAAAAACTCTGTGGTAGGTAGGTAATCGAATCGCGATTGTTGGTTAACGAGATCAAGGCAATATTGACGGCGCGTTTCAGAGGCGATAAGGTAGGTGGCACAGTGAAGGCGACGGCGCGAGGCGTGTCGGTCGCGGCGCGCTGCCGAACAATGGGCAATCGACCGCCGCCGCGCCGCGCCGCTCCGCGCCGCTCCGCGCCGCCCGCCGCCCGTGCGATACTCGCACGTTAAACAATGAACGCCACAATCAAAAACGTAACGATCACTTCAATCGAACATAATATAATTGCCCTCCAAATAATCTGCTCGTTGCAGATCGAATTCTCATCTCATTAAAATCTGAAACTATTTAATGATGATCTGAAATTAACTGGTTTATCTACGGCTTTTCAGAGCCACTTGTCTTACTCATCTTAACATAACTTAAAACGAAAACGATTTCCAAGTATCCACCAGTCACTTGGGCCTAAAGACATTCAGGCCCAAGTGACACACAGAGACACACAGAGTGAGACTCCCAAAAAACGTATTGCAAAATTAAGACAAAGTGAAGCTTATCCCGTTTAGCGCTATACAGCGGCCAAAATTGTTACGTGGCGGTTGAAAGACATAATTTATTGATTAAAAAAGGGCGCTAAGAGACATTTCGTATAAACATGAAAAATTTATACGTATCTTCATTAGACACAGGGCTTTTCTAGTCTTAATAGATTATAGATTATATTATAGAATTTAATAGTCTTTGGAAAAGTCGGCATGACAAACGTTAAACTATTTGAACTGCTGAAACAAATCAGATTCGAGTGCAAGGACTGCCGTCACATAAAAGCCTAATTAAACTTGACTAATTCTAAAAAGCAGTTGCCTGTTTAGCTATATTTGACGTCCGAGCAGGCGAATATGATTTGTGTGTTATCGAGGGAACACTAGGACGGTAGTGAAACGCGCGGTAGAGCGGTGGAGCGGCGACGCTTATCGACGCCCGCGTAAATCAACGCGACAGCCCACCGATCGTGACAAATTCGCAAACCTAATCTTTTGATAACGCTGTAGCTTACTCAGACAAACCGCACGATACTCGCCGCTTATAAACGCTCCACCTATATTCTCTGTTGGGTTCCTTATTTCACAAAACACCAACTTTCCTGGAAACTATCGCTGGAACTAAACTCAACGATATCCAACCGCTCGATACCTGAACCTAATTAGGCAATCTAACCCATTTCACAGTTTCGCCTTGGAATTTATTTAATGCTAAATACATCGTCTCCATACAAATAAATGTGAACAAAGGCCGGGTATAATGTACAAAACAATGAAGGCTCTTTCACGGACTATAAAGCTGTATTAATACCTCACTTATTTATTCCTTATAATGTTCTCGCGTTAACGACGCTTCAGGCGTCCAGTTTTTCTACCACGCACCATAAAATACGACATCTGGAAATATATACCAGTCGCATTCATTTCCGAATTTAGCAACACAGAACACAATAATAACAGTGTTGATTTGCTATAATAACCATTCGCAAAAAAAGATTGTAGCCATGTTTCGTTTTTATGAGGATGTTTAGATGCGATAGATCTTCATAATTACCTCGCGTTATCTCTTTTTTAACATTATCGATGCTTTAGATACGGCCGGTATCGGTAATAAAAGATGAAGCGCGATAGGAGGCGTTACAAAGGGCTTTGGGAAGTCGCAATGGGAGACAATTTGCCACACACCGTCACGCGAGCTTATCCGAGTCAGCCCCGTCGATTAGCATAAATCTCGCCAACTAACCGTCACAAATGAACGACGGGCGCGGGACGCGGGTAGCGGCTAAACAAACTGACGCGAGCGACGATGCGATCGCGCGACATTCGCATGTCGCGGCGACGATGCGCGACGAATCGCGACCGTCGGCCGCCCGCATAAATCAGCATTATCTCGCGAGATAGCCGCGCGCCTGGACCCACCCCGCCGTATCACGCGGAGCCCCGTGTCGTTCGAAAAAATTAATGACTTGGAAAAACGATTCGCTTATGAGGGATCTTTCACTGTAATTGAATTGCCCCGCAGAGATCGGCCGAATTGTCGCGCAATATGTCGAGTAGGTGATACTGTATCAGGTGCACCGACCTTCGCAAAACGATCTCTAAATAAATATAACCCTGTTGGAAAACTAACGTATCAGAATAACAAACAAGTTGGTTTAAAATATTTGCCATAGTAATAAGTTCCAAAAGGTCTCAATCAAATCCCTATTACTGATTTAATATTTCATGCTCCATAAAAAGTACAAAAGGCAGACTGCAACAAAATTAAATCCCCACACATTATCTCACCCCAAAAGATAATCGCTGCACGCGTAATGGAATAATGTAAATATGTCGGTTTGTCCGTCGGCGTCGTCCGTCGCTAGTTGGCATGCTAATCGCGTTTCTGTAAGCTCCGTTTTAAAACCTGCCGCGTTGTGCACCGCTCTTTTAGTTTACTCAACGGGGAGCCATTTTTCATCCGCTCGGCAAATATTTTGATGTTTGTCGATTACGCGGCTTTGTGTGCAAAAGCTTTCATAAACTGAGAGTCCATCTGATGCCTTTGTTTATTGTGTTCGACAAATTAGGAGCGTTTTATTAATACGCAGATAATATCGGAAATGACAACTTCTGTCGATTGAATTAATTGTTGCCATTAGTTATAAGGCTTGGTTGATTTTTTTTTTCTGATTAGAACGAGTGTGGGTTTTCCTAAAAAAATATTATGGTTATTGATTAAAAACATTGAAGTGATGCGTGTTTCACACTTAATACTATGAATAGGCAATCGTAATATAAAGTAACTTAAAAAAAAATCCTAAACCATTGACGAATCTATAGAAACAACATCTGTGCCCCAAAACTTTATCGAAAGACCGGATTTTAGTTGACTACATTTACTGCATTCAGATCAATAAACTCTAAAGAAAATGATAGATTTTATGTACCATATTAGCATAGATATGTGCAAACGGTCATATAATGTATCGTGTATACATATATGTGGGAACAGTGCTAACAGATTTAAATTAACATGTTTACTAATACACAATACAATCCGTCGTCGATAGCGGCTCGTAGCCCGCTGAAGATGTTTTCGCCGGTTCTCGTTGCCAACACTCTAATCGTTGGAGCACACAGTTGGCAGCCAACCCGCTCTTTGATTTACTTCTCACCAGCATCCAACCATCGTAAATCTTCCACATATGATATTTAAACACACTTTTATCTTGTACGTATGTATTCAAAGGCATTTTAACTTAACAGAACATCACATAGCATCTAAATTAAGATTGTTCTTGTTTATAAATTACTCGTCGACTCTTTGCGGGCTCTTGGAAGCTCTGGCATGTAGTGAAATATTTTGACATCTTTCTTTATAATGGGTGCGACATAAATCGTGCTTGTTTGCTTTTTTGATAATCAGATGTGTAAATATTTGAAGCCAGGTCGTAGCAGGTAAATCACTTGCTTCTCAGATTTGTTTTATCTCGGAGACATGATTTTGATTTGTTAACAGCATGTAGCTAGAATTCGCACCAGGATTTTATCAGCGTCAACTTTAATTTCAGGAGCTCTATTTAGATACATTCCAGAATTTCTTTATGGTTACCGATTTGGTTGGCACTAATGTTATTGTGTTTTTTTTTCTAATAGTAATTTGGATAACAATAAAAAACCCTTTAAATAAAAAAAAAATATGCACCTGCCATTAACATTTAAACTTTCAAAATGTTAGTGTAATGTCCCACGATGCAGCACATTTTTACCTGTAATGGCCCATCGGGTTACGAATTCCCACAACTAGGTCCGTGGCGATTTATCGAACAATATTGTAGCCTGCCCCGTGCGTATGTCCCAGTGTACCTAGGTACACGTCGTGTTTGTTAAAAGTGCAGCTTGTAAAGTCAGCGATACTTTTGGATGCGCTTTATTAAATGTAATCAATATAAAAGTTTATTTTATGAAATGGCAAATCAGCTAGATTTGCGATTTCATAAAATAAACTTTTAAACCGAAGCAAACGAAACTTTTTAAAGCATGCAACTGTGGTCTGAACTTCTTGACGGGTATTTCTGGTTCAAAAAGCAATCATGAATTGTTGATTGCTCACGATTCATGTCCGCATATTGTTAAACCTCGTCTATAATTCTGATGTGTACACTGATCTTATACCACGTAGTTATATAATGTAGTCATTTCCATTACCTGTACGAATCATGCTCCTGAAATATATCGAAATGGTTTAGGCGTATCCACAGCTTTAAAATATTTTCGCTGTTCAGATAACGCTGGGCGCACACCGCGCTTACACGTGCACGAGCCCAGCTCGCCATTTGTCGCACTCGCGCGATAATTGTTGATATACGATCGCGATCCGACACCGTAATTGTCAACGCTTAATCTTCTAATTGGCTCGCATTTACCAATGCCAACGTGTCGCCTCTGCCCATTCGCATCGATAGTTCGTTTAAAAAAAACATTGTCAAATTTTTCGTACAATCGTTAAACATAACCGAGTCCTATAAAAGCTCGGATCGAGCAGAGTCGAAAAGCAATTCGCAACGCCAATTTCAAGAACAGTAAAAAGTGCGATTCACAAGTGCAACTTGAAACGGCGTTTAAGAGCGAACCGAGGGCGGCGCCCACCGGGGGCGAGAAAACAATTTGGAATTTTATCGGTGGCGAGGTGGAGGGGTGCGCGGTGGCGGGGTGGCGGGATGGCGCGTTACCTCTGATTTATGTGCGACATTAGACGCGAGGTGGGCACGACGCGCGAAATGCACGCGCGCCGCGAGGACCATTGCCGCTCACTTGCCACTCACTCACCACCCGTGCCCGCGCCGCCGTCTTCCATACAACACTAGGCATACGCAGCTTAAGGTCCCATTTCAAAATGACAAACAGATCATGTAACTATTGTTAAATCCCAATTACAGGTTACTTTACGTCTTATAAGATCCTCGACAAACAACACTCTGTTTAAATTAGAAGATCATAACTTGACACTCATTTCATCTTAAGCAAAGTTTGTAGAATTAAAATTTTATCGAAAAAGCAGGACTAATTAATGAAACCTTAATACAGCTTAAACTTTACCAACTGATGCCGTGGATATTTCAGTGTCATTCCAATTCAAAAGCTAATTTCACTAAAACCTTAAATGAATCGAGTTGGTCGGAGCTCGCACATTATTTAACTGTCTCCAAGTTTAAATTGAAAACGCCACCAAACTCTTTGTGGAGTCAGAGTCGAATTTTGAACTTTGCCGCTGAATCGGAAATTTCTTTATAAATATCTTATTAAGCTTAAATTCAGTTGGTGTCACGCTGCCGACACTAATTTTATTCGTGAAAGACGGCGACTGAGCGACGGCGAGACGCGCGGCCGTAGGGAGCACTGAAAATGTATGCAAACGGGAAACGCGATATTTGACGGAGCTGAAAACGACAAAAGAATTAAGGAGGATGCGGCCGAGGGGTGGCCGGGCGAATCGTCGGGACGCGCCGCGGCGCCGACGACACCCGCCACCCCTGTCACATCGCGAATTCACTTTACTGTGCCTTATTAAGAGATTAGCTGTCATTTCAGCTCCATCAAACCCTTTAATTAGAAAACAATGTACAAGTCACTAAGAACCTCTAATAGCCACATAAATACAAGTCTACGATACATATTGAAACATGTCGTGGAAACGATCGTCATGTTTATAATTAAAGTGGAAACTGAAGCACTAATTAGTCTATGATTGTAATGAAACGAAATGGAAAATTTTAATTTTCCCGCATTAATAATTCAAGCACTCAACCCTAAACCCTATCTGTTGTTATCTAGGTTATGTGAAGTGAACACATGCAGCCTATTTGAATACGCATGTAATAGATGTGTGATTCATGTAAATGTACCCTTAGCAAGTGTATCGCGAGCTAATCTGCCCCCGCGCCCCCCGCCCGCTCCGCCAATATGCCGCGAGGGGAGGCGGGGGGGGCTCGAGAAAACGTGTAAACTAATTATGTACATTTTCGTAGCCACTTATTTACATAACCACGGCCTGAGCCCCGCTTTCACCGTGAATATTTCATTCGTAATCTTTACTTTGACGGTTTAATATGACAGCTGTTGTTTTGTTTGGAGGAAACTTTTAATTTTTGTCGTTTTCTTCCGGTAGCAGCGCCCTTTGTGTGCGCGTTAGGCCGACGCCTCCCGTAATGATAGGTGATTGTCGAACAACTTTTTTTTAATACGGATAAACAGCTGGGAAACTTCGTGAGGTGTAATTTGGAATTTTCGCCGAGACTCGTCGTTGTTGTATTGTTGTCTGACAATGGGGAAGGTGCTTATTATTTTGATGACTGTTTTGTCTACCGTCGGGGGAGTTATTGTATTGATAGTTCGGGGACAGTAGATATCGATTGGGTCGAAGGGTTGTCACGTAACGGAGTACGTGGTAGCACCAGAATGATTCATGAGTCGTCAACAGGCTGGCTTGTTGTGAAGTGTACAGGAAGCCGATAAGTAAAACTATTAGTAGGTAATGAGCGAGTGTTGCGGCGTTTCGCGGGTATTTATACCGCGCCTTCGCGGGAACTAATTTATGGAAGTAAGTACGCGGAAAATGTTTATGTACGTACTTCGGCCCTCCCGCCCTGCGCCGTTGACATCCGGTGCCTTCGCTATTTGCTGCTACTAGGCAACAAACGTGGAATTATAATACAGTAGTACTCTATTCGAAATTATATGTGAGTGTCGAAGCATTGTGCCTTTGGAATTACTTCTTGGAAACGATTACGAATTCATTGGCAGAGAAAAAACTATAAAGTAGATCAGTTGAATTCTCCGAGGTAATAAGCACAAGGCGTTGTTTCAGCACAAAACGAATGGCAAAGACCACCGCGCACGCATAGCTGCGTCTTTGATGCAGCAACGAGCTGATGACAGACGCGTTTCATGTAGGCATTACTCACGGGACTGTCCGGATCACTAATGACTCTTTGTGATATTAACAGAATCAGAAATAATGTAGTCTTCAGAACTCAATAGAGCCATCGGTTTAATTATTATAACGATTAATAAAATGCTCATTATAAATATTTTTTTTTTAACTGGTAGGGACCATCAAGAATTTATTGTTAAACAAATTGACACTCTTCGTCGATTTGCCATTTAAACTATCAAAGAATAACAGTTTTGACTTGTATCAAGTTGTTTAACAATTAATTCCCCTGAAGATGCAAACTGCTCTAATATTAAGGAATTCATGGCATCTTAAATAAGTAGGTAAGGACGTAAACATATTTCTAACACTTCGCTATACAATGATATCTCAGTTTTAGTTATTTCACGTTACTATGTAGCACTTAATAGTTTTGTACTACATAATAAAATAATGAATGTCAACTGAAATAGCAGTGCTGAAATACATGTACCTAAGCTTTGTATACTAATACCTGATTTTAATTTACCTACCCGCAAAGATAAGGCATCTGTTTTATCAGCTTTCTGGGGTATCGTGAAAGAAAACTCCTCTAATAAAAAATCTAAACAAAAGTTCCATTATTTATTATAACTTAGACATAATCTAGTTTTTTTGATAAAAAAAAAAACGTTACCTTCCGTTTAGCCATAGATTTTGCAAGGTGTTTTGTATTTTGTAATTTTCTCGAATAGCTATGGTTCTTAGTGCAATTGGAATAATAGGTACAATTTTCTTTGCTTTGACTGGTACAGTTTCCTTTTAATATTTCATAAATAAACAATTCCAGCATCATTACACCAGAAACTAGCTAATATAGAAGGTTGAAACTCATCGCCACTATTAGATGCCAGTCGCCAGCTATCATATAGGTCACGACATTATCGCGGGCCCTCCATCGCTACTACTGAGACGAAGCTCCGCCCGCTCCCCGTTGACATGTAGCGTTTTAACAGTCAGTACGTGGCTCTTCCACCCCCAGTCACCCCCTACAACCCCCTGCCACCCCCTACCACCCTGTAACCCCTAGAACTGACGACATTAGCAGCCGCAGACATAGGGCACGTCCCGGCCAGACGTTGACATAGCTAGCTAAAGTTAAATTTGCTTTCAGCTTTACGTTATATTTTTTGAGAATGTTAGTTTGTAAGTTAGCTTTTTATAGGGGTTTGGCTTTTATGAGCCGTTAACAGGTCAGAATGACGTGGCTATGGCAGCATTGTCGTCGAGCTGTTGTAAAAAGCCTCTTAAAATGGGATAGCAGTTAATTAACAGAATTTTATGTAATAAGTAAACAAAAACTTGTTTTTATTTTATTTAAAGAGCTTTTTGAAATCACTCTAAAAACTTTTGAGTTTTGTCAAAAAATAAATGATCATAAATTCAATTTATAGAATTGTTAATACACATTTATGTACAGTCAAAGCCAGGCCTCATCAATCAAAGTCAAGCCTACAAACACGTAGGAACACAGAAAAACATCTATTTGCTGTAAACGCCCTCCTTTTGTATCTGCAAGTACTAATTTACTGAATTGATTCACCATAGCTTCGGTAAACATGAAAACACAAACACAAACCGCAACTATATGTCATTTCATATAAAACCGCGATGTCAAACCTCGTGTACACAATAATCATCGATATCGCTTTTGATTTAAGACTTATAGTGGTGTGTGCTCGCGTTAGATGACATAACTAACTGCTTGCAACGGACTAGTGAGTTTACGCGACCGTCGCAATGGCTCCCTCTTTATGGAAATGAAAACAAACTAACTATAGCCCTCCGTACCCTAGTGTTTCTAACTTACTAGCTACCTAGCTGTTGGTTGTTACCTAAGCCGTCAGCTAAGTTATGGAACAGTTGTTGCAAATTATTCTTTGATAAAACACTTACATAAACAGTGCTTGTTTTTGTTGTTGTAAAGAATGAGTTGTTACCTATAATTTCTTGAAAGCGTTTTTATGAAAAACTAATAGAGTAGGTATTGGCTAAGCCTTTAACATCGTTCTAAATTCCCAAAATTGTTATGTTTTGATTTTTATGTTCTGAATTTACGTTCCGGTATTTTAGAAGCAATCCTGAAGCTTCCTATGCATTCTAAAAACACCAACATGATGACGGGAAGTCATCAACATCAGTGGTCATAATAGAAACAGTGCCTACCATCCTCCTATTTGTTGGTGATTTAGTAAGCGTGCACAGGTTACTAAACATGGCTATAATAAGCAAGTAGGGGGTAGACGTCGTGGGGAGGTGCAAGCGGCAGTTTTCGCAATATTGTCGCCAAACTTCCCAATTTCGGTGTCGACTTGCGAAACTCCACGCCGCGCTTTGTGAACCTTACAGGTGTGAGTACCTGCTGCTATACGTAGTATGTAGCGTACCACCGTCTATGAACGTGACTCCAAATTGTGGGCTTTGCGGGAATTAGCGACGGATTTACAAGGAATAATTCGTACGAATGCCGTACGCTTCTCTGAGCGGAGTGGTTTAGTACACCGGATTCTCACTGTATTTGTTTAGAAATTTCGACTCTGTTTTCTGTTACCGTATTGCAGGCAACCGCTTAGCGTACTTCTTCAGTTCCTAGTAGGTACACAAACACGACAAAAACTGACAGCTACGCTCCTCCCACAAAACATAATACATTATTATTCATTCTCTAAAAATTCACTAACGACCGAAATAAGCGGGCAACAAGAGGACTGCGAGCGTGTTCTGACATCGTTCGGCGTGCTATGTGACACCATTAGCGAAGCAAACCGCGCGAACAATACGAACAAAACGAGGTGTCGGAATTTCGCGCGACGGCGGCACGGATACCGAGCGCGCCGTCCCTGCCTCCACTGGTACTACGAGTACTGAATTACACGCAGAACTTGTCACTACAATACGGTTAGATCAGGTAAATCGGTCGGTTTTGTATCATTGAGTATTTGTCTTGTATTTTCAGTCATTTCGTAGCAACTGCTACGAGAAAACTCAAGTCGTCATGATTGTTTGCAAATGAATTGTTATGACAATGCGATAGCATTGAAATCATTTTAAGAAAATTGCCACGTTTCTGATTTTCCATATATGTTTATTGTCCACGATTTTACCGAGATATGAGCACTTATCGTTGCCAGTGATAAAGCTATGCTACCACTTCGCAAGTCTCCAACACCATCAGCATACATGTAGATTGACTATAATGTAGCCGAACAGTAACGTTAGCTAGTCGTCCACTTCCGCAACTGCTTGACGCGTCACCAGCGTAGGAGCACCATACGTCAGCTGAGTGACAGATTCCACGCTATATAAATTCTACGCAGTACCGTACGGCCCGCCTTCACAAAGTCCTAGCATTTCATTGCAAACCAACGATTTCAAAAGCTCCAAGAATGTTAAGTAGCTACGGATTAGTTTTGTCAATATGTGAATGTCTAATTAATATTTTGTTGAATGACCTTTTTACTTGTGAAAGCTGCCTATGGGGACATAAAGGCAATGTTTCCGGTGCAGGCGCAACACGCGCGCTACAATAAAGGCAGGTACACGGTGTGTCATTACCTCGGCGCGCCGCAATTAAAATGGTACGCATAAGTAATATTTGTTTAAATTCACTAATTATGTTGCCGCTAATAAATACTTACACGCCACATCTGCTGTGCTAATGGCGACGTAGTGCATTGTACAAATGTTTTATTTGGTACGCGCGTCGCCCGTCCGCGGACATGTCCTACCTTGTAATTTTCTGTTGTGTGAACACGGTTTTTACGTAAATATTTAGTTGGATATAGGTAAATGTCAGGGTGGTGTCGCCAAATGCCACTGCGGAGGTAAAACACGTATATGTTTAGTGAGAACATTTTTCAGGCCATCGATGATGTCGGCCGCCGATGGGTTTTTATTTTTTTCGAAGGTGATAAAAAGAAAAACTGGTATTTTTTTTTGTAGTAAGCAACTCGTATATCTACTACGTGTCATCACATTACATACAGTTTTTTACCATCCAGTTAAGCGTCAGCTTCACCGTTTAACTAAACACGCGGAACCAACCAGCTACAAGTCAAAAGCGACTAAGATAAATGATTTATTACGCACACATTTTGATATGGCAATTGAAATATTAATAAATGAAGCGTTACAAATATTTTTACGGGCATTAGCATTAGCGAGTTGCAAGCGGTGTGTGACGGCACCACGCGGCGGCTCAACTTATCTGATCTCCGTCTATCCGACAGAGATATTAATCAACGGGATTGACAAAATCGTGCGAGTGTCGAAAATTTGACGCGGTTTCGTACCCGGACCTCCCAGGAAGAACTATATTTCACGCGCGCCTCAGCCACCGCCCAACCACGCCCCACAGCTCATTAACTGACTCTAATGCGCATCAATCTCATACTTTCTCCCTACGGGAAAAATTCACTACATAAGAACGACACGATATTTTTTCTTTTAGTAACGCCTTAACACGACTACATGTGTATTTCAATGTTCAAACTCCGGATTGATTCGATGCCACACATGCTGACAAAACAGCGGTGTCTTAATACGATATTGATGATAGCTTACAAATAACCTATTCTAATGTTGTTGATATAAGCGGACAGGCTGATGGACATAATAATTAATTAGCACTCATGAAAAAACTAGTGTAACATAATGAGATGGTGGACGGCAGTCGGGCACAGGCGTACGGGCGCACAGGCGATCCTGAATGTACTCGTAATGATCCCGAGAGGCGCGCGATCATTTGTCATCGCGTCACTCACACGTCAGCGCCGCTGATACGCCCTTTTCCTTTATAATCGCAAATTGAGATTGCGTGAAAAAGTTTAATAAGTAAAGTAAATACAAAAGGAAATGTTTCACGTTTGCCAGTAATATTATTGCCGACAGAAAAACGTGACGAAATCTTTTGGGACGACACAAAACAATTGATATTTTCAGGTCAAATGTGAGCGTTGGTGGAGACGTTGAAATGAGATGAAGACGTAATAGGAACTTTTCAATTATTGTTCAAGCCAGTTATTCTTTGACTAAAATAACTTGAATACAAGAGCAATACACGTGTGAATAAATCAGTATTCAATATTTAAGTACGCCTGTTCTCATGCCCTAAGAGAAGGTTGACATTAAATGTCACGGACTTTATTTGATGTAGGTCCAGTGCGTGCTGTGCATGCCACAGATCTCGCTGATAGCTTATTGTTACTCCTACAGGTCTAATTGATTTTATAATCTGAAATGCAATGACAAGGAGGGTCTGAACGTCAGAGTTTTTGTACGTTCCATATAATCAATCACTGATATCTAGCGTTGTTTATTATTAGTATGCGAATAGATTTTCTTTTCATTCTTTCGTAAGTCGGTCATCGTTACCTACTCCGTTTTTCAACTTGTAATTTCGTAGATCAAACTTCATTATAAACTTCATACCAGTATTTTTTGGGCTTTTTGTTGTGTGGTTAGATAAGCAGTCGCTCGATTAAGGTGCAACCGTTTAGACTGGAAGCCGAACCCAGTATAATTGAGAAAAGGCTACGCAAATGATGATGCTGATTTGATTATTTTCCGTCGGCAGTAAGAACTACAAATACTCGTCAGCTCACCTCAATAAATTTTCATAAACACTTCTACAAAGATTTAGAAGTTAGAATTAGTTTTCTCGTAACAAGAGCTACAGTGTAAAGTTTCAAACGCATGTCGGCTCGGGAAGGCGACGAGTCGTGACCATGTCATGCTCGTCAGTCGGCCAATGTGTACACGACACCTCCCATCAATCCAGTATGGTGACCATGACGAACACTACACTTGGCTGATTCACTGCTTCACAGTTTATAGACCGTGGATTGAAGCTGCAACTAACGTTTGCAAAACAAATGTCATTATGAAACGGGACGTTCGCATTTCTTTGTGCCAGTTTTGCATGAAAGCTGGTTTCGGTTTAGTGGTTTTTGCTAATCGAATTGTGCGATGAGAATAGAAAATGAACAGTTTATAATTATGCTGAATGTCAACATAAAATAATTATAACTAAATTAAGTAAGCCCTATGACGCGTCTTAAGCAGAAAATTCTAAATATTTTGCCCTTGTTTTTCACATTTACCATGATCTTTCCAAAGAGTTAACAAACGCCTTCAATTTTCAAATAAACACGATTCAAACCGAACCGGACTTTCACACTCCAACCATCGACGAGGAAGCCCGAAGCTGTCTCCCGGCCCAGCTGATACAATCTCCGTTTGACGAGATTATCCGAACTTACTCAATCGCAGTCGCTCGTTGTTTATCATCGCTTAACTGCACCACAATCGGCCTTAAGTAGGCCTATTATCCGACATGAAATATTCATTGGCCACCGACACAGATTGTTGTCACTCGTATTATGCAGCAGAAATCACTTAAGGCCGGGTATAGAGAACTATTAGCGATAATTCGCGGTAATAGCTACCAAAGCGAGTTTGCCGTGTACGACAGGACACGACGCAAATGTACATAATGTAGCTAATGTCGATGATAGCGGTTTAATACATGACAAAAAGATACATTAAAACGAAAATTTGGTTTTCGCATGAGAAAAAGTAGCAGGCTCGTTAAAACCCGTTATATTATTAGGTATCTTATTTAGTTTATTAAAAGGTGGGTAGAGTAGTAAATATATCAATTTAAGAATTTAACTTGAAAAAAATACATATAGGCTAATAGAACGATGACGGAAACCAACTTATTTGTGAATGAAATCAAAATAGCTTTTGTTAGTCATACACTAGTACTACCTACTTAAATAGGTATGTACTAGTACTTTACATAGGTAATTGACACTTATCTTGTTTGTGCTACAATATTACCCTATAAGTGTCTCTAAATAATTCATTAACCAACTTTTCAAGTCACACGAGTAACTTTTATCACCACTTGTATCTGGTCCAATAAATAATCTACAATTTACATTGCAAATATGTAACAGATCTCTATGTAAACATTCGCAGTTTTACCAACAAATTATCAAGTGTTATCATTAATAATATCACGCTACAGTTATCGAGTGGCTAGCGTCAAAACTGCGCTAATGAGTGCTCAGCATTCGCAATCTCGCGCCATCTGTCTCTAATCAACGAATCGAGTTAATTAAAACGCTTGGCAATATGGCGGCGGGGTGTAATTGCTATTAATAAAGCGCTTTCCTGTATAATTAGACGGCAGCGCGCGCGGATTGGCTGCTCGGCGGGCCCTAATCACGACGTGATAACATTGCGCTAATGGCGTGCATAGCTTTCTATTGCATAATCACGACCTGCGCTCTAACTGTCGACGGACTAATTCGGCTTTACTGTGTGATGTTACGGTTCAGTTTGAAAAAAAAAACATGCCACGTTTTTATTTTTTTTTATGTTAAGTATAAGCCGTGTTGAATAATACAAATATACCTAGTCTTTCTATGGCCTCTTCAAAAATATTTCATTAACAGACTGTAGGTTAAAATATCATCTTGCTTATAAAATGTGTTAATTGAGGATCAAATTCACAAGACTGCTATAAATACATATATAACGAAGATTTGTGGTGTTATTTTATAAGCAACATCATTAAAGGATTCATGGTTGAAAAAAAATCAATTGTCCATAGAAACAGATTTATCAAATGAGACGCCGAAGGAAACAATGATTGACGAGTTCGCACCTCGGCTCGTGCCTTTCTAATTAAGACGACATGCGTGCGCGCACTGCTGCTACTCTTCGCGCTCGTTTAACTTGCGACACACTCGTCTTGTCTCTGCTACACGTTTAATTGTTACTTTAACACTAACAATCCATTAAACATCCTCCACATTCATGTCACAACCACCATTCAATAAATTGCAATCTTCATGACAGATAACCAAACATTTCGGACTTCACATAATGAAGTGGGTTTCTCCTGCCATTTATAGCAGTAGAGAGAGAACTTGCATCCGAACAATACTAATCTATAGCAGACGTTAATTTATGACGAACGTATAAATTTCAATCATAGAAATGTATTTTAACAATGTCATAACGATAAAAGCGCGCTGTAAACGGGCCCCTCTTATTTCTGTCTTCGGTACATGCTCATTAAAGCGAGTCATGTGTGCTTCTCGGCGTTCTTTTGCTCTCTCTCGCTTTTCTGCTAACTTTTGGGTGGTAGGATGATGGACGACGTCGGTGGTCATATATCATTGCGGTAATATATCGCGAGTGCGCCGAGTGTCGCCATTAACGCATGCGCGCAATTGCCCGTGCCCGAGCGCCTGCACGAGCATGCACCATCGCGCCTGCTATAAGAAGCGTCTCACAAATCGACGCGCGCGACCACAGCTAAACGCGCATAAATCTTATTAATGCTATTCTTATTTTCGTCCACTCTCTCGATCTTGTAAAATCATTAGAACTCTCAGAACGACTCAACGTCGCATCGCCTTTGTTAAAATATCCCAGCGTTATATGGAGACATAAAATTTGCCACGAAGGAACGTCCCAATCAAAATTATATTGTAAATCATAATGCTTGTACACAATGATGACGAACAGCCTGGGTGGTCGACAGTCATATCCATCAGTTATGTTATGATGTTCTTGTAGTTCGGGTCAAAAGCCGCATACCGTTTGCGCAAGCCCGATGGCGAATTGTCAAGCGTTCTCGCGCACCGCTGCGCCTCTGGCATTGTCGACAAAAAGTGAGAGGCCGATAGACGAAGCCGCGTCTCAGCTTACAACTAAAGATTTGTTGTTTCCGTTCTCGCCGCCTCAATGACTACCATTTTATGTCGATTAGGAGATAGTGTTTCACGCGCCCGCTACCGACACCAGTTTTTGTGACACTCCTTTCTGCTTACAACGAGTTTATTATCGTTGATCAGTTGCTGTCGGTTGTTTTTTTGTGATTTCTACTTCAACGTTGCGTTGTTCTACTTTTGGTTTCTTTTTATTTCGTACTAAATATGATGTACTCGCTGCCTACCCATGTATTCAGTTCCCCTCTTCAAATTAGGAATGACAACAGGAAACCGCAGTGGTATAAGAGAACGAAACAGGAGCTATTATGTCGACCAACCGCAAGCGATTTTACTCAGTGAACAAAAACATACACCTTTACAAAAATGTCTACCCATTCATCTTTCTCCAACGGAGACATTAAAGAATGTCTCCGTTAAGGAGGGGAAGGGGACGACAGCCTAGTATCAAAGTCGTATGAAACAATTTACGCTGAGCCTTTGTTTTTCCTCGTGCCACCACAAAGGAGTATTCGAATTTGAGCTTTATCGTTGGTTGGTATTACGAATTTTTGTTGTTTTTATTGTAAATATTTATTAATGCTGACAATGTTTCTGCGGTGGGGAGGGTACCTAAATATAGGCGGGCGACCCTCTTAACTAGGGACTACATTTATTGAGGGACACGCTGCACTGATGTGCCATTTGTGAAATATGAACTGGATTTTCCTGTGATGGCCCCTCTAATAAACTATAAGCCTTTACAACTACAGAACATTATAATAGTAAATAGAAGGGTAGTAATATTGTGGACGTAGAAGTCTGCTATTTGTTATTTTTGTGGTATGGCCGAGGTTAAGCACTAATTACATGCGATAATTTGCGATACGATAACACCAGCTCTTAATGAGAGAAAGTAGATTTGTGCCGGTCTCAGCGAACGATAACTTCAGTTCAGCCGAGTAATTGACGAATAATTGCGTTAATGTGAAAATATACGGTTTAACATAACAATGGAACGAGGAAGCGATAATATAGAAATGTATATTGTTATAACTTAATGTTTTGCACAAACAAGCGTTTTGACGTAAAATTAGCTTAGTGCGGTTTCTTTGTGCTTGGTCATTTGTGTAAGAAAACCTTGTAATTACGTATTTCTTTGAGGCGCTTTGAGGTACTATAAACATTTTAATGATTCAGAAAAAGCTCGCTGAATACCGCTATAGGACCTACAAATGGAATGCGATAGGTTAACTGTTGTGAATTTCAAGAAAAGTTCGAGCGTTCTTGCAAAGGAAAAGCCAAGTGCTTATTTGGTATCCTCCAAAAATCTTTAATCATTCTCATTACACACACCATCGACTTCCACCAGAAAATACGGCAAGCGTAATAACTTCAATAACCAAAAATACTGATGTATGTTTGTTGTCCGCACTAGACGCATGTTCCCGACGGTGCGCGTGTCGTTCGCGGGGTGCCGCGCGGACGCGCGCTACGCCGTGCTGCTGGACGTGGTGCCCGTGGACGGCAAGCGCTACCGCTACGCGTACCACCGCTCGTCGTGGCTGGTGGCCGGCAAGGCGGACCCGCCCGCGCCCGCGCGCCTCTACCCGCACCCCGACTCGCCCTTCTCCGGCGACCAGCTGCGCAAGCAGGTCGTCTCCTTCGAGAAGGTCAAGCTCACCAACAACGAGATGGACAAGAATGGACAGGTTGGTTTAATCAGCAATGTATTTCTAATGTTGTTTGGCAGATTGAGACATGATGATTTACTGTCTGGGAACCAAATCAAGCAGATTCTGAAACAATTTTTCGTTTGCGTCACAGCTGGTCCTGAACTCAATGCACAAATACCAACCGCGCATTCACCTGGTGTTACGACGAGAAGGAGCTATCAACGCGCCCATCACAGACTTAGAACAAGAAGAATTCAAGACGTTCATTTTCCCCGAGTGCGTCTTCACAGCCGTCACCGCGTATCAGAATCAACTCGTAAGTACCGTGACAGATTTGGCACACCTTGTTTACTATTGATGTCCATTTGCCACGTACGCAGTTTATTTGGCATCGGGAGTCCTGTTCTTAATTCTATCATTTGATTTCTAAAATAGATCAGAGAGACAAACGTTTGAAATTGCATAGCGCCGGTCGGCTGGGTATCGACGAATGCTATTTGAGTCGCACTAATTGCATCTCGCTGAAAGGTATGTCCAGTCTGAACAAAGGGAGGTGACACATAATTTTTTGTGCATCGACGGCCACACGCGGGCGACGCCGACGACCAGTCGACGACGGACGGACAGCGCGCCTGACGCGTGTAACACGGTGACGATTAAAGTTTTCACCCGAGCTAAATATAAAGTCCTAGGCGATGCCGAGCCGATCGTGTCCAGCGACGTCTCAGCTATTATTGCCCGTGCTTTTTCCATGTTTAATTTGCTCGCCGAAGATTTCTGAGAACGGCCTGCTAAATTATGTCAACTTTCAAGTTAAACGTTCTCTGAAACTCACGTGCCAATTTCGATCACCAACGGTACAACATTCGTGAGTCATTGGGTTGTTGTGAAAATAAGCTTCACAAAAGTTTCTCGTGCGTTGTGCTTCGCAATTATTCGGCGTGCGAAATGTCTAATGACAGGTTGGGTGCGACTATGAGAAGTAGTCCGAAGATTGAGAAATGTTCAGTAAATAAATTGGACAAGTTGATTTAGTAACGTGGCGTATCTAGAGCAGTTAACAAGCATCCGCTGCCCGCTCCGCTGCCCGCGCCTCTGCCCGCTCCGCTCTTGCGTCCGCGGATGCAGCGGCCGCAGCCGGCAGCGCATGTGTCGCCACGCGCAATTAATTCTCTGTCACAAGAGCGTTTGGGCGTCTCCAAGTTCCTCGTTTTGTATCATCCCGCGTAGTAAAATAATTAGGACGTTTTGAGGTTCATAAAGGAAGCGTTACTTTATATCGACAACGCGGTACATAAATCTTCATTCGTGCGTTAATTAGCTGTTACGGGCCCGGGTTTAGTATCAGCATTTGTAGATATTTTGTTACTTGAAACATTTTTTTTCTTACTTCACAAGAAGACTTTTAGTAACTACGGATTTTTACATGCTTTATCAGTCTAGCCGCAATTGCAATATCTGTAGAACTTGACCATAAACTCTTTCTTTTTATTGCTTAACTATCTACTGTTTAACAGTTGTTCATATTGATAGAAACAGGTGGCCATTAGTGTAAAGTATCAAGCATCGCCATTGAGCGCTGTGCGGAGACTCCACCTTCGCAGTCGGCTTCCAACGGCTCCCCAGGGTCGGCGATTATTGATTTTCATTGATTCTAACGCGTTCCTAGATTTACTGCCTGCGCCTAGCGACAGTGCCATCCATTACAACTGCCATGTACTTAGCTAGATATACAAGATGCCAACATAAATAGAAAAGCGATTGCTACTAAATGAATGTTTTCAAAGGCGGAATAGGGCTTTGCCTAATGTTATATCAAACAAGATATAAAAGGATATTTCACAGCGCTCACCCTGAGGTTTAAATCGAAGCATAGATAGACTACTTGACGAGGTAAAAAGCTCGGTATCAAAGCTTCGATCGCAAGTGTCCAGGCGGGCGGCGCGCGCGCACCTCGATTTGGCTGACGTCACAACTCTGACAGCTAAAACATTTGTCGAACAGCGGAGATAGTGTCATTGATAACTCAATCCCTTATAACAATGAGAACACACTTAGCATGTTTGCACCTGCGCGGCGTGCCAACCAAGATCGATAGTGCCCGCATAAAAAGTGGCCAGCTTAACACTTCATCAAAAATCGAAACACATAATCCTACGCCACTAATAAGAGATAAGAAAATGTGAATATTTTAACCGCTATCTACATTTTCAGAAAAAAGTGTCACCGAATTTAATGCGCGCGCGACGTTTGTTAAATCGATGGGAATGAAACATCATTATTGGTGCTTTATCATATCCAAACGTTGATATGAGATGAGATAAAGCGTTGTACAAAAAATGTGAGGTGTGTTTTTTGTGAGTGTATCGCGGTGTGAGACTGTGCGTCGCCTGCGCGCGCGCCGCGGGGCGGTTTCCCGGGAAAGCGCCGTGGGCCCGACCCGCTTCAATATTTAACATTTTTACACCCACCACACTATTGTCCTGTTGCTCGTTTTCTCTAGAATCCTTTGTCTGAGATTGGACTCGAATCGAGGTGACAATGTTTGTTGGAGTTTACGCATCCTCAATGCACACAATACGTTTTTTTATTAGCCGATGACTTGTGAATTTGTTATGATCGATTGCCTCTAGAGGATATGCCTGAATAAAAACTTGCGGATAGCAACCTGCGATGATGTTAAGAATGTTTATGAACATTTTTAATATACTCTACATAATAGAAAATATTTATTTATTTATGAAATTATAGGCCAATGTCCTTTCGCAGAAACATACTTTTATTCACACATCCTTTTATATTCACTGAAGTTGAACAGTTTCCGTAAAGTTAGTTCTTGGTGAATGAAATAATCAAAACCTTTTCCTCAACTGATGGAAACTTTTCAATATATTAATTTATTTTTCTCAGTTTTTGTCTTCCATTAGGTACGTCTTCCACCTGCCGTTACTCGGGATCAGCATTTTTGATTCTTTTAATAATCGATCCAAAAAAAAAACGATTATATTTCTTTCTGATTTCTTAGATACAATCAATCAAAGAGGACGGTTTACGCATTCTGAATAGTAATGTAGATGATGATAGTAGTAGGATTTGTCTACTTACTTATTAAGTTCAACTAAATATGTTCAAAGACAAGTAGTTGGTTGTCCGAATAACTAATCTAACAAGCACACAACACGTTTGACAAATACAAAACGTACAACAAAATAAAACGATTAGAGAAATCGTGTCAGTAGTTGTGTTGGTCATGCTACATCACACTATTACGCGGCTTGAGGAGATAATCACGAAAATAACTGCGCACGCACTCTCATGAGATGCAAACACGCTCAATACGCGCTTAATTGAAATTTATATATCATTTCTCAGTATCAACAATCAATATTCTAAAATCTCCGAAGCTATTCTCACATTGAGCATCCATAAACGAGTTCTACGCGAGTATAATCGAACAATATAATGAAGGAGTTAAGGCAAACACAATTTCAATAACAAAGGGCAACCATGACAAATAAACATATTTCACGGGCCAAAATGGCTGCGGTCAGGTGTCACGAGGTGTCCCTCCCGCGCTCCCCGCTACCTCACCCCCTTACGTTTCTTTTTCTTCACCAATAATCGATTCATTCTTTTCAATGCGATCCTTTTATATTTGTTAACTTATTGCTCGTTTGTACAACATCGTTTTGTTGAAATATTTCTTTATCCCGTCATTAGTTTCTTGAATTAACTTAAGTTTTTTTCATTCATCTTAGCTTTTTTGCTTGTTTACTATGAATTCTGGTGAAGGATTTTTGTAAGAAAAGCTGTCAACTGCATTTCTGAGGAAAGTAATGCATTATTTGCTAACAGAAGATTTTATGAAAATCATCAAAATAACTGTAGACGTACTCAAGTAGGTAGTTATTTACTTTGCAAATCATTTGAAAGAAGCAATATTGAAGGAATTAAAATAATTACCATAAAACATCAAAGTCACTGGATCAGTTCATTATTCAATAATTCAATAAATAATACTGCTCGATAACACGAAGCGCACATAAGTCAAAAATACAAGAAGTCAACGTACTTGCTTAAGAGTGGATTTAAAATAATTTAAGATGAAATTATTTATTGGGTTTGTGTCTCTTTCTCACTCTTGCTACGTTACGAGGTGAGTTATATGGTGTTCTCGCTCTCTCCTACCATCGATCACTGGAGGTGTGACGTCACGCAGAGCCGTCGTGTGCGGCCCGACTCGATTTATTGCGTCTGCGCACCAAGCCACCACAGAAAAACTAAACATTTGTTTGTATACCAAGTCTTTAATTAAATTAACAAATAACATAGAGTCGGAATCATAGATCTTAAAATTGACGTGTAAAAAATGGTGCTAAAGCAGAAATTAGCACCTCTACGACGGGCCGATATAATTATTATGACGTTACAATTATGTTTCAGTCTGTACGTTTATCAAATTCATAAAAATTATTTGACAAGTAATGCAACCTTTTTTCATAATGCTTATTTATGGTAAACGTTATTTGACTATAAATAAAAACAACACGCTTCAGTTTGAGCTACGTCAAACTCACTCCGGATAAAATCTATAAACAACTTCAGTAATAATTGATGCTTTAAAAATTAATGTAATTTTGAGATGTGGCAGATTGCCTACTCGCTCATATTTCGAGTTTACAGCCGTAACTACGGGCACGAGTGTAAAGTAGATCTCATTCTAACAGTGGGTCCCCTAAAAGACCTTTTGAATCGTCTGAACAGGGAGGCATTAGATCGATTGCCGACCTATTAAGCTGTTGGGCATAATATGGCATAGTAAACGAAAATGAAATTCATAAAGGTAAACTTTCTATCAAATATAACAAAACCCGAAGGCAGCTGAAATGTGGATGTGCAGAATGCTGGTAAGAATTGTGACCGAGATAGCAGACGATCTCTTCAACTTGCACACCATATCTCTTATCGTGTCCATCGGGTCGATCGGGGAGAGTCTGCAACTGATCGACGCATTGGACGAGGCCGAAGGGGTTTGAAACAGGGAATTTATTTATTGTTTTAATAATATATCGTGCCTACTTTTATAAAGACAGTTTTCGTTTTCTTTATTCTATGGATTTTGTAGAATTCAAGATACTTTGCAATGCAAACTGTAGACGTATCCATTTCCATTATGGGATGAAGTAAATTGAAGATAGAAAGCAGATGAACCTGTCATTTATAACAAAAATATTCATCATAACCGCAGCCCTTACATTCTCAGTGTTTTTAAAATTCACGGAACCGTTATCTGAAAGTCATGGCTTCTTATTGACAAATGTTGTTTACAATCATGTAGGTAGAGGTGCTTACTAAACAAGTTTTGAAACTGCAATTAATTCGGACTGTTCTGAACACTTTCTGGGAATAAAATCACACATTGGTCCGGTTATACGTGGATGCCACATGCAGCGTTCATTATTTTGGTGCATTTACGAATTGCTGTCAATAAAGCATCGGTTTTCTGGAAAGCGTCGTTACAGTGCGCAGCTGTAGGCCGTACGGGATTCACGAGACTTTTGATTGCAGAACACTTTGAGGAAGTCTCATTAAACAGCTTACCTAACTACATTCATTTAACTGCCGCATTATTCAGAGGTTCATAATCACGAATTAACAGACGAGTAAAATTAGGAGAAACAGCTATTCTACTGCACTTATGACAGCACTAAAACGTTAAATGCTTTTAAATATGTTTCAGGCCGATTAAGTTATATTTTGAATTTACTATTTTAGTTTGCACAATAGAAAATAACCATATTATCAGGTATATTAGGTAATCTTTCTGGTGATATTCTCTATCTTCTCCATAACATTTAAAATCTGTTTACTTTAATAGTTTGTAGGAACTGCAATACTTACATCGGGTTTATGGGTGACTTTCGTGTAAATTGTCTTCAACAAGGAGGTGCAGCTAAACCTGCCATTGGTTTGTCTACTAATACATCAGTAGCAGATCGCTGAGTCGTCTTTCGTCGCAGCACTGCATCAATCAATGAGATATGTAGGCAGAAGGAGCGAGCGCTCGCTAACGTGACATTTATATATATTCTTCACAATGTTCCTGTCGTGTCCCTATCGTCTCTCACGTGTTCCTTTACACTGCACACCGCCGTTTCGTCTTGTTATGAACTGTCACTAAACATTCTAAGTGTGCATTCATTAGCATCCATTTTTGTACCAGTTATTCCTTCTGTAGGTGTACTTAGGCTAAATCGATCTCACAACATTGAAATGATAACATCTGCTAAAATATATTTTATGCAAATATCTCATCTCTTATTTCTTCGTATGTAAATGCTTAAATAAGACATAAATCCTCCTCAACTCCGCAGCTTCATTTATAAGCGCACGTGCAAGACATCTGTGGACAAGTTTTTACCGTCAAATCGGAGCATGAATCGCGGAATACGAGGCTGGTACTTCCATAAACAATACATCACCACCCCAATAATTAGAGCATCGTTTGCAGAGCTGCGCGCGCGGCGGTCGCGGGCCGATGGCGCGACGCTCGTCTTTCTCTCCTTGACGCCTTTTTGTGAGATTTTTTGTTTCCCGCCCGGGAATAATGTCATTATGGCGCCTTTAATGTTGTCAGTGAACGGGAGCGCGCCGCCGCCGCCGCCGCCGCCCAGGGCGAACGTTTGTTGATACTTAAATTAGGTTGTTTTGACACGCCTCGTTCTTATGTTTGTACTAAATCTAATAAACGTCAGTAGCGAGAAAGCGTCTCATTCATTATTCCGGTGTTCTCTTAGCGATAATATATTTAAAGTAGTTTTGTATAATTGAATACCGTGGTACTGTGGACGACATGCGTGGCTGCCAGTGGGAGTAGACTGGGTGTCGTTTACGTAAACGGAATTCAAAAACAAACATGAGGCATGGAAACAATTACGGGCGGTTGGACAGCGGGACATACATAATGTATAATCCGTCAATATTGTCAGCTACTACTCGCATTGTGGTGGAGTCATTACGTGTGGCGCGCAGGCGCGCCGCGAGTGTCGCTATTGTAGTCAATGGCACTGCCAGGTGGGTGTGCAAGTGTAAGTAGGTGCCGCGACATGCCGGTGACCCTAGCACTGCCGCGCCCCCTCAATGCACTCCACCAATACATTAGAAGACCTAAGTTCATATAGCTAAACCTTAAACACACGTCATACTAAACATGGGCTCGTATAACAGACTTAGGTACAGCCTGTCCAGTTATATTTGTCTACCATTCTCATCAAAACGCATGCTAATCTAATTCAAGCCGAGTCTCATTCTTCGAAGAAACTGACAACACAGTCATTCATATCGCGAGAATGAATGTATATTTGAATGGGATAGTGGCGGACGAATACCTCCTGAACAAGGATCCGATTTCCACGACGCGACAGGACAAAATATTTGAATGGAATTTACATATTTGTTTCTAGTTCGACTAGTGGTGCATGTATTTTGAGTCACTGAATGCAGTGACTTCGAATAAGAAAAAAATCATAAAGAGACGACCTTAGTCAGAAATTCGTTAGTGAACTTAAATGTTCTGTGTGCAAAAAACAATTCATTCAAAGATCAGATAGAGTAGGGATACTAAATAGATGACGACTAACGCATATTTTTAGACGAGATAATGTTAAATGGGCCACGAGTGGTAACAAATGTTCTTTGTCTAGTTTCCCTGTAACTATTTTCGAAATCATTAGTCTTCGAGTGACACGTTGCTCGTGAAATTACTCACCGCAAAACTGAACACTTGACACGGAGTGGTCAATATTTTGTACTGTTTATGATTTTCCTTTGATCAGAAACAATGAGACGGAGATATTTGTCAAGGCATTTCATAGATTAACGGAATTAACGCACCTCTGATGAACCACTTCAAAAGGTCCATAAATATCTTTAACGGAAATTAAGAAGTTAATTGTCGCTACAGTGGAATGTCCGACTGTTATAAAGTAGACGCTTTACAATGTAACACTGATCATGAATAACTTTGGCTGTACCTAATGCTCTTTGTAACACATTTTTGTTTTGAAGTTATTGTTTTCAAAGGAAAGAATTACTAATAGGAGTCTCATAAACACTCATAAAAAGTGTCAGAAATACACTAATTACAACGATTTCATCTGAGAAGGAAAGCAAGCGACACTATTTTCAATGTGACAGCGTTTTCGTCAATTTAACACTTGGCTGTCGCCTTACAGTTTCCTCCCATTTCCTCGAGTTCGTTGTGCTAATATTCGAGTAGTGCGAGTGTGAACATGTGAGAACAATGTACAATTAGGTGTCGCGTGGGTGTGTGGGCAGACCGACAGGTATGCGGGCTTGCGGGCAGGTCGGGGGGAGAGTTCTGCCCGCGGCTCAATCGCCAGGTAATTACCGTCGCCGACTGGACATGCTGAAAGATTGACACCACCACGACCACTCTTGATGACTTGTTTATTGCTCGCCATTAAAAAATAATACATTTTTTCTCACCTCGACATCATAAAACTGCCAAGAATATGCTAAAATTAGTTTCGATATTGGTTTAATCCGCTTGGATATTAGGCGAGCAGGCGCTATTTAATGGTAACTGGTTTCCGTGGAAGGTTTTATCGTAAATATTATTCACAAATTGTGTGGAGCCGCAGCAGGGGCGCCGCCACTCAGCGAGGGGGCGATTTTTCATCGACGCTGCCTCTGCTCTGTCAAACACATTTTTTAACACCTCGCCCCGAGCTTAAATCAAACATTTGCTTTATGCTTATTTTTACATAATTCAATTATCTTCCTTACAATTAGTGTCCATCACTATCAAAAGCTAACATAATATGTGAATCCAAGAACTTTAAAAACGTTAGCGCAAAAACAATACTAGAAGAAATAGAATACCATTGGACTTCCTCATTGGTTTCCAAATATGCAGATTTAGAAATACGAGGGCATTACCAGCCTCTGTAGCAACAATACTCGCTTAAATGCAACTGCTACAATCAAACTTACATTACGCGGCACATTTAAAATGTGCACAGTATTGTAATACCGGTGTAGTCAACTAAAGTGATAAACCGATGTGGAATGTCGTCAATAAGTTAACCTTATTAGTTGGTGTGTGCTGAACGCCGCGGGTGGTGCAGCCACGGGCCCGTTCACACTGAGATATGAGAGAACCTTTACTGACCCATTACAATATAAACGGCTGCATAATGAAATTAGCTCGCTCCGTCTGAACAGCTCCTTATGATAATCGTCGAGCCTTCTCTTGCTATGTACGTCTAATTGAAACTGCACCAATTACAGTTTGATTACATTATATGTGTGAACACAATTCTACAGATACTAAATGAAAGCTCCTTCACTCAGAGAAAATCATAGAGTCTCTTTTGTTTCAGATCACGAAATTGAAAATCGACAGTAATCCGTTCGCTAAGGGATTCCGCGACTCTTCACGTCTCACCGAGTTCGAGAGGTAACTATCATAATAACATCTGTTGTAAGAAATCGTTTGTTGCTTAAAATAAATAAGTTATTGAAATATTTTTTTCATACTGAAACTTATGTAGCGAAAGAAACTGTTATTTTGTAATGACGATAGTTAATTAGAGAGATGCTCGAAAGTGACGGTTATTTATTATACATGAGTGTTCGTAAACGTATCATTGCTCGTGCGACACAATTCGGTTAGTTCTCTAACCGTTGCATTGGATACGCTCTCAAAAACAAACATAACTGTCTGATGCTGATTGATATCTCCACGCGAGCAATTATGTCTCTGTATTTATTGCTTCTTAGCCAATCCAATGTATTTAATTGTGGGTGAGCCGACATCAAGTTTCCACCCGTGTAATTTATAATCTAACATTTTCTCTCACCACATTCGCTTCGCATATCTTATTACTCGCTTTCGCATTTCTAATGCCGTATTGCTCTATGTTCTCTTGACTATTGGGTGTTTTATTTTTTTTTTGTTTGTCTGTTGAGATACTATATCACGGGGGAGCACGAAAGAACATCAGTCTTCCCCGACGACGCGCGCTACAGCGCCGCCAGTCATAGGTAGATACGATCATACAATCATATTACATATCTGCATCAATTTACTCGAAAACGTTCACATGACTCAAGTGTGGCTCCGTACCTTTCAGAGAAACGATGGAATCGATGTTGGCGGAGCAGCATTTCCTGCGCTCACCGCTGCGGCCCTTCGACCTGGACCAGCACAATAACAACCTGACACTGGAGGAGAAGGCGATCCTGGCAGCGCGGTCGCAGCTGTTCCTGCGCGCGGCGTACCCGCTGTACGGCGTGCCGGCGGCGGCACTGTGGGGGCAGTGGGCGTGCTTGGCGCCGCAACTGCTGGCGCAGCAGCACCTCGCAGCTTCGGGCTCGGGACTGCAGCTACCGCGGCCGGTGTACCCGGGTGCGCTGGGCGCCGGCGCGGGCCCGCAGCCGCTGGCGCAGCACCGCTTCTCGCCGTACCCGCCGCGCCGCGCGTCGCCAGGCTCGTCGCCGGACTCGCTGCGCGATGCCAGCCCGCACCCGTCGCCGCTGCACCCGCCGCACGCCCCGCACACCCCGCACACCCCGCACGCGCCTCACCCGCCCCACAGCCCCACTTAGTGATAAAACGCCGAATAAAAACCCTCCCGAGATCTCCCTGTAATAGTATGCGATATTGTATGAGAGTCTTTATATGGAATGTTTTCTGAGAGAACACAAAAGTAAATTTTGAAGTGCGTCGGTGTTTTGCTACGAAACGAAATGGCGTCGTGAACTTCGATAATTTTATGCGCCGAGAAGTGAATAAACTGAGTGCGAGTGCGTGGAGAACATTTAGAAGTTACGTCTGAAGTCGTGAACGACTGAACACCGCGCGCTTCACTGTGTCCTTGCTCAGACTGTGAAAAAGTTGTATTATATTGTAAAATATTATTTAACTGTAATTTAAATCTGTAATTATTGTTATATGTTCCTAATAGTTTTGTCTCGTAGTGATGGTTTCTGCTAAATTCATGTTATTGCAAATTAGAGTTAATTGCATCAAAACAAGCAATTGATTGCTGTGTACAATTTGTTTGATATCTTTCAGACTATTTGGAAACAAAATATATTGGTAGCTCAATGGTAGTGTCACTCGACACTGTTTTTCGGCTGATTTCATCTTGTTTAGGTAAAATGTGCAATACAACAGTTAAAAAATGTTTTAGTGAAACTTAGAGGTATAGTAAGATAGATATATTGATAATTAAATAGTAGAAATTATATTGCTGTCTATGTTTACAATTAATTCCTACAAACGGATGCATAGATGTACCTACACGGTTACTTTGTAGTTAAATTATAGTTATTATAAATAATATATTGCTAAAGAAAAAATTAAATGTTTGTTAACATATACGTGACTTGTTTAATTTCCCTGAAGTGCAGTATTATTCCATTTCTGTAAGGTACTTAAGACAGTTTTCTGATTGGAAATACATCCAACAAGCTGCCCAGCTGAGGGTCGCCACGCAGAGCAAGAAAGATCTAGACAGGCCGCAACGGAGAAAAATAGAGCTACAAAGAACTCAAAATTGACGAAACTGAATATAAAGAAATGATTGACAATGCAATACTTATTATGCTGTTCGAGACTTAGGGTCCAATAACAGCGTAGGCAATGTCAAAAAGAAATAAAACTACCCTTTTTCCTGCATTGCTGAGGGCCTGGAAAAGTGGCAATCGACTTTCAACATTATCGACATTAAGCTTTTTGGTAGCGTCAGTTGCATAATTATATTTTCGAGTCCTCTATCATCATCAACATCGATGATATAACGTCATTTTGTCTAGACACTACATGTTCTCGAAATACCAGATACTTCATATATTGCAAGCGATAAGTACCTAAAACTATCTTTACATTATGGCACTTGAGGCAAGGGGGCGAGCCTATAGCCATCAAACGGGCACAAATCCAGATTCCATGACTGCTACTGAGAAATTCTTGGAAAAACCCAATAACACTTTACCCGACCAGAAACCGAACCCCGGACCCCATGTTCACCAGTTGCACTTGCGACCACTAGACGGAGGAGGCAGTCTTGGATTAATTTATACTACCCTAAGTTTATATCCTATTGAAAGTCATTGTAGTAATAAAGCCAAGTCCATCAAAGCTAACCACCACACCGACTTTTTATCTTTTTTCTCTTGTCATCTTTGTACTTACTGTGTTTCTAAAACTACCCACTGTTGTTAAAAGTATTATTTCTGCACTATCATTATAATTTTATTGTTGTTATAATTTAGTTTTTTGCATGCTGTGTCTATCGCATCATATTATACACTATGCTTGTATCATATTGCTTGTATTATTAGGATAAACAGTGTAACAATTGTAGATAGGCCAATAAATAAATAAATACGAAACATCTTAAACGCGATTGCCACTTATCATGTCCATTGAGTAAAGCTAAACTTGAATCTAACTTAAATGGTTCAATCGAACCACTAGCTTTAAAAATTCACTGTTTATACAAGGTGTAAACGGACCCTTCACGAAACGGTCAACCAAGCATTCTGAACATCAAACCAAGTAACTACGCAAAAAATATTGCTGGGAAACGACTTTTTTTTGGGGTGAAAAATCGCGCTTTACGGGAATAAATGTATCGCACTCAAAACTATGTTCTGGTGGATGCATTGAATAGTACAAGGTTTATCAAGGTATTTAAAGTTATATGTAAATGTGTGTTTGAAAAAAACTTATGGAAAAAAGTTGGAACTTTGACCCCCAATATCTCCTTAACTAGAAGGTATCCAGATATGGTCTAGAACAAAAAAAAAATCGCAATAAAGGTGATAACAAGTGCCTTTTGGCTTAGTTAAGTGTACTTTTACACCCATTTAAACATTATTAACAACATTTAAATCGGCACCTTACCATCGTTCTCGTAAACGACTAGGGACGTAGTTCACAACAAATTGTTTGTAATTTACTAGAGGGCCGTTAGATGGCGGTGGGCGTCGCGTAACGTACGTAACGTTATGAAGAAGCTCGGCTCGAAGCTTTAGTACCGGGCAGCGATACGAGCTTTTGTTTTCTCGTTTTATTTTGCCGATTTTCTTTATTCTAAGAAATTGATGATGATAGTGAGAGTAGATGAAGACCTAAGAAACGATGGATTGACTTTGATGATAGATGATATATGTAGCTAGAAAGGGGACTAAGGACTAAGACGATATGCGTAACCGAAACCAAATCAATTGGTATGGTATGCGTGCAAGAGAAAGATGTTGATACTGATAGTAACCTATGACTGTTATGAGCCAAAGGTAACTATTTAAATAAAATTATACATATAAATCACTACATAAGCACTTAGTTTGTTCAAAACGAACCTACGCTACTTATGTCTTTCAATCTAAACGAAATAGAGCTTTTTATAAAAACATCAGATTTTTTGTTTAAATTAGCACTCGTTTGTCTCTTTTGTACGAAAGTGTGACAGATTGCGAAATTGTAACAAATTAGAGCGCCGGCGGGCAATTATGCAAAGCGGCTATAAAGTTATCTTTAGGAAAACAACGCGTCACCCCACGCCAACTATTCAATTAAAATGAAGCAGTGTCGAGGCGAGGCATTCGAGTCACATAGAGGAAGGGTCGACTACATCGAATTAGTTGCGCGCGTGGCTACATTACTGGGACAAATTTCACGTCCCTGGGGCCCAGCTCGACCCGCCGGGCCCCGCAGGACCGGGGATGCAACGCTAATCTAATCGGGATTGTAGCTAATAAATGTTGTAGCCAGTGACACGGCCACCAAGAATTTATTGCTTGTAAAAGTGTTTCCAATCGCAGATATTGTTCGGATGACGCTCCTGTTCTGATAAGCTGCGATTGAATTTAACGTTTGACTGAATATTTCATTCGATTTTAGTGCCGGTTGTAATGTTGTTGCGTTAATTAAATATAGTCATAGGGGCATTTGTGCAGGGGACTGCGGAGATCTGATGAACTCGTTAGATTGCAGATTAACGATAAGATGGTGTTTATCGTAACATAACTCATCAGACTTTTTGTACCAATATTTAATTTTCATCTATGTACTTTTGATCTTCTCATAAACAATATATAAGCTTATCACAGTTCGACTGTTTAAATACTTAGTTACAGGCCACCCCGGAACTATGGCCATCATACATCTGAAACATAAGTAGACGTAGGTAAGTATAGACAAAGCCTTATTCAGTGTGGCTTATCGGCAGGCTGGCGGAGCAGGGGCATGTAATGCGGCGTTATTGGCCACTCGGCTCATAATCCCCTTTTAACTGCGGCTCCCGAGCCGCGCCGACGTGCCCCGAATGTTTATGTTCGTTTTCTTCTGGTCGTGAACATTCGCACTCCTTAGCTCTGATGTCGACGACACCGCGGTACGTGTCGGAGGTGACGTGATGCCACCGAATTACTGCTTGAGAATTCTTAGATAAGTTTGTCGAAGATCTTTGCGTGGGGTTTCCATAACTTTTTATTAAGTCTAGCAATGTAGTGCTATCTCTTTTCTGTCTACTGGAAAGAGATGCTCTCGAGCTGGTACATACAGTACATTTTCTTGGTCCGTAAATCATCTTGGGCTTGACTTTTACCAATCATAAAAGTACTCGTATACTGATTAGCAAGCAAACAAGATCTTCACCTACTCAAAGGAATTGTGCTACAATACATAGTATAGGTACCCAGATATTTTGCAAAAGAACACCATTAATGATTCTACTATAAAAAAAACCGGTCAAGTGCGAGTTGGACTCGCGCACCGAGGGTTCCGTACAAACCTGTGGGTATATAACTTTTTTTATATGACGAAACTAAAAATTTACGGTTTTCGTAATTTTTCCTATATCTGTACTATAAGACGTGACTTCGTACAAAATTTCAAGATTCTAAGTTCACGGGAAGTACCCTGTAGGTTTTGATTCCCGTGCGAGTTTCGAAAATTTGCGGAAATTTGCGGCCTAAGTGGCTGTATCTTTTGATTGCGTTGACTTAGAAGGTTGATTTTTACTACAGCTTCCAGGGACAGTAGAACTAAGTATCATATAGAAATTTCAGTTTGATACCTCCACGCGTTCCTGAGAAAAACGGTCTTGACAGACGGACGGACGGACGGACAACAAAGTGATCTTATAAGGGTTCCGTTTTTTCCTTTTGAGGTACGGAACCCTAAAAATGAAATTGTGTTTCTTATTGTCTTGATATTCTTCAGGAGTGACCATGCATTCATGAATTGAGAATGAAAACGGTTTTATGTGGCAGGCCTACGCTGTGCAAGGTAGGACACAAGTTCTCTCGCAATGAACCGGAACAGAACTTTACGATATAACGTAGACACTTGAGCAACAGACATACCTTCTGTTCCCAACATTCGGGCTGTAAAGAACAATGTTCTATATCATTTACATAAAGCTTGATTTAATACATAGGTACAGCTGAGGGAGACAGGGTGGAGCACGGCAGCCGGCGCTAATGTCGCTCGGAGAGCCCACACATCTCCACATTTCAGTAAAACTGCACGTAACGGGGTAATAAATTCACGTTTATTACCGCAAATATATGTACTCTTACCTTGGCAGTCGCTACCGGAACAAATCGTGGGTCCGCCGTTCACGCGGTAAACGCGAAACGTGCGTTATGAAATATTAACGTAAACGCGCGTGTTTGCTGGAACAATGCATATAGAATAGGTATTCAGGCCTCATCGCTAAGGTGGGCACATTATCAGAATGGTGCGCTAATGGAATTGAGCATTTTTATTTATTGCCCCGTGTGTTCATTGGTGCGTGGCGTTTATGTGTATCGCGGCATAACTCACCGTTTATGATTATTTTATTAACGTTTTAATGTTGAACGTCTGCTCTATAGCTGAATTAATTGAAATACTTAAGTTGAATAAAAATATTTAAAAGAAATAAAAGGTCTCATGATTTATGTTATAGAGTGGCGTGTAATTTAATTATCACTACTTAAATGCACCGAGCACCTTGAGATCCTTTGTTCTATGTAACTCTCTTCGTAGTGAGTATAAAATAAATGTTTACAGTAAAAATAATTGTATTTTGGTTTGTACAGCAATCTAATTATTACCCTATCCACACGAGAGTACCCACTTAAAAATAATGCAGCTCACAGAGCTTGCAGCGCATATTGCAAGTCGATAAAGTTATTCGCGTTCAATAACGCGAATGATCCGACTTTTCCAGTTTTTCCTCTACGAATGGCTACTCCCTTCTCTTCCCCCACTCCAGCACCTCCCCGGCCTCCCCTTGCGGTGCAAAGTTGAGGGCATTAGCGTGTTATCGGCGGCAGCGGCGTGAAGAAGGCGCCCACCTGAACTGGTATTACACTACCCCTAACGACACGTACAAATTACGGTGGAAGCAAATTTCGACGAACACATTGCTGGCTGCAAATGAGCGGCTAAGGAATAGAAGCAAGTAAACCACGCATTGTAGGTAAAATTTCGCATTACCCACTCACTCGCTAGTATCCTTAATAGGTGTAACAGATACTATCTATAAGCGTTGAGATGTGGGGATAGGTGGGAAGCGTGAACGTGTTTTGCAAACCAGCCGAGGAAATAAGGTGTCCCCAATTTTACTTTGTCGACCGCCACTGATAGCAGATAATGTAGTGTTACGAGGGAACTTTGTAAATGGAACCTTTTTCGTTATGTTTTATTCCACGAATGTTATGGTAATTTTGCCGACAGACCTTTGAGAGCAAAACATTTTTTCAAATTGTCTGTTTTTGGAATGTAGAATATTTACTAGCCGTTTGTTTTGTTTATCAGTAGATCACGCTGTAGAATAACATTTTCCACAAGACGTCGTGCGTGTCTTCAATAGGAAATTGATTTATGCGTTGTATTGAAAACAAATTGTTCAAATCGAAAGTTTCGCACGCCTATCGTAATGCATTCCTAATCAAATCCATGCGGTCACAGACATACGCAAGTATCAAGTTTACGGGGCAGAGGTCCCTACGGGCCCTGAGACCATTGACAGGTTATTGATACAAATAGTCCCCCGCTCCCCGCCCCACCGCACCCCGGCACTACCCCGCCGCACCCCGCACCCCCCGACAACACCAATAAAACCTGATTGATATTGTGTAAGTGCGCCCGGAAAATGTGGGAACTCGATTGATGTTACAGCCAAATTCGATTGGAGGAAAATTGAAAAGAACGGCGCTAACAATGAAACTTTCGTTCTATCTGAAGGTGTTAAAGTTGAAAATGGATTGGTGAAGGAAGGGTTTAATGCCTTTTCAGCATCGAGACGTGTGTATTGATAGTAGCCGAAGGCGTGAATAGTGTTGTCTAATGGCGGAGCTACACGTGCTACTTAGAGGCACAGGTATGTACATGCGTACTCGTAGTAGGTACCCATTGTAATTATTGGTTCCAATAATTTGATTCATTTCATTGTAGATATGTTTACATGTTTGAGCTACTTAAAACACAATGCGTTATTTAAATAGGTACGAGTGGAACAGGGCTACGCGTAGACCATAACTATTTATTAAGATGTGTCTTGTGTTGTATCTAAGAATATTGGTGGACGAAGAACTTTCAACCTTCAATATTCGTAATTTCCCAGTTCTCAGTATACTCAAGTTATAAGACTACTTAAAAAAATTGTTTCATCAGTCACTCAGAATTTCATCCTAGTATAAATAAAATGAACGTTGTAACAACTGATTACAAGGTTAAATATTTGAAAGCATTGAAAGCAGTAGTGATTACCACTCTACAGTTTAACAAAATAAAATACCGATAGTGACTATTAAATTCCGGTCGCTGTGCAACCCTAGCTTAACATTTGAGCAAATCAAGAAACAGTGACGTATCCGCGTAGGCGTTATTGATATCGTTCCTCGATAATATATCCAAAATGGTAGCAAAGAGACATGGCCACATGAAAATAGTACAGCTTAGTATATCTTGACAGTGGCGACCCCAAGCGGCGTAGGCGGCAATTAACAGCTGATAGGCGTTACTAATAAGACAAGTTGACATGTATGATTTTACGCCGGTCGTTATCGACATGGCTATCTCTTGTACTTGTATGCTACTTATTGTGGAACAGGTATTTACATACGTTTTGACAGATAAGTGTAACTGGGGAAGTGTGTCGAGGTACCTTTAGATTTATTCTAGTAATAACTTCCTTGTCTATCCATGCGTCCATAGAGAATCCATCTCTCATGACTACTGTACACACAGATAATATTATCTATAATCTAATTTAATAACACCAAAACAGAATATAAATCAAATATTGATAAAAATCTATAAAAATAATTAATAACTATTATTCGCTGCCTTAAAAATTTGTCACGGTCATTTTAACAACAAAAAAGCTAGACAAACAGTAGCCACACATTCCATAAATCATCTAACAGCGATTGAAAGGCAAACAATAAAAGAGACCAGCAACAATTTTGCTTAGTAAGACTTCGGACGGCCGACCGGACCGCCAAATGGAATATATTCTCCGATCAGTCCCATTTTTACGGCACACTTGAGGGTTAACGGGTGTGAATGGCCACCCCATTGTGGGAAAATATCTATTAAATATTTATGAACTTTATGTTGAGCTCTGAATATTACTTGTATCGGCAAAATGTAATGTTTATAGTAATGTGCTGTGGGAGTGTTTTTATAGCTCATAACTGCTGAGTAAAAATTGATACTTAGATCGTAACGTTAAAAAATGTAGTACATACGGTTATGGAGGAGCTTTCAAAGAAATGTTTATTTTGATCCAAATATAATGCTCATAAAAGCTACTCTGGTCAAATATGATAGCGATCTAAAATTTCTGCTGCTAAAAACATAGTTGCAAAAAACAATAACAAAAAAACTGCACTAATTAAAATTAAAGTCTTTGAAACTGAGTAACAATACCAAACGAAAAAAAATATATTTATAAAGAAGATAATTCAATAACTTAACCAACAATAATTGCCAAACAACATAACAATAAAATCATCGAGCTGCAACTATCGATAGACATTTGCCGAAATCCCCTGTCGCAGGCAATCACAGAACTCAATGAGAATAGTGCAGGGCCGCATTACAAGCGTGGAATAAATCAATTACCGACACCCGCCGCGACAATTACACTTGTAAAGTTGTTTCGTGGTGATTTGCCCACCCGCACACCCTCACACACACACTCTCTCTCACACGCACACACACACATGCATGCCTGACCCCTGACGTTTTGGTAATAAGAGTATCAGTGTCGCTGTCTGTTTCAAACTACACTCACAAGCTTATGATACCCCAATCAAGCGACCCTCTGATTTGGGAGAACGATACCTTGATTTCTACAAACGAAATTAAACTGTAGCACTGTACAATAGAATATGTTTTTGCCAGTATTGAATTCGAAGGAAGAGTTTTCACAAATAAAGCAAAGGATTCTGCTGTACAGCAATTTTATTATTATGAAATGAGTGAGTGTAGAGGCGTAAAATTAACTTGTCGGCGTTGGTCTGAGGGAAACCTTTACATTGCGAAATGTTTCAGCAGAGATGTTACTGGCGGGTAAATGATACTTTATCCACCATTGCTGTATCATTAGGTAGGATCAAGTTATGAAGTATTTAGAACCATATCTAATCATCTAATTGAATAGTGAGATAAGTTTTCATGGGGGAAATTTATCTAAATAAATAAATTATACATTTTGGAATATTTTGTTTTAAATCGGACAATTCATAGAAAGCAGATTGTCTGTTGTTACAGATATATGTATGTAGTTATAAAACATGGACTGATACATATGAAACTGACTACATTGTTGATTTTAGGTGCGTATAGTTTTTCTATTATAAAATTGTTGAAGAAGCTTTCAATACAAAGCGTCCCTTAAAAGTAGATGGATTGTTGTAGGCTTGCAGCGATTTTCACCAAAATCCGCACTACTGGAAACCCCTAAAAGGCTTTTCGTTACCATCATTCATCATTGTAAGTACATTGGTATAGATAGATTACCTTTATCTAACACTATACACTACTTTACTAAATGATTGAGAAAAAAAGTCGATTTGTGAATGAAATATTATTATGTCGTTAAAAAGATACTCGCTCTGGGGGGTTACCATGATCTGTGAGTGCAGGAATGTTTTAGGACTATTTGGAGAGTGGGAAAGTGACAGCGCTAGACAGTTGTCTAGCGCGATCTCTTACCCACTCTCAGAATAATACTAAAAATTCATGCACAAACAGATCATGGTAACCCCCCAGTTTAAGTAATAAGCACATTACATTATTAGGCATTAATTAAGTATCGATTCAGACACACAAAGTTGCAACAGGACTTTATAGAAGAATAACGGCGAATTAAAATGACTGGCTTCATATTTTTACACCTGTTTCTTGTAGTTTTCTCAGTGTATTCGTACATCTATTACCAATAATAATAATTATGGTAAACATTCTACATATGGCAGTTTAGAACTCATTAAAACTTAACTTGCAACTCCAATCCAACGATTTCCTTTACATGAAACTTATATGTACAACATGAGATATTGAGGATTTATTCGTTTTTACACAGGGGACTCCCGATCAGACTTGACTGACTGCTTGGATGATGACTGATTTCTTATATAATTTTGTTTTTGAATTGGTCTTCCCTATACAAGAAAATAAGTTGAACAGATGTACCTCAACAAAATTTTCAAAGATAGCCACCAAACATACCCTATTCTGTTTAACAAGTCGATCGAACAAAGTACCAAATAATATAACTTATACCTTACTATAAACAAATGCCATGTTCAGCTATTAAATTGTAAGTTAAAGCCAACATTATTGCCAACGGTGTAGCTACAGCAGCATAACTCGTGCAGCTTGGTTAGCAGATTATTTTAGCTTAGCTGAGCTGTAGCTGCAAGTTTGGCAGTCACCACATTTGCCAAACTCCTACGTAACTAGTTTGTTAGCGGGGCTTGCACAGCGGCTAACGTTTTTCAGTTAATCGGTTTTAAGCTCAGGTGGGCGATATTGCTTAGGATTACTTTGTATGAGATATGCGAATATTAAAATGATTATTACGGGTTAAGTAGAAATAAAATAAACATTGCTATCATGGTAGATGTACATGTTTGAGTACTTCTTAAGAAAAAAGAAAAAGCGTAGACCTATTCTTCAGCAAGATTTCTTGGTGGACGGCAGGTGCACTGTCGAAATTTTTGAAACGTTTCTCTGTTGTGACGTTTATATGAGTATGAAAAAAATGTCGTTACTCTATAGTGTCTAGTATGCAATGTAACTTGACAATTATTTATACACTGTCAAGTGTAGCATCTAGAATTGATGCACATACAATGTTGCTAAAAAACGTCACTATAAAAGCTAAGACGAAGTGCCCTTTAACTCAACACTTTGTTGGCATCCTGTCATATTTCCTTCCCATGAATTTCACCGATCACTGCTCACATACCTACCTACATGCAATGAACATCTGCAGAAGGCTAGACGAACTAATAAAGTTATATTAAATGTCAGCATTATGAGACACATTATAGAGAACTTTAACTTCTTGTCTGTTGTTGCCTTTAACTTTTTTTAAATCGAAACATTAATGATCATCGGATTTGTGTGTACCTATGTGCATACAAGTTTATACGCAAAGCCACAAGAATTCTCAAATAAAAGTAGACAAAATCGGCCTTGAAGATATATACTAGAAAACAATGTATTAGTACATCGTTTTCTTGTATTACAAAATAAGAAAAAATACATCGATGTTAATATTTGGCATAACTAACATTCGTGATCGCGATCACAGCGCAGGAGTCATAAAACCTGATGCCTCCGGAATGTGAGCAGAGTTGGACGACGCGTTTGAATAATAACACCTTTTATTTTATAGCCCACCGTGTCGCCAGTTCACAGGTTTTGCAACATAAACCCTGCCAACAAAATGTTAGGGAACAAGAACAGAAAGATTTTGATATAGCATAGCCAGCCTATAAATTTCCGACTGCTGCTGGGAAACAAGCTTCCACCCGAACCCAAAATAAGAATCAAGTTTTTAAAGTCAAAAGCATAGTTCTTTCAGCCCGTAGGCATCCTAGGAAGGTTGAAAGGAACTAAGAGTATCTATCTACAATATCGAGTTTTCTTTTTTCACGATTCCAGGATCTGGTTGTATGATAAGAAAATATGTATTGTTCCCTCAAAATTACAATAATACCTTTAGAACAACAAGTGAAACCTGCTAACGATGAACTACTTATTTATTATTCATATAAAAATGACAGTATAAACACTTTGATGGCGAAAGTAGATAATTACGGGCTTAAGCAATTTAATTGATTTCATAAACGTATGTATTACTGGTTTTCGATATTGGTTATTTGTATTATCTAGTCATCGCATAAAAGATAATTATAATTAAGACTTTATAATGGAGACACTTGCGTTCTTATTTATTTGCACAAAAACTTTATCTGATATCGACATCTATCGGTACCTGCCTTTATAATGGAGTCTTTACATCAAGTTGACCAACTACACAAACATTAATAATCTTCTTACCTATATCAGGTCTGCTTAATTGATTTTAGACATCGCTTTGGTCCTTGAAAAACATTGACTTGATTGCCTTAAAACAATAATCTCAGAGCTGTAAATTCAGTGTGGTGGTTAGCTTAAAAAAAATCCACTCATTCTCATGATATAAATTAGTGTTATTATATTCATTCGTACTGTTTGTTGTTCAATACACAAACGAAAGTTAAAAAACACCTTTTTGATAATTTATGCATTAAAATATTTGTAAAACTATACAATTAAAGATATTAACTTTACAGTACTATACAAGAGGTGTGGCCCAAAAACATATAGTGTCCTGTCCGTTTAAGTTCACAAAAGAAGTAGGTAATTACATTTTATAATTAAACGAATGTCACTGTTAATTGGGCGAAGCGATGAAAAAGTGGGTGCTAGCGTGTTGATGTGTTTAACAGTTTAATGCAAATATTGGACGTTGAAATTAAGTAATATATTAAAACAGTCGCGACCGTTTTATTGTAACTTTCGGTTACCGTATTAATCGTTGTAATGTTTTTTGTTGTTTTACTCTTTATGTTACTCTGAGGCGATTATATAATGTCTAGATAGAGCGTCGCCCTACAATCGTATCAAAGAAAACGAGTCAACATTTTCAAGTATGTGTGCGTGCAGGCGTCGTTTTACACTATGCGTCTATGTCTTTGTGTGCGTAAATAATGATACCAGCTACTACAATTCTCCCATAAATCACATAAAAAAATAGACTTATTAAATAAGATAAGTTTTAGGTGTATGACACGATCTGCACTGATTGGCGGGCAAGCACTTGTGAACCAATAGTTGGTTGACACTTTTTGACACGTTTGCGCGCACTTGACGCTCCATCTAGACATTATATAATCAAAGCTCTGAGGCTATAAACGAAATTCTGTAATTTGTTAATATCTGCTATGAATAACGTAAAAAACCGTTGATAACCTCCAAAGCTAGTTGGAGTTAATAATGTGTGCCCAAATATTGTCTCGTGTGCTAGTTTAAGTTTAAAAGTGCTGATTTCTAAGGTACCTATGCTGTTAACGTAGAAAACTGTAGTAAAATAATATGAAGTAATCTTCTTGTGATATTTAATAGACTTAAGAGTAAAAATATATGTATGTACAAGAATTTCTGCTATTCAATTCTTTAATTTAATTATTCATAATTCTGTTCATTTCTACGATGGATGCACTCTGTATTTTATAAAAGGTCAGAGCTTTGACACACGGTAAGTTCCGACTGAAGTTCAATCCCCTAGGCGGTAAGTGAATTAAAATTAAATGTATGCTCCGACAATCACAACTTAAAATCACGAAAGAAAAAACTGTTTGAAATTCCGTGTCATATCGAAAATCTTCTGTAATATTTGATAAATTCGAGTTGATTGTGTGCTTCGGCTTTGAGGGTTCTCTTCGGGCGGCTTCGTCTTGAGGGTTTAGTGGTGGCGTGATGGATGGTCACCGTGGGAGTACCACAATGGCGCGGCGAGATGGTGGCAGGATAGCTTTCGGCAAACCGCGGCGTCACCAAGCGGAGATCGTATCTCAGATGCGCACAATGTGACAAGTCACTACGGTTCGTATGGTGACGGATTTGAGGACTCGTGAGCTCACTGGTACTGTATGTAAACATTTGGAGCGTATCGAGTTATATGAAGATTTAAAGCAATGTGCTACGTCATGATACTACGTTTTTGTAGCAGATTATTTTGTTCTTGATCTCAGACCAATCCCAGAAAATAACATAATATAATATTTTTCCAAATATTGATTGTTTCAAGATGCTGCCGACATACATATGTATGTATCTAATTACTTAGGGAGATACCCAAGTAAGTAGCAAACTATGAGCCTTACAAACCTTTAGCAATCCCGTAGCTCAACTCGTAGCCCATTTTTGATATACGTGTAAGTAGTACGTAAGTACTCCTATCCATATGATTTAAAGTGTGTAAACTGTTGACCATGAATTTAGAACAATTAACGCTGGTGGGTATATAATAATGCATCTACTCAATTCATACTAAGTTTTCTCGTTGATGTACATATTACACGGTGTACATTGTATATATAAATGTGCCATGTACATATAAATGTGCAAAGATTTTCACCTATTTTATAATTTATAATTTACTAGCATAGGCCAGCGGCTTCGCCCGCGTGGATTTCGATAATTGACCCACGGGATCGTTCTACCGGGATGAAAAGTACCCTATATGCTATTCCAAACTATAATCTATCTCTGTGCCAAATGTCATTCAGATCCGTTCAGCCGTTCTGGCGTGATTGAGTAACAAACAAACATCCATCCAAACTTTCGCATTTATAATATTAGTACCTATAGAAGTATAGATTTGTACACATAATGAAAAAGAAAACTTACATAACACACAGTGAATATAGATGTAAAGGAAGACATAATAATAATAGTCTGTCTATTTCCTACCCACATTACGAGAGATCAAATCGTATCACTAGCAAAGTTCATCTGTACCATTCTACCATTACAGATTTTCTATCGCTTACCTATTATACGAGTCCATGAGTTAACTGATCGTCCCTACATCCGGTATCATGATATATGACGTCATACATTACGTAATCATACCTGTAGGCTAGAAGGACTGGTCTAGGATCAGAATCATCATCAGTAAGTATTGCGAGATCAACGCGGTATCGAGAACAAATCCATCTCTATGGCTTCCGTCCTATTGTCCTCAGGATCTGAACAGTTTAGTTTCTAGTTATTATGACTACTCATGTTTTGTGATGTTATCTATTATATTTAGGTCTTGGTGCGATGTACAGGTCGGAAAAATATGTTATTGAGTTTTATAATCAGGAATTTCACGGTAATACCCCGGGGTATTGATGATTTGTACCCAATTGCAAATGGCACTAGGCTCGCCCAATATTACATAGGACTCAAACTTACATAACTGTTAAAATGCAGGTGTTCGTGTAAGTACTATGGGTACATTTCTGCCTAATCCTTCGAGGATTATAGGCTTGATGTTTATCACATTATTTAATAAAATGGACATTTATTACGTACATGATACTCAATGAGCCGAAACCTAATCTGTTATTGTTATAACAAAAAAGGTTCGGCACATTAAACACTACAACATATTAAGTTATAATGAACATATAACAAATTGCCTAATTAGTTTAGGTACATTACACACGGCCGAGTACCTACCGACGTCGTCGAATGTCCTAATACCCAAGGTGTGCAGTTAGGAGCGGGCACATCAAACGTCGGTAATGAAAGTGGTCGGCGCAGGCGCAGCCGGATGCGCCAATTAAACTATCACATCATTCATTACTTTATTACAGAACGTCCCCCTCATCGCACCTCAATTATATGATCGTAAAACTTGATACATATTGAGCATACACTTCAGGGCTGCATGTGTACTTTCTATAATGCTTTCTTATGAGAAAGAGTTTAAACCTGAATAAACATACATCTAAACCACTCTGAAATCAGTAGAATAAAACACCCACACACAACATTTGAATATAAAGAAACTGCACAAATACGTTCGATCCTAACGAAAACGTTTTCCAATGTTTAAGTTACTTACGAGTATGAGTATTTTAGGAAGAAATCAGTTTTTATCATGTATCAGTTTTCATTGATGAAGTTATACAAGGTGTAATTTTGCAACCTCGTCAAAATTCAGGAGGTTGTCATAGAATACGTAAATAAACAATATAAATTACGGTACCTGGTCAATTATAATGAACGCTGCTTTTTTTAGTTGTTTTAATTTGACACTATTTCAGAATGAAGCCCTTTTCAAAAGAGGAGAATCACCCGTTTATCGAATAAAACGTCTGCGTTTCTTTGTGTGTGAAAGCGCGGTTATAGGGCTAGTATTAGACGGGCCGCGTTTTAATACGGGTGGTGTGTAAACTTATAGATTTCCGATATTAAGAAAAAAATGACCTACCCATTTTATTATTGATTCGGGTCGAGAATCATTAGCACAGTTACCTCCTTGAATTTGACGAGGATGCAAAGCAACAACTTGTATAGACAAAATAACAAAGAAAATAACGCTGAGAATTTTTTTTTTTTGCTTGAAAACAAGCTGCATGCATGAAATGAGCTTTTCTCTTGATACATTTTTTTTTTTGCTTTGACTTCTTTATTTAAGACCTGGGAAGATGATGTCAACAAAATACAAAATTAAACATACTCCAAAATTTACAAGGTAGCACAAAGTTAAGTATTGCGAAACTTTATAACGTTTATAGCTCATGTAGCGTACACTAAATATGTTCTGACTCAACAGTTTCTAAAAGTTCACTCCGATCGCGAATGTAACGGTCAATTGACTCGAACGAATACTATAAAATCTACTTTGTTGACATCACGAAACACCTTATTCTTAAGGTTTCGATGGCTATAAAGATAAAAGTTTAGATGTTGTTATTTACTGATCTATAAAAATTAAAAACCCTTGACTTTCAACTCCGACTTACACCCGTTACGTATCTATAGTCAAGTTAAAGTAATTATTTGAGTCTAAGTAATACTAATCACTTGTGCAATTTTTTTTATGCAATAGGCAAGAATTTAAATGTTGTTGTTAATGATGTTTATTGTTTGTAAGTGGGTTCTACCACTTACTACAAGATTGAACACCAAATGACTTTCTACATAACGTTTTTATGAAATGTTTGATCTGAATAGACTTTCAGATCAAACTTTTCACAAAAACGTCACGCTTCATAAATTTTCGAGTCTTTGTTCAGCTTGTCTTTCGATAAAATGAATAAAGACTCGGTTTCTCTGGTGCATCGGGTACGGGTTAGCGAGACTCGTGTGGTGGATGGACATCATATTCATCCACCATATTGATATTTCATAAATATATTCTATTCACTGGAAGAAGGCGTGATACCTTTTAAAATAAACTCCCAAAGTTGGAGATAGTCTCAATTAAGGTAGATCCTTAGTCAGATGTAATAGGTGTACCTTTGAAAAAAAAAATCTGATAAAGAAGACCACATGTAACTACTACTTGCAAGCATTAACTACACAATTACAATCGGCACACTCTGTATTTTTCCGTGCACGGTTCGTAAATCGCGTACAATTAACAACATTGTAGTCGAGGTGCGCTTGCGACGATCGTCTGTTAATCGGCGATCGCTTTAATAAGAATAGCTGAATAATTTGACGGACAGGAATGTATTACGTGATGGATCTATCTGCTTTGTTATTAATCAAGAATACTTAACTAATCACCCTGGGTTTTGAAATGCTATAGTGATTTACCTTAGTTATTAATTAAGATAAGGGAAAAATGCTTCTTGAATTGATTGATTTTCTTCTTTATCGTGTGGTTAGTGCCTAACCTGGTGTGAGAGTTTTTATGCCACCCAAGGGCGTCTGACTTAGCTTTTACATACCGTCGAGAAATATCTCTCAGGCATGCTGGTTTCCTCAAGATGCATGTTTTCCTTCACCGAAGCAAGTGATAATTATAGGTCCAATACGCACACAATTCCGAAAAATCAGAGATGGCGTGTCTTGGGTTCGAACAATAGACCTATGACTTGGCAGTCCAACGGTCACACCAGTAGACTATCACTGCTCATCACTATCATCGACAATCATTGCTTAAACCAGGAATATATTTTAAGATGGGCTTATGAAGATAGAAATAGAGAAGTCTGACACTTTGGCTCATTATTCTGTATCAAAGCAAAACTGAACGAAATCACCTATCTGTCTGATACATATCTCGTAGCTTAAAAAGACAATGCCTCACTCAAACATAAGCATGATGTCTAGGGTTAATGGAATGGACTCCTCTCTAAATGAGTGATTTTTTGACCTCAGTCACATAACAACATCACATCTGCAATCCCTGAAGGGTTAGGCAGAGGTGTATGTAATAGAACACCCACTGTCACCAGTCACATAATAATATAAGATCCTAGGTTTTTCACTTTAAAATTAGTTTAATTTCCACCAAACTGTTATTTTTCTCTATATTAGTATCGCAATAATACCTATAGATAGTTCATTTTGCTAGATCTGAGTGACCTGCAAGAAACCTTATTTTTTTTTCACATAGAAGCCAACAAAGTAAACAATTCTTTGATGTTCGACGACCTTTAACAGAATCGTGCCGAGTTTCCGTGCTCATCCACTCAAACGCAATAAAGTTATTAATATTCTTATTTTTAATTACGACAAAAACATGTCTGTTGGAAAAACGTGATATAATCGACAATGGCACGTTAATATGCAACAGTTTAACGTTCAAACTTTTAGTACTTGATAGCTTAACAAAATAAAATTTTTGGTTGCTAAAGTTTATATTTTTAGTTATGTTTGGTTGTCAGATCGTAACTAGGTATCTAAATACGAATGTGTAAAAAAACTATAAGATACCTGTGGTACATGTTATGATATTTCTTTCATAGTTTTACACCCGTATCTATAAACAAGTCAAAGTGTTTGCTTGAGTAAATGTAATTTTTTTAGTATTCGATTTTTATTATATGTAGTTTAGTAATTGCTTGTAGTTAGAACTGTAAAAAGTTAGAATTCTTAGCTTTGCTTTCATTGACGGTTCTTACTTCGTTTAAACTCTTGTCTTTGCAACAAAAAATTTGCTCAAGTAATTACCTACTTTTGTAGTTAATTTATTCTTCTTATACACTGTGCCTACGTTTCTTTTACATCTATCCTCTCGCAGGTCCGCTTGAAGAGATTTCTAAATGAAATAAGCGGTACCTTTGTGCTCTTTTGTCTTTATGTATTTTTCCTGTAATGTGTTTTGTGTGTACATAAATAAAATAAATACTTTAACTTGACCATAGATACGGGTGTTAGACCTAAGAATTTTCAGAAAAGGAGGGCAAAGGTTTTTTTGCAGAAAAGTAAAAGTAGGTCATAAAATTGAAAGAAAATAGTTGTCACGTTCGCTTCCCATGCAATTATCGAAATATTCTTCACCCGCACCTGCGCCAATTTGCCAATACATGAGAAAGGCAGTCTGAATGAAACTGATGCCAACAGATACAAGTGTTTATGAGCAGCACGCATTTGTTGCTGCATCGCCTGCATCGGTGCGATCCGCACCGGTCGCCGGTCGCCGGCGCGAGGCGTGGTCGCGAGATGTTATCACACCCATTAGCGGCCGTCGCGCCCAGCCACTATCTGCCACATCGCCACAACTTGCACCACTATCAAACATCATAATTCCCACATACAACACACAATTACTTACCCAGTCATCCCACAATACGACTCATTTTTCAGTACCATCTTAAATATCGTAAAGGACCTTGCTCGGACACTGACAAATGAGACTCATCTTTCTCTATTTTGTAATATTGTTCGATGTGATTTTTTTCCGCGTTAGATTTTCGTTAGCATCGATGCGTATCACGTTTGTAATTTGCGTGATTCGGCCGTTTTTAACGATGATAGGTCGAGGGCCTTCATCAAACGTCATTATGTTGGTCGGAGATATTTGAGGAGCTATTCGGAGAATGTCTCACCCACGCCACAGACTAGATGGGGCCTAATGCGTTTAGTATTGAATACAGACTGATATCGATCTCGTTCGTAGAATTTCGACGGCTTTGCCGAAAGGAAAGTTTATGCCATCAATAATAGATTAAAGAGCTTGTCAGTGATGTGTTATTGGCGTGATATTTTGTTGATTATAAATATAAATATGCATAAAATTTAAGTTTGTGTGGAAGAGGACACTTGGATTTTTGTATGTCGAAACTAAATAGCAACACACAGGTGGAGTAGGTACTAACAAAAACAATTCTTTTTATTCTGCTCATGTAACAACTTTACGAAAAATGAATGGATAGTCTAACTTCTCTAAGCACAAGATAATAATCATGATCCTGTCAATAGCTGCAATTTTAAATTTCCAACATAAGTAATTAAATAAATAAATATGGTACCAGTTTATCCAGAAACCCTCGTAGAAAGTAAGTACATACCCAGACACCGAGAAGAATCAGTAAGTGCTGCGATTTGCACGTATTTTTTGTGAAACTCTTGAAAGGGTCGCAGACTCGCATTTGTAGAGAGATTATGAATTTAACATGAATATACCACAAACATCTCTTATCTTCCTATACATCACGAAGCTTTTTAAATCGGTTGAAGTGCAAAAAGGCTCAGTTTTGCTTCAGTTTTTGCTGCAGTAACACAGTATTATGGTGATTATACAGTGCTGCTAGATATTTTCATAATGAGCAGTCGTTATATGTAGGCGAGCAAGCGTGATAATTGTCGGCTGATCATCGGCCGAAACATCTGCTACTCATTTCCACTCATCGCCTACTTAACATGCACCGAGCCAATTTTTTTAATTACTTATAATGCAGCGCGGAAACCGCAAGAGAATTATTCGCAATTATCCATGTAATCGAAATTAAACGCGATTCCATTGAACATTTTAAAAGAATGTAAATCAAAATTATTATACACGTATGCAAGTAGCGCATGCGAGCTAAAGCAATATTTAAATAGCAGGCAACATGGTTTTGATGGCTATTTATAACACGTGCATTTAAATCACACGACATGAGGTGGGTGGACCATGGAAGGCCATGCTCCTTCGAAGGCCAATTATTAAAATTTCGTAGTTATTGCCATGTGATGACAAATTCCTTCTATCTACATAAACATCCATCGAACTAGAAATCACAGACGCGGCGGTGAATCGCTCGCGCCACTATTTTGGCAGTACGGTCCCTTGCTTCATTGATATCGGAAATCGGCGACGTTAAAATAAGGTGGGTGTACCATAGAAGGCCACTCTAACAAAGAAATAGTTATTATTCGTTTATTTACTGGATAAATGAAACTAACAAATATTTAAGTAATACTTTGTTTTATTACGTAATATATAAACCACTTCTTTTTATTGTAGATTTAATGGCTATTTATTAACTTTTAGTGTTAAATGACTGATTTATTATAATGGCCTTCTAAGGAGCCTTGTTCCTAGCAAGGCCATTTTTAAGAGTTCAATGAAACTTAAGTTTAATCAATATTGATCAAATCTGAAATTTAAAAAAGTGGTTTATATTTTACGGAATAAAACAAAGTGTTACTTAAATATTCGTTCGTTTCATTTATCCAGTATATGAACGAATAATAACTGTTTATTTATTAGAGTGGCCTTCCATGGTACACCCACCTTGTTTCAATTTTATTTCAAATACACCTAGTATTATTTATTCTTGTTCGAAGCATGTGTTCAAATGATTTATTTAAGTACTAGGGATGAATATTCTAGGGCTTATGGGGGTGAAAAAGGATAGCGTGACTTTCGTACTTGTAGATATTGTGTTTTTGTAACAAGAGAACTTCCAAGAACGACGATCGCGTCTGAATTAACCTTTATTGCTGAATGACACAATAAACACCAAAAATATATATTAAGGTAAAAATTTAGAAAGTGTAGCAAAACTTTACTTGACATGGCATGTCTATCGGTAGTTTATGTCAATCTAACAGATTTTTGGCTTTTCTATCAATATTTTTGCTAGTAGAATGTCACTTTGCGTAGCCTATCTGTAGGAAAAACCACTGAATCAATCTATCCATACCACAAATACTTGCAAAAAAGCGAACTTGAGCTTTTATTTATTAGGTAATAATAGAAAAGTTGCAACCTGAAAGTAAATTCTGGGGCTCGGCTGACCAACCGTGACACGAGATCGAAAGTGAATCGATCGGGGTCAGGAAGCAATTCAACTCCATCCCCATTTGCCTTTATTATATTTATCTGAATCAACTTATTTAAGGACTTTTGAGAGAGGCCTAGTTAGCTCACTTAAGAATTAGAACAGTATGATAGTAACCATGGCACCCACTTTTAATTTTTATAGGAATTAAATAAAATGGAGCCTCCGATATCATAAACATAGGCCATAAATTGTTAGTAGATAAGCACATACATTACGTACCTAATGTAAGAAAACAGGTATTATTTATGATGCTGTTGCACTTCCTTCCTACGTAGCGATATCATTGAACAAAGATCGATATCACCAATACCGGCTACGTCAAATAGCAACAATTTATGATTCGCGTAGCATACCCGAGCTGCGCGGGCGTCGTGACCGGCCGCGAGCGGAGCTTGGCCGCGGGGGAGGGAGGGGGGGAGTGTTGTCGGCGAGAACAAAGACCGCCAGTTCAAACGTGCCGCCGCGATGCCCGCTAATAAGCAATAAACAAGGGGGCGGAGTCGGGGGGCGCACCTGAGGGATCACCTCGCGCCGCGCGATGCTGCGTCCTCGCGACCTGAGCCTGTGCCGGCGCAGCCACACGCTCGATACAGATTTGATAAAAGTTATGAGCGGAGAGTTTCTCGTCTGAAGAATATTTAGGAATCAGATAGATTTTGGAAAAAATCAATGAAAAAAAAATATCTGCATCAAGAGTCGTAGGTAGGTAAATATTTGAAGTAGCTTTACACCCATATTTTTCTTTAAATGATATGTTACTGACTGTAGTTGACGTGGGGCGTCACCTGGAGACCATCACGAATTCAGTGAAAATAAATGAAGACACACTACCAAGAATCATGTGCTTAAAGACAAGCATCAGAGCATCGACGCTCACTTTTCAGAGCAATTAATAGGAAATAAAATAGCGCAAATAGCGGCACACATTGTTGGCGCTGGCCCGCCATTACTGAGACAAGTTAAACTCTCACGCTCTGTACAGTCAGCACTACTTGAACAGCTTACTTACACTTTTGATTAGTGAATATTTGGAAAATACAAAACATTAGGCAGTTGATAGGTCGAAAATGAAGTCCTGCACTCTATATGATTAGATAGCTCCAATATGGCTGTATCAGATCCGATATAATGGAATAAGTCTTATTTTCTGCCCATGACTTGGTATCACTACTTCGTTGATCTTGTGTTACAGCATGCGATCCTGGGTACGATTCCCAGGTCGGGGTAAGTGTCATTGGGTTTTTCCTCGCCCCCTATTACACAACAAACACACCAGGAACTGAAACATAACTGGCGAAATGTAGGTCTACTATTAGGTGCACCTCTGCTTAACCCTTGGGGGATTACAGGTGTGTTGTTATGTTGTTCTCACTCTCACTCACAGACAAATCCAGGGAGTGCAGTATTTCTAAGGACAAATTCCTAAGAACATCTAGTGGTTTCGTTTATAAACGCGAGGTGATAAGCTCCTCGCGAACAAACGCAAGTATTTACTACTGCAGTAGCCACATCAACGACGCTTGGTGCTATACTAATGCTGCATGATCGAGTTCTTCTAGTGTTTTGTATTCGAAATCTACTTCAAAAGACTCACCATTCTTGACAGACACTTCTGACTCGCCATTATATGGAAAAAGATCAAAACTGTTCTGCGATTGTTCCCGCTACGACTTGCAAAATTTTCAACTTGACTGTACCCGTGTGTAACATTTTAATCGTTCTTGCGTGTCATCATTTATGTTGCAGCAATCTGCACTTTTTGGGTAATAAAAGCCGGTTTAATAATGACTCTCATTAACCGTTAAATTCTCAATACATCGAAACACTTTTTAATTTGAAACATTTTATTACCGCACCATAATTTATTACTTATCCTTTCTTTTCTACGACTATTGTTTTTAAAGTTCGGTTAAACCGATACGGACGTGCCTCCGAACATAAGTCACTAACCGCTGTTGTGGAACACTCACGTTTTTAACCATTTTGTTTGGTTCCTGTGTTAGTTGTGATCACTGTGCCTGGTTCTCGCCGACATATGGACATGAAAACCGCTGCAAGAGCAGTATCTTTGCTTCAAGAGGGACAGTCTCAGAGATCTGTCTCTATACACCTCGGTGTATCGCTACGAGCGATCCGAAACGTTTGGGAACATTATCAGAAGACAGGAAGTGTAGCTAGGAGACCAGGCGCAGGAAGAGTTAGGGCTATAACTTCTCAGGAAGACCGATACCTAAGGTTAATCGCTCGTTGGGAGCTTACTGTAACCGCTCGGACCTTACAAACTCGACTACGGTAATCCACAGGAACGAGAAGTCAGCGATCAAACCATTCGGAATCGACGTCACGAAGATGGACAACGCTCCAGAGTACGTGCTATTTGACTGAAACTGGCGAGGGCTCATCGTGCAGCACGCTTAAGGTACGCCCGGGAACATTTGGAATGGACCATGGATAACTGGTGGAATGTGCTTTTTACGGACGAGTGTAAAGTGAAGTTTTACCGTGACGACAGACGGATACGCGTGTGGAGAAGAGAAGGGGAACGTTCTTCTGAACCATGCGTCCATGGAAAAAACTGATTTGGGGGTCCCAGTGTTATGGTATGGGGTGGAATTAGCTTATACGGCAAAACAGAGCTTGTAATTCTGAATGAAGGTACCGTAACCGCCGCCAGTTACATCGCGCAAGTAATCCAGCCACATGTCATTCCATTTTCACAAAGAGTGGGCAATAACTTTGCCTTTATGCATGACAATGCTCGCGCACACACAGCCCGCACTACACAAAGAGCACTCTCTGAAGCCAATATGACCGTTTTGCCATGGCCAGCCATGAGTCCCGACCTCAACCCCATCGGTACATTTATGGGATCAGCTCAAAACATGCCTGAAAGAACATTATAGTGATGTGAACAGCCAGTAGGAGCTCATTAACGCCCTGAAAGTCTGTTGGGAACAAATACCGGAAATAAACGTGACTCACTTGATTGAAAGTGTCCCAGATAGGCTCACAGAGTGCATACGGGGCAAGAAGAGGGCCCACTCGTTATTAAAAAATAACAAGCACCATATTTTTTTTCCAGAATAGTTGTGTTTTACAACATTATGTTTTTCCTTTATTTTGTGTAATTTTGCCAAAAAACTGTTAAGTACTTTATGTTTTTATTAAACGAAGTAAACAAATGTTTCTATTGTTTATGCTTACACTATTCCTGAATGCTCATTTGAAACTTGTATATTCATAAAAACTGAAATATACTACTGAATATTTAAGTTCAATTTTCACAGCAAAACAAACATGGTGGGCCCTATTTAGTTTTAAGTAGTTTATGTCTCTGACAGATTATATGCTGATGTAAACGACACCGAAAAAAAAAAACAGACACGTCAGTGTCAGGTGTCCGCAGACAGTCCGCACTCTAGACCAAACCTAATATTGTTTCATTTTTTGTCGTGTCTACCAATTTATACGTATATAGCAGTTTGTGCTGCTGTAAAGTTTGACTCGACTGCCAGTCTAAACTTTTAATGTGGTTAAAACATCGCGCCAATGCTCAGCGTAGCGACCATCGCTATTTAACGTCATTTGGATGAATCTTTAAATATTTTTCCGATTGTAAGATTCAAAACTCATCTCCCATAACGCGGAAGTCCCCGTCTAGTCATCAAGTCATAGACATTCCAACAAATAAAATGAAGCCAACTATTGTGGAAGTCTGTGGGGTATTAACCCTCTACCCGCCACCGCCACCGCGCCAGTGCTCAACCGTCCAGTGCAGCGAAATGGGCCGTGATGGGCACGTTGCCGCCATTATCGTTATTATCGACCGACTACTCTGTCCGTCTGTCTGAATCTTGCGATCGCCTTGAGCCGTTTCTATTCGCGTTTATGTAAATGTGTTAGAATTTACTTAGCCAGCTCGCCATGGACAACTGTGAAAGTAGTCGAGTTGTTTTGAAGTGCTTGTTGTTAGTAAGTATTTTGTAACCTAAAAATGCTTTCAGAAAAGCAAGCATCAACCATTTTATCTTTAATTTTCTTTAAATCAGTAAGTACAGTACTTCACACAAAAAAAAAGGTTTTTGCTAGCGGATAAGACCATATATGAGCAGCTAGTACCTCCTGCTACGTACCATTTTGCTGAAAGGTAGCAAAGAAAGTGGTAAAATGGTGGTTTCTTTCAAACGAAAATAAGATTGTCAACTGAGTAAAACAGATTTAATTTTAAGGCTAATATCGAACCCACTATATATTTCGTAAAATGACAAACGTGATATCGAAATCATCACTCTAACATTTCATATATGGATTTTCGATTACTTTTAGAAACACTGTCTGCTCTAAGAAATACTTTAGTAAAATAACATTGAGAACGTTCGAACGTGGCCTTTTAAAGTAGATACAATTTGTACAACGGTGTTGAAAACAACTAAAGTATACGTTCTCTTCCATCCACTCGGAGACTGTAATAACGCAATGTTTATCAAAGTTCGCATTCGCACGTAGTTATCACAAGTAACAAGTACAGCGCAGTTAGGTAACCCTGCGGCGGTTAGTCTGTCCGTCTGTCGATCACACGCGGCTAACGACGTCTCCTCTCCGCGCCGTGCCACGGCTGCCACTCACCCACACGATAATCATGCTACTTTGCACCAACTACCCTGTCAATCAACGCTCTAACTATGAGATGCCTCTAAACACACAAACCTTTACAAAAAATGAAAGTTAACTATTTCATTTTATGCAGCAAAAACAGCCTTGATTCTTACAATTCGCACAGGTGCCACGCAACATCAATCGCCGTGATATCGCCAATAACAAAGCAATTGTTGGGAACACCGTGACAGAGTAATTCGTCGTTTCCCTTGCTGGACGCGACGATTAGCCCACCTCTATTTACTTGTCTATCCGATCGCTAGAGCTGGCAGCTGACGCCGGACGCGGCTGACAGACACACACCGTTACAACATTGACTTAGAAAAACGTTTGCCACGGACAACCGTTGTGCCGGGCCGGACGAGCGACACAAACATCTGGACCGTTCCCCGATTGATAGGTGCGGTACCTCGGTAATAGTCCGTGAAGAGTCTCACCTGATGTTAACTTGTCTTTCTATTCCCATTTGATCAAATTAGATTAAACAAGTCACGCTTCACGTCTGTAACCGTAAGCATCGCATTAGCTTGTACTTTAGGCGAATTCTGCACTTAAATGTTCCCACAGGCACAATATGAGCTGATCGCGATCGCGCACAGGCCACGACCGGGCACAGGGCTCGCACGTGGGCTCCTACAACGTCTATCGTGCTTAATCACTGATAAATCTGCCACACCACAGGAACAATTTAATGCCACTACGGTGCCCGACAAATGAACACAATTAATGCCAATAATTTCAAACGTTCCGCCAAGCATAAAACTTGCCTCAAACAGTACATAACATTCATATACCTATCGCTTAAGTACCTCAGCTTTCCGATTCCTCATTATCGATGTCAGAATCTAAAATTAGTTTCCTTTCTGTGCTGCTGGGTGCTTCGCGCGAGAATAGCATGAACATCTTTCAGCTAACAATGCCCATTTCAAACACTTCACTGACAAGACATTAAATCCTGGAGAGCTTTCTTCGAACTAGTGTTTCCCTCGAAAACTAATCAGCGCCAGCCATTATGGGATCGGTCCCCATCTTTACGTACGTCAATATATCTCCTGCGCTCCCCGGGCGAGGAGAGCGCTCGTCCCCGGCGAATTAGCTCGGACAACGCCACAATAGTCCATAATTATGAAATGTGTTGTGATTCCAAAAGGATACACAATTTTTCTCAGGCTGCGAACAATGCGAGACGGTAATGAAAGGAGTCAATCAGTCGATGTCTGCGAAATACGCCCGTGCTAATTTATGCATCGGCCGGCGCGGGCAGAGCGGCGCGCGGCCATTCTCTGTGCTTTAATGCCTCTCACGCAGACACAAAGGGCGAGCCAGCCACGTCAGCGCACTCAAATTGTAGTAACTGCACCATACACGTGGGGCTCTCTCATATTATGTCAATGCAACGTGCAAAATATGAAAAACTAGAGTCATAGATATCGCGCTCATACACACTGTCTTCCTCGCACGATACGTGAGACCTATACTTAGATCCTAGCCTCATATGAATTTATAGCGAACGCCGTATTATTTACTAGCATTATACGCACAATTTGCGAAGCTGTCGCAAGGGCCAGCTATAATTTCCCGATGGCAGCAGATCCATCAATACCCGCCTCGGGCTGCGGCCGCTTTCAATTTGTAGGCCGCTTACATCGCCGGCAATTACCGGACGGACGGAAGGCCGGCCATCATCGATATACGCGCTTAATAATGCCTAATGACACTTAATAAAGACAGAAAATAAAAGTGTGACGATTATTTATTAGCCGTCTCGTAAATAGTAACGGTTCGTAGCTGTGGTTAAGAAATATGGCGTCCTTGATAGTTGATAGACCGGCAGGTAAAATGTACGGTTCGTTTATTAAACCACCAGTTATTGCTTTATGCCTACATTTTATAGAATCAAATTGATAGTTTTCTTTTGCAAGTTTCCAGAGAGACTTCAATATGAACACAGCATGTTTCTACGAAAGTTTACAACACAATTATTGTCTTGACTTTATTGTTCTGTATATTAAATCCAATTTGGACACAATTGGGAATTACATAAATTCGTATTTGCAGACACAGGTAATATAGACGGCAATAGTAAAAGTTAATCAAGCGTAAAACAGACGGACCATGTTTGTTCACTGTCGGTAGTATTTCCTTTTTCATGCAATAGTTATTGGTTATCTTAAACTGTATAACATTTACTTTAATATCCGAGATAACGTTGGATACGAACTAGGGTTGTTGCTGATGCAGGTTTTTACTGTATCAGCGGATGCTGATGCAGATTTTTTCAGATCAATATCAGCGGACGCTAATGCTGATATTAATAAATTACTTAAATAAAACATATCTTACTATAAAATTGTTAGTATATGTGTATGTAATATACAATTTTGAATAAAAGACATCACGCAATAACTCACTATAGCGTCCAACCAATTTATGTTGACTAAACAAACGGCTGAAGGAACAATTATCAGTATTTTTTGTTTAATTACTGTCCATGATTGTTTAAAATACCACGTGGCTCGCGCTAATTCCCGCCTTCAACGAATACGTCACGTCTTGAAAGTCAGCATTAAAAATCAGCATCGATTGTTGCTGATGCTGATATTCGCAACAACCCTGATACGAACATCGTTTTTTAAATGGGTTGGGTTATAGTTATGGTTTATGGGAAACCCGGTTTCGGTCCCATAGTAAGACCCGGTTTTTTCCTGGTTTAGTTGGCCGGATTTGTCCCTTTAGTTGGGTTTTTCCACCGATTGCGTTCTTCCTTAATTTATCCATCATACTTACGCTGATTGAGAATCTAGCTCTCTTTTCGAGTTACACTGAGTCCATGTCAGGTCACTGCAACTTAAGAACAGCCTCTTCAAAAAGAGGTATGGCGGTCAGCATGATGAGGGTGACAATATACAGAGTGACGATGGTAAAGCTTCCATAGACAAGACCTCTCCGGGCGCTTATTATGATATTGCAACAAACTTATTATCCATCAACCAACATCCAAGTTGGTGTCACGAGTCATACCGCCATCTATCGGCAGTTGACTCCGGCATTTCTCAGAAAAAGTACATGTACCTACATAGAGTAACAGTCCGAGGCTACATAAAGCGATGATCTTTGCAAGATCACACAACATCACGACAGTTTTACCCAAAGGATTAGGCAGAGGTGTACATTCAGCACATTTTGCCCGTGATTTTTAAATCCTATGTAATTTTTGTGCTAGTTCAACCTTCATTTCTGTCATGGACTTTTATCCACCGCTAATACCAGCTGGTGGTTAGGTTAGGTTGGGTGGTTATTAACTGTATTAGTAGTGATTAGTGGAAGATCTATTTAAATGGCGTCTGATTGGAGTAGCTTTTCCTTACCAGCAGTGTACAAACTAGTAGCTAGCACGATGGTTGAATTTGCACTTGGAACTAAGTACTTACCTATGAATAATTATTTCAAGGGTTATAATGCCTCATTCGTTTTCATTATGGTTCTAGGTACCACTCAATGAATTAGTTATTCAGTATGGCTTTCATAACATAACATCACGCCTGTAAACCCCAAAGGGTTAGGCAGAGCTGTACCTAATAGTACACCCACATTTCGCCAGTTATTTTTAAGTCCCATGTAACGGGGCGCCGGGCGAGCCTATCAACAGGGCACAAATCCAGACTCCGTGGCTGCTACTGAGAAATTCATCTGATCTGAAATTCACCATTCTGAGGCTTTCATCTTTTTATATACATTTCTTCCTCGGCAAAAAAAGCCTGACTGAGGAAATCAACTGGGCGTCTTAGCTCGTAAGGCATGCTCGATGGCTGCCATTATGTTTGTAGAATTATGTTGCATAGTTTAGCCATGAAGGCAACTGATTCAGATGTTGTAAGTCGGCTAATTAGTTTTCCTTAGGTAAAATAAAACAACACTTAAGTTTCATTTCGGTTTATTAACACTTAGGGCTCGACCCTGATATGTGTCGCTACTTCTGCGCGTTGCTCGCATCACGTACAAATATATAACATTAGTTGACAATCATTATCATATCGCTGCATGAAAAAATGTGATTTGAAGTTTTAAATTTAAGTTTCGAACATAGAACACAGCTGAAACAATACAATTTGATTTGAAGTTTTAAATTCAAGTTTCGAACATAGAACACACCAAGGAGTCCTGATCCTAGAGGTTTCTTACAAACAAGCTCAAATTATGATGAAGGTAATCGATTTGGTAAATACTGGCAGTTATAATATAGAGGTGCCAACTGTATTACAAATGACAAGAAAAAAAGCGAAGAAAATCATGAGATGAAGTAATCAAATGAGATTAGTTTACGTTATTGAGATTACAACATTTTCTTTCTTACTTCAATTTGGATAAAAATGACAATATTATGATAGATACAGCCAAGCAAATATAAAATGCACTGCCATACAGCCTTTAAAAAATCGAGAGTTCCTGCTTGTCTAGGCAATGTACCTAAGCATCCAAATTTAATTCACGAAGGAAGTGATCTTACGATAACAACATCCTTTTCGTAAAGTGGTTTTGACTCAGTAAGTCTGTAGGTACCTATGTATTAATCTGATTGATTGAGCTATACAAGATGTTGTGATGCATGTTTCCGTTTGATATTTTATTTTTGAGCTTTATTAATTTTAAAATTATAAATGGACCAACAGGATCTTACGATATTAAGGTGCATCCGCACCGAAGTTACTTTTTGTTGCAACATGAGTTAACATGTTAATGGTAAATAACTTTCTGGGGCTTTTGCTATAACTTTATGTATTCCGTTATCGCCCACTGGAACTTGCAAACTTTGCTCCAAAACAAGTAACTTCGGTGTGGATATACCTTTACATCAGGTCTTATTTTAGTTAGGTACATGTACCACTACAAAATCATCAAAAATTGCAAGATAACAATTTGAAACACCAATTTGACTGCAGCATAAAACAAAACAACATCGTGGAACCGGTTTGTACCAGCCAATATTAACATCTCCACAAAGTATAAACTTTCGATCTAATTTATACGTAAATAGAACATGGTAACCACAAAAGCTCTATAAATATGTAAGTTAAACTCCATTACCGTTATTGCTTGCACCCCCTCCCATCCCATCTACAATGATATTCCGATACAGAAGGGGAATTGGATGTTACATTCATCATCTTGTATTTATGATGTAGAACTTAAATTGCACAAGTTTATTGATAGAATTACAATTTATATTTGATAGTTAAGATGGAAAATTGCTAGAATCGACAATGTTAGTGAGAGATTTGCATGAAAAATAATTTCTCCCATTTTAATTAATTATTAGAAAACTTTATTATAATTATTAATGGAATACTTTTGTGTGTCGAAGTAGGTATACAATTTATTACTATTAACATAAGATTACAAATGGAACGGAAAAGGTATCGTGTTACCCATTAACTGGTTTGTGGAGGTCAGACAGACCGTGGTCCATGTAAAATACTGGTGGTTATACTGGAAGCTGACCCAAAACATTGCCTGGAAAAAGCTAGGCAAATAATGATGAGATTACAAATAATATATAAGTACGACAATTTGAGCTTCCGCGACATATTTCTCTACTAAGACAATACTTCTTCAAAACCTCTTATTTGATATAAACATCTAGGTGACCCACTATGTACAGTGCTTATCCTACAAAAATAATTTACTCAACCACTATACAGTACATACATTTTCATATATCTTAAGGCTACAAGTAGAATATAAATAGTCTTATGCAATAGAATGTACACACAAATACACATAGGTACATTTAAGATAATACATCACTTGGGTTTGGAATTCGTCTCGGAAGACATTTTATGAAATCAATTACTAATTAACACTCAACACATAATAATATGTCAGCATTTGATTAAGCTTCGATTGACTTCATGTACATGGGGATTGCCACTAAAAATTGATGCTAACAAATGTGATTAACCCCATACATTTACACCCGTATTTATAAACAAGTCAAAGTGTTTACTTGAGTAAATCTCATTTTTTAAGATACGATTTTTATTATGTAGTTTAGTAATTGCTTGAAGTTAGAGCTGTAAAAATTTAGAACTCTTAGCTTTGCTTTCTTTGACGGTTCTTACATTGTTTAAATTCTTGTCTATTGAATAAAAAGAATTGCACAAGTAATTACTTAAGCTCAAGTAATTACTTTAACTTGACTATAGATACGGCTGTTAGAGTACGACACTTACGTTTCTGGTGAGAATACACAGACAATTACCACTCTTATTTCTCTGATCTCGGTCTCAATACGATTAGTAAGCGTCGCAGTCTAAATTCAATGTTACAGTGAAGAGAACTCTTTATGCAAGGCCGCATTCGACTGTCCTTACGACGACACATCGGGTGAAATCGAATGGAATCGGCGAAGATAGTCAAAATGAATCTATTCACAGAATAAGGACAAATTTTAAAAAAGTTATCTGGCATTTATGGTTATTTATATTAAATTAGCTACTGGAAATATTCATTACATGGAATGTTTTATGTAGTCGAATCATAGTTTCAGGTTTTTTTTACGCCAACTTATTTCTTCTTTGGTTTATAATATCAATAATAATGGTGTTATTTGACAATATATTTTTTGTCAAAGACATTGAAACGAAAAAATAAATGAAGAAAATAAAATACTAATATGTGCAGGTAACTATTGTTAATTAATATTCATTTCACTCTATTAATATTACTTCAATATTATACTTTCGGGTAGGAACCTTGAAATTATGTTTTAAAGTACACAATATACCTATCGACAACCTCTTATACTACTCAGTTACATACATTCGTCTATTAAGGTACTAATTTGAAACTCACTTTGAATAAAATAAATAGTGTTTAAACAAGCCGGTCTCATCATTCATAGTACTGTCCAAGCGAGAAACTACCATGAGTACTCGATAATGATGGAGCGGTCGTCACAGCACGTTTTCGTTACAACCCGAGGCCTGCCACAAACATACAATTCCAGCTCAGTCTTCTGCTACTGAACTGATTGCCTTACACATTTTGGCAGTTCATTGTTAGGGCTTAAAAAGACTGGCAAGCCCTCATTCGGTTAAAGAAACACAGTCCAAGGAAGATCATCATGGTAAGTTCACAGCGGATGTCTGGGCGAGGGCGAGTGCTGCGGGCGAGACTGCAGGGGTGGCGCGTTGGGATGCGCGGGGGGCGGGTAGGGGCAGTATCGCATTGGCGTGGGGGGCTTCTGCAGCCACAGGTCGTGGGGCAGCGCCAGCGGCTGCGGCCAGGCGCTGGGCCACGCTCGGCCACCGAGGGCGAGCAGCTGCAGTGCAGCCGGGGACCTCGCCCACGCCGCGCGCTTCTCCGCCTCTTCATCGGCACCGCCCGCGTATAGTCGCAGCGGAGATCGCAACAGCTGCTGCTCCATTAACATTAGCTCCATGGGGTCTCTGCAGAGAAAGAACAATATACACTTTAATGATGATCGTTATTTTAGTGTTGATTTATCACGTTACAGCAGTGGGCACATGGTTACAGCAGATGGGTACAGCCTCCATAATGGACTTAGATTTTGTAAGCAACCGTAAGCAAATACCTATACAGAAGCCAGTTTGTATTTAATCCCTACACAGCATTTCCAGTATCTGCAGACAGTTATACATCGGTAAGCGCAGCTCTTGTAAGAAAAGTATTTTTGGAGTAATATTCACATTGAGGCGAAGTTTGTTTTCTGATAGTAATAAGCCCTATTTCGGTAAAGTGCTCGAGTTCTGCGAACGTCTCGTTTCGCGAGACGGACTGTTCGTTGGGTTTCATCGGTCCGTAGTCTATAAAACCGAGTTCGAGGAACGACACCGGCCACCGGCGGCCACGTGGCGATTTCAAATCTCATAAAACGTTACGAACGTCACACTAGAAGCTGTTATGTAAAATTCAGCCTCGATGAAATACGACGTGGTCAGCTTTGTTTATGACTCGTACGTTTAGCTTTGATTTACAATGCCAGTATAACTCCAACATTTGCAATAAGCAGAATCTTTAAATAAAACACCTACCTCCACATATTGTGTGGTAGATATTTTTTAATACGCACTGCCCTTATGGAAAAGTGTTAAACAAGGAGTGTATCGCCGTCGATTGTTTCTGCGAAGCGTCTTTACGAGTAGTGTCGCAGTTAACGAGGCGCGCGGCGAGCTCGGGCGTGAGTGCGTGAGTGCGGCCCTTTACTGCGCCATGAGCCAGTGCGTGATGCCCTTTATCGGTTCCTGGAGGTTGTCGCGACCGCCACCGATCACGCTTCCCGTTAACTCGCTATTTTCGCGTCTCTACGAAACTATCGACACTTATAAGTGTGCAATAATGCGTCTTTCACGCCTGCTCAATAGAAATCTAGTTAGTGCTTGCTCCTTCCCGTTTTCTATAGAAGAACACGTTTGTTGTGAAGTAACTTCGAGCAGGCGTAAATCTGAGGAGATGTTATTAATAATGGGCTCCGTCTTGAGATACGGGCGTTAGTCCGAGAGCGGCAAATGAGCGTGACGACACGGCGAGCTCGAGATAAGCCTCAAAATTGGCATGACATCACGAGATGCCGTGTCGAATTTAATCTATCACCGAGCGGCGGCCCCGGGCGCCGGCGCGCTCTCCCCGGGAATTAAAAACAGGTAGTGCCCACACACGCTAACACATTTATAGATTTTTTTATTGAATTCCTAATTTCTATAAAAACGAATAATAGCCAGTATTATTGTTATAATAATCTCGAGCTAACCACAACGTCTCAGCGATTTCACACAATTTATCACGCAATATTATGTCGACATCAGTTTCACTCTGTCGCAGAGGATGACTCTCGTAGAGTCATAACTTGTAGAGAGGAAGCTTTACATGCTATGTTTCATGGAACATTTTGGTGACAGTTAAACGTAAGACGTGATAACTTTTATTATCATGCTGAACGTTCATGCCATCATAAATTAACTACCTATAGGTATGTCCAAAGCTTCAAGTTTTCCTCAGGTAAAAAGTTAATTTTGAAAGCTCTCAATGTTAAAACATTTTAACTTCGCGCATAATTGAAGGCAATCAAAACTGAATGTTAAATTGTGAACTAACACATTCCACTGCACTAATATCTTAAAATTTACACTTAAAGCTTTAAGTTACAAAAGGTTGTAAGTGGCGCGGTATTAGTGTTGGGCGAGAAGGTCTGTTTCGCCGGGTGGTTATGTCGTTTCGGGTGCTGCGGGGGCGTTAATGGCGTATTTATTATGATCTCGGTATCAGCAGTAATAGCCAACACTCTCCGCCGGCAAATTACAGGGCGGCGGCTGTAAGAGGCCGCCGATAGGCCCGGCCGGCATGCTCGCGCACTCTTATCGATATCTCGCGCCGACCGCTATCGATATTTGCCCGCAAATGCATAATGTGTCTATCTGATAAAAAGTGAAATATGATTTCCTTTACTCGTAATATTTTGCTTAATGTAGATTATTAGTGCACAGATTTATAGCATTTCCTTCGATCTTAAGCTTTATAAGAAGGAATTCAATTCTTATTATTCTACAAAGTAAGGTTATTTATGTCGCTCATAAAAACATTTAAAGAATGTCAATCTGATCTATTTGAGGATATTCCTCGGGTTGCCTGCAGTAAATCACTCACGCGGCTGACTCATTAGGTATAAATAGAAATAAGTGCTGGGTCAACAGTTCATTGTCTATGATCGTGTAACTAAATGTGATAGATGGTTGATATTTAAAAAATAGTTAACGTAACGTAACGGTGAAACACGTAGCGTGCCGCGAGCAGCACGCGGTTGTCGTTAAAGTTATTTCTAGCTTGTAAGTGAATCGCATGCAATTAACGAAGAGGTGCGTCCGAGCATAAATATAACTCCTCGCCGCTAAATATCGGCTCTGATTGAGCGAGGGGCGGATCTTATTAATTAATGGATGAAAAGCCGCCTCGGCCACCACGCCAAATAACTCCACCGCCCGATTCTCACACAATGGCAATTCATCATACTTATTGTCTGACGATTTCGGACGTCAGCGAAGGAAGTCATTAAGGTTGAGCGCCGTTAGGCATTCTTTTAAATATTTATATTTATGAGTTGCTGTGAATTCGGCAATCAGAGTAGAAAGTATTAAATAGTTGAGTGGTCGAACAATGCAAACGGAAGTGATTAGACGGCTTTTAAAATTAACCTACACTCGTCAAATCAAGTGGTGCGGCGTAGGAGTGACAGACAGCTGAGTGGCAATTCTGTCTGAGATTGTATCGATAGAGGTGTGCGTTGAGCGGAATTACCCGCTGAGCTATGTGCGAAACTATGGCGAGCGGAGAGCGCGGGCGCACGGTAGCGCCGCGCCCGACACCAATCAACGGAGCACGCGATACAAGAACCTCTAATTATTCAGCCTTTCATTCCGTTATGTTCGCTCGAGAGAGCGACAGGAAGTGTCACTCGCTATTAAAATTAAACACGTTAACTTTTAGGCCTCGTTGTAATATCAAGTAGTATGTAGAGCATTAAGATCGAGAGAGCAGTAGCGCAGGCACGCAATAAGCCGATTCCTGTCGGCTTCCCTTTGGAAATCCAAGTCAGTAGGGTATAATAATGAAGGTATTTAATACACCCTACAATTTAAATATTATGTATTACAAAACGCCTGCCAAAATTACAATTTTTGTCAATAAATTCCAAAAAGACAACATGTTGCTCCTAAATAACTCGTAGGCGTCCCGGCTTTTTCCTTCTAAAATGTCTATACAAATCTATGTCGTCATGACGTCACTTAGAGCCACGTGACACGCGTTATCTTAGGAGTCGGTAAGCCGGAATAATGCGGGTTATAGGCAATAACTGTTTGCGAGTAAACGAGATGCGTATATCGGAGAGTGGAGACGCATGTACTGGCGCGGGCGCCGTACTCGGTTCGATTCGTAAAATTTCGTAATTCTTCGGGCTCGGCGCTCGAGAATTTGTAAACAAATGCATTGCATTCGTATTTTTCATGTGCATGAATGTAATGTAGTACTTAATGGCTTTTATTTTGTTTTAGATAGGTAATTTGCAATTTGTTCGTTGTATTAATTGAATTGATTAGTGTATCAATTAGAAATTAGTTTGTGCGTGTATTGTGTAGTGAAAATAAAGTATAAAAGTACGTTGAAATTAGGTATTTGGGTAAGTAGATAGTTTATCAAGTTGAAATTTCTTACCTATTTAGAGTAGATTTAAAAATTAATTAGAATTAGGATGGCATTGATCGCTTTAGACTGCTGTCTCACAGATCATTTGCTTTGCGAAGAAACTAGTTTTTCAAGGTTAAGTTTTGAGAATAAAAAACATGTTATAAAACTCGGGCGGGCGCGTCCAAATATGGCAATTAATTATAAACGAAAAGATGGTTTTGTGAAACATTTTAATGTTTCTCTATACGATAAATATCAATGGCTGACTGGCAGCTGTAAATTAAATAAAATGTATTGTTTCCCGTGCCTACTTTTCTCAGATTCTAGTAGCCTTTGGAATAAAGGGGGTTTTACGGATATTAATAATCTGACGAATTCCTCGAAAAAACATGTTCAAACTGAAAAGCATATTCGCAGCTGTTTAGATTTACACGAGTTCGGGTGTAGTAGAATAGAATCATTTTTCGCTAATTCGCATGAAGCTCATAATAGAAAAGTAGATCGAAATAGGAATCTTCTTTCTATAGAGAAACATTTGTTACTTAAAATTAAGAATAATCCCGGCTTTTATGATAATGTCTTAGCGCACTTTGTAAGAAAGAATAGACGAATAGCTTTAGAGTATAAGTAGTTATTATAAGTAGAATAAGTGAGTAGAGTAGTCTTGTTGTTAAGTAGTAGTAGTAGTTTTGCCTAGTATAGTAGACATCATACGTCATCAGTTCATCACACCACAACCGGCTTTTTTCAAAGCCACTTTTATTATACTTGCAAGACACTGTTTCAATCTATCAGTCAGTGCTTACACGTATAGTAAGGGTGGACTGAGAAATATGTACGCCCTACCTACGCCCCCCCCCCTGGACTACGCCTGGCCTTGGTAAGTTTTTTTTTTGTTTTTTTTTTTTTGCTGCGGCTTCCCTCCTTCATGAAATCACCCGTCGCCACTGCGAGAGAGTCGATCGATTTCTTTCGTACAATAACAATTTTTTGTCCATAAATATTGAATGGAGTTGTGATTTTCAATTGCAAAAGAAATGAGGTGGGTATTACCGTAAAGTCCAAGTCATACAAAATATCCATCGATGGATGTCGCAGAGCGTGGGCAAGCAAACGCGAGATCAAGCCGGTAGCGAGTGAACCAAAGGTACAGGCTGAGTGGAAGCGGTAATTGCACCGATAACATCTCGAATTAACCGTCAATCACCGCTCCGAACTATCATCGAGCCGATGCTGTATCAATTAATACAAATCGGTAGCTACGCACTGACGGCTACGTCGATTACATTATTAATAGGTCCGATAATTTCGCTCGTCATGCTACTACTGTAACAAAAAAAAATCTTAAGAGCTAATGCGGGAGTTTTCGTAAGTACTCATTTGAAAGTAAACAATTTCTGACTTCAAAGGTCACACGGGATGCATGGAAACATCTTGATCAACAAATTTTTAATGTTTCCTCTTATGTGATAATAAAACGATGTCCTCGCACAGAATACTAAACCATAAAAGCTCCCTTACAACCTTGTATTATAATATAATCCGTGTAGTGAACGTCAAATTGCTTTCAATATACAATCTTAAAAGGTGAATCGGTAATTGTTTATGCATAGTCAATTCAGCAGGTTGTTGCTAAAGTATAAACACGTGAGCGAGAACGCGCCGGTCCACACCGCCCCCGGAGAACCGGTCGCGGACACCGGACCGGCGTATGGGCATCACACCGATGGCCAGATAATAGAAATGCGCTTTAATTTGTCGTTTAGGGCATAATGAGGAGCGAGCCCTGTGATTACGCGCCGCCGCCGCGCGCCGCCGGCCCCGGCCGCCGTTGACGTGAGCTGTTTCCACACGCCGCAGCGCCGCAACCCGCCCCCGCCCGCAACCACGCAACCTCGAACGTGTTAACACGAAACTAAAGATACCTTCCTACTGACACCATAAACGAACCGTCTTAATATTAATTAAAAATCCCACCTGGGTAATGAACAGGCCACTTCAAGCTAGATTGTAATAATAGAACTAGTTGCCCTCCTGGCCGTGTTCGGTCGTGGAAGACAATCACATCGTAGGCTATCCATCGAACAGGTAATATTATAGTGCACTAGCCCAGCTAGGTATCAAGCTAGGCTGCAATATTGGTATTAACTAACATTGTCATCGTAAAACTTTATGTTAATAGATCATATGTAAATTAATTATCATATCTATAAGCTCCTTACTTGCCAGTATTCATGTTTCACAGTAGCCATGTTATGATGAAGTCATGATTTCGTGTTTGAAGAATTATTATACCTATGCGTTCTGATTCACAGATTATTTTATTTGATCCAACTTGGGCTGGCAAGGAGAATCTGCAGATGTAACGTTTGAAATTCTTCAGTTCACTACAGAAAATTCCAAGCAATGAAGCCTCCATCTTAGGGACTTAGCGCTCTGTGGAAACGTACCCACATAAAGGCACCCTTACTATGTCCGTGGTTGATCGTGAGTCGAAAGTAGTGGTCCAGTCGGGCCATGGGAACGCCCGACTATTCCTTGCGGCGCATTCTCGCCTCAGTCACCCAACACCTCCACTTAATGAGCGAAACACGCTATATTTCGCAAAATATTAATTTTTACATTTAATATATGGAACGGTATCTTGTTTCTCGATCTTTAAAGTTGAATATCTTTGCTATTCATATTTTGTTGATCGATTACATTTTTTTTCTCTGGGCGATGTTATTTTTTGTCAGATCTTGCTACGATAGACTGTATCTCTTAATACGTGTGCCTGCAGGAAGATTTTTTCAATGAACACTAAATAAAAGTAATCAGACTCTACCATTCAGTTTATCGATTAGAAATGCCAATTTGGAATTCTGCTAAAAGAGGTGTACCTTAAAAAAAACTTATACTATGGATAGAGGTATGTACGTGCTTTAAGTTTTATATCCCACTTATTTAAGAATGTTGCTATGCACTTGCCTTGCAGTTTACGAATGTTTAACAGTTAGTAATTGTGTGGACAAAGGAACGTTAAAAATAACACTAGCATCGTCGTAATGCCTTGCATTAATACTTAGGTTTTACTTTGCGGACACGCCCTTCAAGGTTTTCACGACTAATACCTTCTTACAAGGCGACAAGCCGACTACAATAATAAGTCTATTGTAACAGTGATTTGTTTTGCACGACTTGGGGAAACATGTTCCATAAGTTATACGTAAAGTAAGTAGGTACCTAAATATTACTAATTTTGGAAAACACCTATAGCACTTTAATCAATTTAACTCATCCGATATATTCATAAAACATTTATTTTTCTTCTTTGTCAGCTTGTATCGATTTCCAGTATCAGTCTCGTCACCACGCTGTATTATGTTTTCATACATTGTTACGACTGCTCTGACTGTTGCTTTTAATAATTAAGATATGTCCAGTCATATAAGACGTTTAGTCTGAGGTAATTCACCATCGCGAGTAAACTGTAATCACCTACCTAAGTTTATTGCTCCCACCTATTTCATAACAGTCCAGACGCTAAGAATAGTAGAAAATGTTCGAGTGATTGGTTTCCCACGTCTGTCAAGTAAACTAGTCGATTGTTCTCGGCGAATGGTGTGGAGGCATCCACAATAGAAATATATTAGCGCTAATACTGAACGACTGAGATAAAAATGAATATATATCTAGCTTCGTCAACAGATACTTGTTAAGTCGATGTTGGAAACTTCGTTAAACTGATTTCTGCAGTACCAGGGGACCATAATCTGAGCTAAGGTATGTGTGCGGTCCTTATAGAGTTCCCGGCACCTTTACCTATTTCTATCGTTGGTATATTTCCGGGATTAAACTTCGATTCTCCTACGCTTCGAACAATTATTTGAGGCTATACTGTAAAGTTTATGACGGAAATCGAGGCTTATTGAGCTATTTATATTTGTATTCCTCTGCCCTCAAAATTCACTATAATCACTGTCAAACTATAAGGACTTATTGCTAAAACACAGATTGAAGTCACAACTGGAGGTCACATTTTAATATTGCGACTAATTATCTTAATTGACACATAGCGGTCATAAAACCTAGATGTTTCTTCGTCACGATATCAGAGCTGTATAATACAACACTACGTAGAGGTACCCAACATGCACAGAACGGATTATTTTATGGTTTCTGCTAATAACGTTATAAAGTTTTATACGTTGGACAATAAAAGTGATTAGTAATATGACATCACCTTTAGCACGTTTGTTGCCTACCTATAAGGTGCTTCGTCAATAACTAGTTCTAGACTCATTCAATATTTACATTTAACTTACATGAAGATTACCAAACACTTCGGGGTTACAGGTTGTTATGTTATACCTAATCAAAGCCTTAAAATAATGTGCGTTAATTTTTAATTTAAGACAGAATTGATTTAGAAAATTGTGTTTTTGAACTTGAGGTTTCGAAATGTTGAAGAAAAATCCTGCTCCCACTCATGGCCATTACAAAGTAGGTAGCTGCTGTGTTGTGTAGGAAAATTGCATTTGACTAATCTGCTATTAACTTGACAGATAAACGCAGCTATAAAAGTAATACTTACGTTATTCATAATCATAACAATCTCGGGCACATTGTTATCGCTCCACTCGGGGACACGTCCTTGATACACCCTCAAGATAATTTTTACGCCCATAATCTCATTCGCAATGTCGATTAACCGATAACGAATAACAACAGCCCTAAATGTGGGCTCGCTCAGCATTCGCACTCATCCGATATCGCCGTAATCAGCGGAGATCGGTTTTAATCTTTTATTCATGTTAAACCGTTGGCGGCAAATTGCAGGGCGGCGAACCTAATGCCTTTCAACTGTTACTAATAACCTGTCAATTTATCAACCCGGACCATACGCCGCTTTGGACCACTTTAGCGCAAATATACTAAACGTGTTGGCTCGTCACCGATTTTTGGAACCTTTAAGTATTGATGGGCTGTAAAAATTTGATGGTAGGATTTATGTTTTCGTGTTAGGTTGGTTACCTTAGGGTGATGGTTTTAACGCCACATACAAATGACCGGAAATGATCAATATTTTTTTCTAGAATCTTCATACCTTCTTAGTTTTTGCGACGATATCGAAATCATGCCTCCAAGCTGTTTCAAAAAACTCGCAGCTGGTGCTTAATAAAACTGAAGAAAGAAGTGTGTGTGTGAAGTGTTACCAACAAGATATAGGACATTTGCGCGAAAAGACATTTGCGCGCATGAGCTTTTGCGCTAACGGACATTTGCGCGACAGAGCTTTTGCGCTAACGGACATTTGCGCGCATGGACATTTGCGCGAATGGATTTTTGCGCGAACTGACATTTGCGCGACTCATACTTGCGCGATTAGACACGTGCGCGACGTAAAGGCCAGTGACCTTACGGACAAAACGTAACATCACGCCTGTTATTACCAGAAGGGTGGGTAGTTAAGTAAGTCGGGGTCGCTGATTCAGGGTTTGGAAATGGATGGGTAACATTACCGGTACAGGTTAAGCAACTCTTGCCAGGGTTTAGAAACGGATGTGTTACCTGACCGGTCCAGGTTAAGCAACTCTTGCCAAGGTTTAGAAACAGATGGGTTACCTTACCGATCCAGGTGAAGCAACTCTTGCTAAGGTTTGGAAAGGGATGAGTTCCCTTACCGGTACGGGTTAAGCAACTCTTGCTAGGGTTACACCACAGATGGGTTACCTTACCGATCCAGGTGAAGCAACTCTTGCTAAGGTTTGGAAAGGGATGAGTTCCCTTACCGGTACAGGTTAAGCAACTCTTGCTAGGGTTTGGAAAAGGATGGGTTACCTTACCGGTTCAGGTTAGAAGGTAAAAAAAAATCTGTTTTTTTTTCGGTTTTTCCATCGTGAAAGTCGTTTTCTCACAACCTACCCGTTCGTAAAAAGGTTTTCGATATCGGAAATCGCGTTACGGAACTCAAATGGAGTTGGGCAGGACACCTAGCAAGACGCAGTGATGACAGGTGGACTAAGGCTGTCACCGAATGGCGTCCAGGAACTGGAAAAAGAAACATGGGTCGTCCGGTTGCCAGATAGGCAGACGACATAGTCGCCATCGGGGGAAAAACCTGGATGAGGCTGGCACAGGACCGTGGAGATTGGCACAAGAAGAGAGAGGCCTATACCCAGTAGTGGGTGAACTCAGGCTGCGGATGATGATGATGAATCTATAACACTGATGCTCACCTTCACTAACACTAAGCGACACCTAAATGAATGCCTAAATAAAAGCACTCTGAAAATTTTCAGACGCTCGGCTTTGATTGACATACTTACAAACAATACAATAATTTGTACCTATTTTTAAAACTCCGCACATTAATGGTTCTGTCGTTTATGTCTTTTTAACCAACGATTCACCTATCCAAGGTGACTGACTACCTGAGAATAAACCTATAAAATATAAAAAAATAAAAAACACAACCTCCTCCTTTTTTGAAGTCGGTTAAAAATGTCGTAACTCACCTATCAAAATCCGTCAGTCGCGATGAATCTCGGAACCCTTTCGCGAAGGGGTTGGAGTCTATCTTGAGCTTGGTGATGAGCTGGTTCTGGTAGGCGGTGACGGCTGTGAACACCGTCTCCGGGAACACGAAGGTGCGGTGCTGTTCCCGCGTCAGGTCCGTGATGGGGCCGCCTCCTTCGCGAACCTTCACGAGGTGGATGCGGGGCTGGTACCGATGCATCGAGTTCAGGACGATCTGGCGGAACAGGAGGACTTTGTTAGTATTTAGTTTTGGAATTTTGGTGTAAATGTCTTGTGGTAGGAGCAAAAGAGCTAGTGGTGGTTCGCTAATATGAAAGTATAGCGCACTCAAGGGTTCTTATCCTCGCTTTAGCTTTAGTGGCTAATTTCTGCACTGCACGACGAAGATACAAGTTTTCTACAAAATGTGACTAGGCAAACGTGTACAGTTTTATTAGAAGTTTTATCTACGTTAAAACGTTTAATTAATAGGTAATAAAGACCCATCATTGTCCCACCGGAGCTGCAGAGAGCAAAGACGTCTATACATACAGAGAACGCATGAACATACACACAACGCTTGCTAAAGGCGAATTGGTCATTACGTACAAACTTTGCTGTGAAAAATTTACACCATTTTAATAATAATATGGTATTCAAAACTTTTAAATTAAAAACCACATAAAACCGACACTAAGGTACCGAATAAATAAAAATAAAACGAACATAGTTTACACATTATTTCTGGTCATTTTACATTAAAAAAAGAGATAATGATATTGCGCTTACACGTGGCCTAGGTTCAGACTCATTCATGAACGGTAATTACAGATATTAACATTAAAAAGAACTACGTAATCATAATATTCGTTAATTTTCTGCACAAAAACTTGAGTCAAAAGCAGGCGGCATATTTTCACAAACGATTTCCTAATAATAACCAAACTTTGCCTAGAACAAGTGGGCACGCTCAACATTTTGGTATTTACGAACAAAACACTTCAAGTCATCAGTCATAAGAACGTTGCAAGTTTTGAAACTAGACAGATTATGTAAAACGTGAAGGCAATTCATCAGAAGACAGATGTAGAGAATGATACCGCTGACGCAGGATACGTGGTTAGAGACGTGTGCTGAATAAAATGATTGCCGAAGAGATATCAAGAACTTAGTATCCTATGAGCGAAATATTTTATTGTCTTTCCGGGACACTAGCACCCTAATTGCGTAACACATACAGTCACGATCTAACTGAAGGAGTTTTAAAGAAATTCATAAATGACCAGTAATAATTATATTGATTGATATGTTAAATAATGAAATTGTTCCGATCCAGCCTGTCCCTTTTCTGTCCTCCTCCAGCGAGCCTTAAGCCGAGGCTCGTATCCCACAGGGGAGGGCCTTAGCGTGTAGTTGCTTAATTTCTACTAAGTTTTTTGCCCCTGACTGGAGGCCTTACACTGAAGGCACCCATAAGATAGTCCGGGTAAGCAGACGAGAACCTTATAGGTTGACCTGTGAGATGCCATTATAAAAAAAAGAAAACTTCGTCGGATCGACAACGAAAAAAATGCAATGGATTTTGTAAAATTATCAACATGAAAGGCATTATCATCATAGTATCTGTGAGTGTTATGACATTTGACTGCATTTCTACATTACCCATGAGCCTTAGTTTGTGAAGATTTCGCTGTTCTTTCTCTTTAACTACTTATGAGTGTTATGCTTATCAAAGTCCACTAAAGCATGTCAAAAGGTAGGGCTCACAAATAATGATACAGCTCGTTAAATGATTAGCTAGATATTTTAGTAAAATTACCAGCTCTAGACGGAGGTAGTTGCTAAAATGACTAGACGACAAGCGTGTAACTGCATAGGTAATTGAAATAACTAGTTTTTGGAATTAATTTTACGCTCGTAGAGAATAATCAATTTTGAAATGAAATAGTGTTCATAAATTTCAATATTGTAGAGTATCTAAACTTGATCTAAACCCAGCAATGTAGGCATGATTTTGTGGAGAAACGATACTTTAAATCCAACATCGTCTGCCTTTTCCCAACTATGATTGGGGTCGGCCTCCAGTCTAACCGGATGCAGTTGAATACGCTGCTTCTTTTCAACGGTAAAGCAGTGGTATGGGAGTGGAGCAGTGGTGGAGTGGAAGTTTCACTGGATTGTTTTATATGGAACGCTATATAAAACAATCCACTGCTTTCAACAATACAACATCAACCATACTATACTCGACTCAAACACGAAATCTATTCACTCCAAAACTAATTAGTAAACATCGCGTTACCATTCACTAATAACAATGTCGGTGATTTCTCACAACACAGCGTGGTCGTAGATAATGAATAGTGCGACGTCTGGCCCGATGTGACGAGCCGATAAGCCGGCCCGACGCAAACTGCCCATGGTTTTACTGGCCTGATGAGATAATTAAAGCCTCTAAATTAATTAATTTCACTGGCTAGTTACTTTTATTGCGGCATCGTGTTAATTGTAAAGGCAAAGGCGCCGATTCATTTTCGTTGTTAAATTATTAACATGACTGTTCTTTCTTTATGGTTCGTATAATTACTGTATTAGCTAAATGTATATGTATGAGTGGTGGTTTAGTGTTTTGTGTTTCTGTTTAAATGTATGACTTCATCGGGTTTTCCATTCGAAATACGTAGTAGTCCATTCCTTTTGGGATCTGAGTTTGGAATCAAAAAGATTTAAGATAGGTAAATACAAAAGATCAGAAGTAATGACGTAGAAAAACTGTGATGGGTCCTATGTGTCAGCTACGGCTTTTAAAGCAAACATTTTCGCCAAGGCTTGACATACTCTTATACGGACAATAACCAGTTGGTTTTAGCAAATAGATTACAATTTTGTTAGCTTTGTCCCATCTAGCATCTATCTAACATTTTCGCCAAGGCTTGACATACTCTTATACGGACAATAACCAGTTGGTTTTAGCCTTGAGATTACAATTTTGTTAGCTTTGTCCCATCTAGCATCTATCTATATAAATGTCTTTAGTGCAAGTCAATACCACACCGCATCATTCGGAGCCATCCCCAGCTGATTTTGACGTCTGTCATCTGTCATCTAAACGACAATCCATAATCGAGTAGCCCATAGAAGGTGTGATGATCCTGGGCGTGGTGGCCATCATTACAGCACCTCTAATACCCTCACCTGCGCTTAATGAATGGCTGCCCCGCCCTCGTCCCGGATCACGGAGAGATTCACTTTCAGTTATAATTACTGGGTTCTAAGGAAGATGGGACTAACACTTTAACACTTGATTTAAAATTTAAAGTGATTTGAGGATATATGTTGAATAGTGTACGACTTTGAATCACGGACTATTTTCGTGTTCGTCAGTTTAGTTTTTAATAAAATATCTTAGCTACATTGGTAAGTTGCCGTGATTGGTTACGTACAATTATATTTTCATTTCATTTTGAAATTTTAACATCGGTAATGAGGAATATAAGATCATTAAAACGATGAACTGGAGTAGCGCCTTCTCAGGTTTGTCATAATGCCTACGCAGCGTTGTCGTAGCGCCCACGTAGCGTCGTCGTAGCGCCCACGTAGCATCGTCGTAGCGCTTACGTAGCTTTGTTATGATTTACCATTGTAAATGAAAAACTATCTACAAGAACAGAACAGAATTGTCGTTATTTAAGCTTTTTTATCCTTTGAATTAATTTTACTGGTTTTTTTTTAATTTAATTTGTAAAATATTGCAAAAACGCAATTGAAAATATATATAGTTATTAGTAATGATCAACTCTAATTATATTACCTTAGGTACTAGAAAAATAAGAAAAGTAAACCAAATATCAAGTGCATAAATAACCACAGACACAACAATCTCATGAGTATGCAAAACAATACCAACATGAAATAAAATGATTATTTGAATGAGCACCAGTAAGAGATCCCTACTTTCGGATAGCTACCATCTTAATACGCTGATATCAATAGGTACCTAACAATTACACATTCAATAAAACGAGAGCTGCCGATACAAAGGCATTACAATAATTATACAACTCGATGGTATCACGTACGGCGTAGGCGACGACATGAGCCGATCTGAAGGGATGCCCGCTGTGGAGCGGATCAACCCACCCCAGCTCCCCCGAAACTACCCATCATACGAAATTAATCTTTAACATGTAAGGAATAAGATGACGTTTGCGGCGGCGGTGAAAGCGCCGGATGGCTGTAATTGCGGTGGGAGGCGTTGGGAGGGTCGTGGGGAGGAGCGGAACATGGCCGACGGTGGGGGACAGATGGCTGCGGACCGCCGGCCGCGCTGCATGTGTCCGTAGTATCTAAAGAACGAAGAACAATATTTATTTAACTGATATGGAAATACCATATTAACCCCATCAACAGTATTTTTTAAATTTAATGCTTTAACGAGTTCCATAAACTAAATGAAAAAATTCAATTACGTCGTCTAACGTTCAAATTAATTGTGGATTAATTAAAAAGCTAGCAGTATTTGTATCTTGTAAATTTCACATAAAATAAAAAAAAAAACAAAAGTCAAACATGACTTTATGTAATTTAAAAATTAATAAAAGTTCTATAAGCTGTAATTTGATGAAACCAACAACTGTAAAACAGTACGAATTAATTATGTTTTTTATTCAGATGTGTTTGGGTTGATTGTTAGTGCGCGGGTCGACAGTCCGGGTCGAGCGGGCGCCGACTCGTCAATAAGCGGCTGCGTCGATATTTCGATTAGCGCACGAGCCCGCGGATTACGGCGGATTTTCGCCTCCGCACCGGAGCGCCGACAAATTGGCCCATTTGTACCTTACTCCGAGCACTCGTGACACGGCCTATAGCGACTATGTCTAAATAAATCCGGCGCCATCACCCGCTACCGTTACAAACATTAAAAATATTTATGTGTGACACAAAATGGAAAATATTGTTTTATTGACTGCCAATATACAGTAACATGAGACGGGAAACTACAGTAGTACGAGAGTAGCTATTTAAATTGATACATAGGTACAATAACTTACTCATACAATACTCACAATACTTAGCGAGCACCTGCATTTATGAATCATTAATTCCAGATCGATAAATTAAAGATGTCTAACGAATTAATTCAAATTAATAAAAACTAATTAGACGCCTTTGAGTTTTTCATAATTTACTAAGTAAGGTAATTAACTGCATTACTGGACGGATAAAGTAATAAAAATCATTGTAAACAATGTGGCATTAATCTATTGACTCATAAAACGGTACTCATTAGGTATGTATTAGAACATAAAGTACGGTTTAAATTGCCTCTGTCCGTAGCAACGGTTCAATAATGAATTTATTTTAAACAAACAGCACGTGTTCGCTCAATATGAGATGTCAACAGATTGAATCGGGTTGGGCCGTGGGCGGCCACACTCGCGCACTCAACTCTTACCTTCGATTTTATGGATTTTTGTAAAATATTTAAAAGGTATGAACGAAGGAAGATTATTTATAGACAAGCCATGTTTCGTACAACAGTAACTAGAAATAGGTACGTAAGTTTTCTTATACTATAATACCTAACCATGTTAGTTACTTTTTCCTCTGGTCACAAATACTGCTACAAATGAAACACCCTGTCACCAATAGGTACAATAAATAAAATACAAAATGACTATTTAAAAATACTAATAGGTAGCACATTATTAATAAAGATATTCGAATAAGAAGGAGCTTAGGCCGCGACTGTCCGTGTGTCGTCGAGGTTAAGTCAACAGCGGTGGTAAGCCGTGAGTAACGATCCTCTAAAGAAGCGGATTTCTTTGCATATTTGTATTAGTTAGTGTTCGCAGAGCAATCCCACCCGTTTTATTATCGACACCACACTCGTAAATACTTTCATGTTATTTGCTCACCGATTTTCAGATGTTTTAATTTTTTCAGTTTTTTTTTTGGTTATTTATTTTTGGTTTTTGGTCAAGTATGTGTTGGTTGGCCTTGTCAATAATGTTTATGTATGTTTATGTTTCAGTACTTTAGACTTATTATTTTCTTGTTCTACTTGTGTGCTTGACTGTACATTATTGTATCAAAATATAAATATGTATTAGATAGAAATGAATAAGGATGAGGCAAGAGACTGCTAAAGATGCTTCTTTGACAAATGAATGGGTTATCATAACTAATGATATAAGTACCTATACTTAATTAACAAATTCACACCTGAGACTAAACACTGTTAATTATCATCCATATGTATTTTTAAGAGGTTTATGTGTTCGAAAGTTACATAGATATTCAATAAATTGATAATGGTTTATTTCGATTGCTTTATGTTGGTTAAGCAATTGAAAGTACTGATATAGCATCGTAGTTATAATAAAGAATGCTTACATTTTATTACACAGTCATAATATGAACGCACACAAAATCAAACAAATACCTACAATAATGTTTAAACTTTATACCTTAATCAATTTCATCTTTTATTGGTCATAGCGTCTCAAGTTCACAAATTCATACGGAACATTAAAATAACTCAGGGGTATGTAAACGTTCATCATAACATCGGTGGCAGTAAAATATTTCCAAATAAAATACTCGCTCGTAAAGAGACTGACATCGGGAGTCCAATGAAAAAGTTTTAAATCGTCATTTAACTAGAAAGGCGCGACGCGTCGCCGTCACCCGGGGAGTCACGATAAACGTCACCTCGGAATGAAAAAAGTATAAAAGTTATATTAAAAAACGACCTCCGATTGAAATGAAGTGAGACCATGGAAAGAGAAAAACAAATAAGACTACAAATTGAAGTGAGAAATGTTATGTCGGTGTGCGCGCCCCCCGCGAGGCGCTGCTCTCGCGTCGCGTCGTGGGCTCAGGGCTTCTTAGAGCTATCGTTACAGCCGTGATTAATACGGTGAGCGTATCAGTGACGCAGTGTCACCGCGCCATGTGACGCCCATAACTCTGCCAAATGGGCGCAGCTCCTCACGGTGGCGCCGACCGTATTTGCATACAATACTTGGGACAACCTGTCCCTCACTCTAGACAACATTCCATCGCAAGGATACCACCAAATCATAGCAAACCTTCCAAAGACAATTTCAAAGAATTTTTCTAAAAAGGTAATAAAATCATTCTTAATACATAACGACTGTATTAGTTGGAAAACAATGCAAAATCGTGCAACAACTTTCAATCTTAGAAACTTTAAGTTCTTCTCGACGGGCATTAAGCAATATTTCATTGTAAGTATAAAAATAAGTACATAAGTAAGTTTCGCAGCGTAAATACATGTTGCTTAGAGTCATATTTTATTGGTAATAATTGCAAGGAACGGAGTGATTTATATATTAGGCTTAAGTTGCTAAATTACAAGACAAACCGTTTTCCCGCGAACGTAAAGTTTGTTGTTTAGTGTTTGCGGGCAGACAAGGAAGGTGACAACAGACTGGCTCGTAAACGCACACACACATGCAAACATGAAATAAATCAAAATGCTGCCCGTAAATGAGCATGTCACTATAAAACTATGCTTTTACACGACCAGGAAAAGGTTGTGTTTAATAAGAAACTTATATCAGTTGTTTTGTAATAGAATATTTTGTGAAATTCAATTAAAAGTTCTGTAATTCACTGCTACTTTTCAGTGCAATGTCAACTACTTAGGTTTGGTACAGCCAGCAACTAAAGTTGACTTAGGCTTATTATATATTATAAAGTTAATGTTCTTAAAGACAGCAATTCAATTAAGTAGACGCTAATTTGATTTCTATGAATTTAGTAAGCTCCCGACTTTTACGAATGGCAACACAATCATATACACTTATATTGCTTAGATAACCTCATTAATTACTCTAATCAAAGTACTTGACTTTGTTATTTAACAAAAATCATATTTTCCGTCGTGGAACGACTTTTCCAAAATCTTGATATCAATTTTTTTATTTTTACATAAATTATTCAAATGATATTTTTTTTTGTGTATGCTCATGCTCAAAAGCTGTAAGTAATTCTTTAACATTCTAAGCATTTTACGTCTTAACATAACAGTACCATCCTACCATTTAAGTAATAGGCTTAAAACTTACGAAACGCATGCTAACATAAAAATGTCAGTGTAAAACAGAAAATTATTTATTAATTATAACATAAAATGTATTAGTGGTAAAAGTACATTCGATGTAAATCTTTGTGTGCTCACAATATTTTATTACTTATTTTAATATCACAATAAAGTGAGTTAAATTTCGTTTACGTTAAAAGCTGAGCTAAAATAAGTGATTGTATTGTAAGAAACGGCTTTATAGCTTATAATTCGGTCGTTCGATACAGATAAACTGAGTGCAAATATGTGGTGGGTAGTTTGAAAAGCGCCTACACCCACTGTTTATTCCAATTACCCTTATTATGACATAAAAGTAATTCACGATACTCTCTGTTAACATCACCACAAAGTATATTTAACAACCGTTAACCATATTTGAGTTAACTTTGTGTAGCTTTAATCATGGTCAACTTTATACGTAGGTAACGGGCAAGGGGAGTCTATTATTAAAATTAACTTAAATTTCCCGCAACTTTGAATTTTATTTAAGATTTTACGACGTAGAATATGATTTTTCATATCCTATTAGGTTTAAATTATTTGTCATAATACAAAATTGTCCCGTTTCTCTCCTCTACTAAGTAAACGCCGATTCACCGATTAAGTTGCGGCTGAAACCTTTTTATCGTTCCCATACTAAACGGAAGCGATGAAAGCCCAAGCTCAGCCGATTGCTCTCGCTAATTGCATGTGAGCAGAAACAATGAAAGCTCCCACTTCGCCCGTAATTGGATGCAATCAACTTACTTCGCTGTATTTTCATAAACCGAGGATAATAATGAAGAGATATCAAAGCTACTAACGTATACTTTCGTCTTGTTAAAAGATATTTCATCAAATTACCTATCTTGGGTCTTTTTAAAGCCGTTTCTTCTTTATATTTTTTTGCTTGATCTGCGTCATGTATGCTAATGACATTCTTGATACACCTTATTACTGGTTTATTTATTTTGAACTCTGTATCCTCTATGCAATAAAAATAGGTTTCATCTAACAAAAGATCTAACTAGGCCTACAATATCAATAGTTTAAATCTAGTAACTGCCCTTTCATGTTATCTTGGCTAACTAACATCACTAGAGAACAACCGTCTTCATACAATGTTTGACAAATATGTGGTTTTTTATAATGCAGTTGATTTATACGTTTTATCTATAAAATTGATTGTTATGTCAGTGTCACTTACGTTATGAAAGTTTTATGAGTACGATTGTATTGCCCGTTCATGCCGTTAGATGTCTGAAGATGATAAGCGTGTTGATATATTTATTACAATGGAAGGGCGCTGGTACATTTTGCTGTACTGTATTTCTAACTTTTAATACCAGTTATATACAGCTAAGTGCGTATACCCTGCGTAATTGTACGCAGTTTATAGCTTATGTATAATTATGATGTGTTTAATTAGGAACATTACGAAATACCACTTATATGTAGATGAGAGTAGATTAAAATATTAATAATAGTTATAGTAAAATTAGTCGCACTGTTTAATGAGTGAGTGCGGGTGTGGAGACGGTTAGTGGCCCAAGGTGTATAATAATTACCGGGGTAAGGTACACACCGCACGAGCGCGCGCCTCGCCGCAGGAGTTCCGCCGACGCCGAATAACTTATTAATTTATATTACACCTAAACTCATATTCACTACCTCCTCGACTCACCTGTCTAGCTTGTTTGTTTTATAATCGCCTTATTTCAAAATACGTTAACGACGTGAAAATATCAACAGTAATTAAAAAAACGCAAATGATCGTCGAGAATTGATGTTTGTCGTTGTTCATTAAGACGAGCGATCGGCCGGTGTGGTGAGCGTTTTATTAAATTTTATTGGCTTGTTTATTCATACAACAGCTCGAACGCCGCTATAAATTAAATGGGGATTATTAATGAAAGTATTTCGCGGATATCGGTGCGATACGCGTGTAGCAGCCCTGGCTATACAAAGTACTGCGACAACCGACAACCCTGTTAATGACGTCGGCTTTTTGGCTAAATGACCGCCATTATCGTCTCACTGTCCACTCTCTGGCTGAAAAGTGAAACAAAGCACTGCTGTCGATGCTCACATACGTAATCACCTAGTTTTACGTGAAAAAGCGTGTAATAAAGGAGATAAACACCGCGGTGCACACATCTTAAGTGCATTATAATTGCTTGACCTACTTGAATCGAATGTTGCATAAAATAAATAAAGCCTAACGACATAATTCTGAGTTAATGGAATAAATTGTAGTGATTACGTGTATACTGTGCGAGCCCGGGGCTAGTTGGATTGGGGACTGTGCAGACTGTGCAACTGAGGTCTGTGCAAGTGTGCACTGAACCCGAAGCTCTAAGCTCTTGGGTGATCGGAGCACCTTCGCCTGCGGCTGACAGCACCGCGGGCGCTCACAATGACAACTGATACAACATTAGTTTGTCATAAAATACCCTCGCCACTCTGACATTTAATGTTTCATTACCACATAAATAAATTTCGGAAATGTTATCAGAGATCTGTTTATGCAATCGACGGTAATTTTGTAGAGTTTTATAACGTAAACAAAGTTGTTTTATTCGTAAACTTTATCGCGAATTCTGCACTAAATTAAGTACTTCCAATTTATGGCGAATACCTACACTGTTGATTTGTTATCTATGTTATAAAAATTTTATCAGCAAAATAAATTATTCTATCTAGATTCTAAATTCACGGGTGATGACCATTTTCCTTGTGAACTAGTCGTATAAATCAATGGAAAAAATAAACAGGATCTTCCACTGCTAATTTTCGGTAGGTAAACTATTTCAGTGTATTCCTAATTAATAACTACCATATGTAATTATTTTCTAAAAGTTGTGAAGCATAAAGTAATCTCATTATTTAAGTAAACGTCCAAAAAGCAGTTCATTAATCATCACAACTCGCGTTCAGTGTGGACCACGAACTGAACCGGCAATTTACATAAATTCATTAATTTTACCTTCGTTTCCTACTATTAAACTTGAATTCTAATCGTTATTGTACACAAAACATAATATTTTTTTAAACATTATTACTTTTCTTCATGATTTTGGAAATATTCAAAAAGTGTAGCTACCTTGATATGAGCTGTTTGCTTTCCCGCAAATATAAACTGTTTTGAATAACGAACTAGAAAAGGTAAACAAGTTTAAAAATATATTGTCTTAGTAATAAACCTTCATAGTTGACAAATGCTATATTTTATAGCTCCAAGCGATAGATACTGAAACTCCCAGAAATGCATTTTTTAACCGACTTCAAAAAAAGGAGGAGGTTCTCAATTCGGTTGTATTTTTTTGTGTTTTTTACCTCATATCTTCGTCATTTATGAACCGATTTGAAAAATTCTTCTTTTATCTGAATGGATCTACTTCCCGATTGGTCCCATAGAAATTTCATCAAAATCGGTTCAGCAGTTTGGTTTTTAAATCAAAATAGCTGGAAAAAAAATGTCATTCAAGTAAAAGAAATTGATACATGACAAAGATTTGTGTGTGATGCGATAACTAATAAAAAGGGCAAAATAAAAACGTTTTTGCAAAAAAATAACCGACTTCCAAAAAAAACACGAAAAGAAGTGGAAAATAACATTACTTTCGGAAGTCGGTGCCAAAAAAGTCAATGAAACAAACCATAGTCACCGACTTCCGAAAGAAATGTTATTTTCCACTTTTTTTGTGTTTTTTTTTGGAAGTCGGTTATTTTTTTTGTTTACAACATTAAGGAAGTGCGTAACTAGTGTTACTACACGCTTTTGATTACATATTATTATCAATAATAATAATACCCTCCAGCTCTTATTACTGTTTTGTAATAGCAAATCATTCTACCAAGTCATAAATTCTTTTTATCACCTACAAATAAAAATATTTGCATGTTTCTTTTGTTTTAGTTACGTACAAGTTTATAACTGTTACAGAAGTGCTACCTGATAATGAATTGTTTTGAAAATATTTATAACATATTAATGTAGATCATTTTGATTGCTTAATTGTAATTTATTAATGATAATGTTACGTATTGGTGGCACCTAAGAACGGTCTACGCGGAATCTACGTGGTGCCTACGCGGGGTGTACGTAGAAATTAACCGCCAAGTGCAAAGACACTCAAAAATTTGTCGCTTTTGTTTATAGGATTGACTAGTGGCATTTGTTTATTTGTAAAATCTAGAAATAATAACACTGAGATACGATTAGACGAGTATTTATTTAAAACCTTAGAAAATAAAATAAAGCTGCTCATTCATGCCGAGATAAATACACACAACTATGAGAAAGTAAAATATATTACATCAAGATTTACGGATTTAACACGCCAGTGTCGTTGGGAGGTCTTTGTGACCGGGGGCATATCGGCTCGGGGCCGCTGCGAGCTCGTACAATCGCGATCCGTCATCGCTACTCGCCACAGTCGCCACGCTTTCGTGTGACCGTTCTCATGAATTCTAATAATCTGACCTCATTCCGACACACGATTATACCAAGCTTTTAAATAAACCCTACAAACATTCACAAAGGTCTCTTCTACTTTATGAACGGATGTCGAAATTAACTTGCTTTTAAGCTTGTGTGGAATTTAGCAGTTTTTTTTTTATTATAACAGACAATTAGAAAAGCTATGTTAAAAAGATCAGATAGTATTGTGCCCTTATTACACATTACGCACAGTAAACGTAACATTACCTTTGTCTACAAAAAGGTGTAAAAGAACGCATATTTTTCATGGCAGAGAGGTCCTTAGAGAGAACAAAAACGACAAGTCACTCTGCGTGGCACGCAACTGGACACAACTCAGCATTTCGGGGTTACAGTTACAAGCGTCGTGAATGCAGCATTTATTTTGTTATTTCGAGTACAGGCAGTTAAATGGCGCGCTGATGATTAATTCGTCGGTTCCATGGAGTTTTTGTTCCACAATTAGGCCGGTGGACACGAACCGCCGTGTCGAGTTGCGTGGCCTATAACATTGTTACCGATGTTAACGACTCAGCAATTCCAGTTCCGTTTCTGATAATATATTGCTAATTAGAAGTTTTATTTATAAATATTTTCGTGTATTTAGCTGTTTCTTAGAGCGGAATAATATAAGCTTAGATTTATTGAGGGAAAACTTGAGTTTCGTGTAATGCCGGTAGCTCGAGTCTATTAATATTTATAGTTGAGTTAGTCATTTTATATTGCAAGTAACTTCATAATTTATTTAAAATATAAAACATTACGTAATTAGTTAAATCTTCCGCTTCGGTAAATTATTCTTACATTTTATTTTTCATTGTTGATGGAATAAGTATCAGGGAAGTCTTATTTTCGGCATTTTTTTTGTTATTGATGCGAAAATTATTCAAATTATTTTATATTTTGGCTTCGTCGCAAGATAATTAAAAGTAGCTCGTCAATGGCAAAACTATTATTGAAGTTGATCTTCTAGATAAGGAGATTCTATAAAAACGAAAAAATATGTCAGTAATGCAGTAAAAAAAATGAACTAAGAATAAAATACCAATGCAAACACAACCTTGAACTCCCGACTTCGCCTGCTTGAACACATTATGTATATTAAAATAAGTTATTTAATTAAATAAGTCCACGATAGGAGCCCGATAGCCATCGGTCTACTATGGGAAAGCCAATTAGGTGTGTTTTGGTGAGAGCCGGGCCATCCATCATATAGCCACGCCCATCGGTTCCGATCCAGCGCCCTCCAACTAAACTTGAGTGCGTAACGTAACCTAGCATTGTTCAATTACAAACTGTTGTTTAAGATGGAAAAAATGCGCTAAACTAGGTCTGAACAACGTTTCAGCTCAGTGGAAGACTTATTGAGCTCTTTGGAAAGTAACTTCTCGCGACACCGCTTTGTTTGCTGAAGTTTTGTAATGACTTAGCTAAGCAAAATGCTTCTTATTATTATTCTATGAATTATCCACTACTTGGAAGTTCTTAGTTTACCAGAAAAATGGTTCATCAAGATAGCCTGGATGGCATAGCGTGCATCCGACAGACAACTTATCACAGGTTAAAACGTAGAAGTTCCTTCTCTAGTAAGTGTCATTAAACAATTACATAATTAAAATTTCTAGCGTGGCAGTCAAATTTGATATAAAGTTACTGGACACCTGCTTGTTTATACAATTACAAGACATAAATACCTAACAAGTCTAAGTTATAAGTTATTCATAACATCGATCTACCTACATAAAACGATAAAACATGACAATAACAAACAACTAATTTAAAGTTCACTCTCATCAGTTGAAAATCAATTTACAAACGCGATACTATCGCAGTGCTATCGCACTCTTCATAACTGTAATATTCCTGACTTACCTACGTTAAGTAAATATTACGTCCAGCGGACGAGATCTCAGGCCTGCAGTGTGGCAGGTGTGTGTGTGGGTCTGGATAGGCTGGTGGTGTATAGTCGTGACATTTGCCTGCGCGGGTGTGCACCTGCGCCGCGGAGGTAAGTAGCCGTGAGGTGCCGGCTGACGCGCCGCGACATGTGCGACTAATTTGTTGCCAGCAACGCACTCATTACACTTTCCCCGAGGTCCCCCGACGCCCGAGGTGTCGCCGACACAACCATTTTGCCAGTAATTCTACAAATTGCCACAAGCACCAGGAAGTGGTCCACGTGTCACGGCGTCATCACAGAGGATGTGTGAGATGCAGGGAACGTTTACAGGTTATTGAATGTTACTATTCATTCCTCTTTTCTTTATTATATCCTTTTCGTTACTTTTATGCAATAATTTTATGAATGAATCAGTGACATCAATCATTCTGATTGTGTATTTAATTAAATCCCTCCAAATTATTAAAACACTCGTACAATTCGAGCGAACATATCGTAAAAGCCATCTTTACATTGAATTGCAAAGGTGGCCAGTGTATAATTAAATGTTGACGGATAATTTATAAACCTCGATTTGCCGTGGCGCACGCACTCGGCTAACCCGTAGCCGCCGCACCGTCAAGTAATAACACTAACAGCCATTAGCTACTTTCTGGATCAGAACCGAGTCGACTCAAACTATACAGTTAAAATTGTAGTGTCGAAGACACGATTTGTGTAATTAGAATTAAATGAATGTATATCAGTTGTGAAACATTTAGATGGTCGGTCCACACACTGTGCAGTGGCCGGTCGCAAGCGCTCGTTAGCCGGCGGCGACACCCGGGCCGCACGTAAATCAACCGTTTTACGTCAACACTTTATAGCTCATTCAGGCTCGGCCGCTTTATCACCTTGTTCTTAGCGCTGCTGCAACAACCTCCGCGCCACTCGCCCTCAAAACCGATACGTTTCACTTTTTTGTTTATAAATTACGACTCTAACAACCTATTGAATCAAATTATGATTATAATCAGAAGCGAGTACCACACGTCACACACACATCATCAATCACTAATTTCCTAATAGAACCGCGTCTCTATTTGTCTAGCGTTATGATTATCGAAAAGGTTTTGACATAATAATTATTTCGTGACATCTGTATGATAGGCTCACCTGTCCGTTCTTGTCCATCTCGTTGTTGGTGAGCTTGACCTTCTCGAAGGAGACGACCTGCTTGCGCAGCTGGTCGCCGGAGAAGGGCGAGTCGGGGTGCGGGTAGAGGCGCGCGGGCGCGGGCGGGTCCGCCTTGCCAGCCACCAGCCACGAGGAGCGGTGGTACGCGTAGCGGTAGCGCTTGCCGTCCACGGGCACCACGTCCAGCAACACGGCGTAGCGCGCGTCCGCGCGGCACCCCGCGAACGACACGCGCACCGTCGGGAACATGCGTCTGACAATCACACACTCATTATGATTAACTGCCAACATTGAAAATAATTACTTATGTAATATTTAATTAAAGTTGAAAATGTTTCTGAAATTTTATAATTTATTTATTAAAAATTTATGCACACTTATGACACAACCTTGTAGCCAGGATTATCCATTCGCAACTTGCTCTAAAATACAACCTTGTGGAATCGGAAGTGCCGTACTATAGGTATGTGCCCGACCCAGTTCTCGAAAATGGCAATATCACACTGTATTGGGATCAATCCATCATCACTGGCAGGACTATTGTTGCCAACAAGCCTGATATAGTGGTGGTGGATCGATCAGAGAGCGGCTCGCGCCGCTCTCTGATCGTGAAAGCCGAGAAACATAAGCAAATCAAGTATCTTGACTTGGCTCGCGAGGTTGTCGACATGTGGGAAGTGGACTCAGCGATCATTGTGCCGATAGTCGTTTCAGCCAATGGCTTAATTGCCAAGAGCCTCGACCAATACCTGAGGAGGCTCTCGTTAGGCAGCTGGATCAAGGGCTTGATTCAGAAAGCGGTACTCCTGGACAGGAGGCAGGCTCGTATTGTTAGGAAGTTCCTCTCTCTGGAGCCCTGACCGCCGGTAGCTTGGACCCTGTTCCCGATACCGGTGGGCTACTATTTTTTTATATTTTAAATAGTTTTTTTTTAAATTTTATATAGGAAATACATTTAAAAATGTAAAAAATAAAAATGAAAAATAAATAAAGGAAATAATAATGTCATTAATTACTATTAATATTGCGACAAATTAGAACGACTTTCAAATTCAACTTTCAACTATAAATTTTCGAAGGGGATGACGAAACGGACCTCACCGCACTAATGACCTCATAAGAACCGCCCGAAAACTAAATTAGACATTACGAATACAAAAACCTTATAATCCCCGAAAGTGTTTTACGAGACCAAAACACATGCTCGCAATAAAAAAAGATGATTAATGCATCTTAACAAAAACCACCAGAGATCCGGCCACGGACGGTGACTTGTATAATTACAGGGTGAAACGCGAACTAGGAAATCAAACAAATATGATATATTCGATTTTAATGCACCCCTAAATGGGCCGAAGCGCTTCCTGCCGGCCAGGAACCGATAGCATCTCAACATCGTTTATTTATGATGTAGTCTTTCTTATTATATTTTTTTATAAAATTTAAACGGCACTTTTGTAATTTGGATGCCTAAACAAGTAGTCAGGGGCCTGTCAGATTACATAACCGTCAACTAACAATTTGCCTGTCAGCCATAATGCGATATAACGTCACATCGTCGTCGAGCTACGGTGGATTAGAAACGAAAAACTATTCTTTATTGCTGATGGGAATTTGTGGAATGCGAGCAATAAAATCCAGGAGTGAAAGAATGAATTAATAGCAGTCATAAAACACGATGTCAAACCGATGTTGAGGTAAGTGTTATATTATCTAACGACGAGGTACGGGAGTAGTCAATAAAACGTGAAGGCAGCAGTATTAAAGTAGGTCGCAAGACGCGAGTTAAGCACTGGCCATAAATAAATGGTATTGAGGTGTGTGTTGGAATGGTAGTGTCATATCGATGGGATCAGTGGTCAGGTTTGACAATGAGAGGAGTCGCGCGTCGTTAGGCGCGGGCGACGGCCGTGCCACCCAGAGCGCTCGAGTAATGAGCTGCATCCATCACGGATAATAATCGATCGCGACCATCAATTGCGTCACATGCACCTTCAATACTACCTAATTATTTTACCTCCTTAATAATTTTAATACAGAAAACTGGGTCTGTTAGTTTTTGGTCATTTCAGCTGTTAGTAATGTGCCTGACTAGACATCGCGGCTGCCAAAACTATGCAGTGTTTAATCAACGCGTTTCATTACAATAATGAAAAAATAACGTAGTGTTTCCTCCCTATGAAAATTATGCTTCAATTATTCGTTTTTCATGGTATATAATGCGTGGAGCCATATAAATCTGAACTGAAAGAGCAATCCAGCTACAAGAAAACTTTACTCAACTTTTGACAACGTGGCCTATGATGTTGATTGAGTTATGAAAAGCAGGCAGGTAAGTTACGATCCTGCTTTTCCATTTCATTGATCTTCGATCAACCCTGAGTGAATGGAAATAAAGCTTGTTTTACAATGTACTTCACAGGGTATTTAACCTTCAATGTTTCTTGTGACCTTTCAGCTCATAATTAGGTACAACTTGTTAATGTCTTGTAATAGGTATGTAGCTTGAAGCAGTAATCTGCAATTACCTGAAGATACAATGTTCGCGAATGTGTCAGAATTCTGATCAGCTATTTAAGTAGATACTAAAACATGGTCATAAAAAGCATATGACGTAACGTCTTATAATACCTAAGGAAGGTAAAGCAAGCTAACAATTAAAGGGGTCTGCAGAGAGCGAGGTAACGATCTATATTAATGGCGCATTTCGCGAGTAATAAAGTTGGTAGATTCGTCGGCGGACCGTCGCTCGGTCTCTCGCATTTACATAATTCATTAATAAACGTCGAGCCGCGATGCCCTCGGATAAGCTTAACAAAATACCCAATTGAATGTATGTATACAGACAAACGCGAGAACTTTTAACACAATTACTGAGTATGTAAACATCAGTTAGATCATCGTGCGAATAGATCACTACATATATGTACATATGTAGTTCCACTAGCCATTATGCAATAGTGTTATTGAACGGGTCTACAGGATATTATACATTCATAATAGTTTAGTATTAGACTATACATTCATAATACGTAAAGTTTAGTATTAGACGTGGGAATTATTGGTTTTCCCACATAATATAGCTCAAATAGAGCTGAGTAAATGAATATTCCGTGTCGACCTCCAGCTTTGAATTAATTACCCACATTAGATAAAGTAAAACGCGTAAAATTTCAATTCCCAGAAATCGTTCGTAGATTTTGTCGAATAAAGAGATAGATACATTAGTCCACGATAATATAAAATAAAGTTTTATTATAAGTTCTGAATTATTTTCATTGAATGTCTTGTGTTCAAATGTTTTTTGTTTGCGGTAGGAAACCGCAAGTATATGACAAGGTACGCATGAAAGAAGCCTAATTCAAGTTGATTGAGTGCAACAATTATGGAATACCGCATCCGGGAAGAGGCGCGAAAACGTCGGAGTATGTCTGAATATATCCCCTTTCACAACTTCTGTCGTCATTGTTTGTTTGAGGAAAATATAAGTGGTTTCACGAACAATTGCAGTGTATTGTAGGCAGTTGACAAAAATTATGTAATAATACGTCATGAGTCACGACGCGTCTGTTCAATTTTACTTTCATAGGTATTTAACTTTAAGTGAATACTGTAAATATGAATCATAAAATATGTTTGACAGACTTACTTGATCACCCAATATAGAATACACAGCTTTATACGATTTTGTAGAATCTTTAAAAGATAGTGCCCCTTCAATTCATAATCATTTAGAATACAAGATTACTTACACCAGCTGGTAGTCATTATTTTTTTTCAGCAATGAATAAGCATTATTTGAAGATAGCCATTTATACACATCCATTAGCGATTAACCTGCAGTAGAGATAATTAAGTTGTAAGCAGGCAGGAGACAACATGTTATTATGATTGCTTGATTACAAACTATGCGCCCGCGCAGATAATCAGATTACTACGACATTTATTACGTAAATGTGACCTTTATGTAATTGCCCAGTAAATAAATACAGTTTTATTGTTTTGTGCCTGCATTCTGGTAATATGTCCTCGATATTAATTGTCAACTGTTATTTCAAATTAATATGTTCCTTCCACGCGTTGCGTGAGCATTGAAATAGGCATTTATCTTGAACCATCTTTGAACGTCTAGAATTGTGTAGCATTTCAGAGGATGTATTATTTCATATTTGGCCTTTGTGACTACAGTATTTCCAGGGCAGTGCATAATATATTGATTCGCCTGTAACTAATAACTACTCTGGATGTCGAACTAAACTAATAACCTGACATTTCATTTCCTGACGACCCGAATGGCGCAGCGGTAGTGAGGCTGCCTTACGTTCATAGGGTTCCGGGTTCGAATCCCGGTAGGAGCAAGTGTTTGTGTGATAAGCATGGACATTTGTTACCGAGTCATGGATGTTTATATGTTTAATAAGTATGTATTTACAAACAAAAAGTATCTATGTAGTATATCAACTATCTGGTGTCCACGACACAAGCCTCGTTGCTTAGTGTGGCATTAGATGGCGCTGTGTGTAATGTCCAGCGATATTTATTTTTTTATTTATTTTTATTTAAAACCGTGAATTCACGTTTATTTCACGTTTTATACCCGTATTGATATTTTTGCAATACGATTTATAAATATGCGTTTATGTCGTTAGATTCTTGAACCTTTCGTTCAAGGCTTGTTAGTAACACATCTAAAAAGTCACAAGAAACACCAATCTACAAGAAAGATGAAGGAGTACCTAAGTAACCAAGTGAAGAACTTAAGAATAGGTAAATCCTTTAATCACAATATTGAAATTTCTCTAACACCATAACCCAATTGAAAGTGGCCCGATAGTTATACCCAGTACTGACTGTGATGTGGAGGTCAGATAGGCATTCGCTCCAAGTAAAATTCTGGTATTCAGCTACAGAAGCCGACCCCAACAAAGTTGGGAAAAGCCTAGGCAGATGATGTATATAGACCAATTGTTAATGTGGCGAATGTGTTCACCATGTTTGTTTAAGTATTAAACGGGCAATTTAATAGCCAACCCATATAACCAACATATTATTTAGTAAGTATGTGCTACATTAAAGCGTTAGCGTTATAAGTATAACTTACATTTATTATATTTATTTATTTATTAAAACTTCACAAAGTTCACACTCACATTGTTCTTCACATTTCACTTTACAAATAACATACTCCTTGTATTATGAAACGTAATTATATTCAATTTGTTTGGATAAACGAATTCAAATGTGAAATTTGAATATTGTCATGCTATAATATTAATAAAAATGATGTTATTTATACCTTATGGTTATTAATCCACTTTCACTATCGTAGAGTTTTGGATACTAAACATAATATCGTATTTCGTAAACTATGTAAAATTATGTCTTTTGAAATTGATATCGCTAACTAGAGATAAAAAAAACAAAGCTGTCAACGGGTAAAATTATGTACTAACTACTTTTCTGGATAACCATTGTTGTATTTAATAAGTTATTTAGGTACTGAAATTCCTTATTTCCGTAAAAAAAATATCTAGATGGGCCCATCAGCTACCAACTGATGTCGCCACACCTTTTGCAACCATATTTAATCGCTACCTGGTAGGCATACCTAGATATTGTGATAACAATTAACCGTGACATCGCCTGTGTACTAACAATAACCTACAAATATTTACCTTATAATTAAATGCGGGAAATTCTTCCTCAAATAACTATTTAAATTTAAAGAACACATCGTACGAATAGGCATTCCGATCAAATATCACGTTTCCGTGCCATCGCGATAACATTTCTTTCATATTATAGAAGCGTTTGGTTCCGTTATACACGTATCATAAGGTGGTTATTCCACCTACATGTCGTAGTCGAATCAATGGGTGGTATCATTATGGCCGATAAGATCATTATAACACAAACTTTGAACTTTTGAATCTTCACACACCGTTTGGCTTATATTAATGTTTCGTTCTTAAAAAAAACTTGTTCGTTTACTGACATTTTAGGAGACATATAATTTTCTGTGATAATATCGTGCTATAATGAATAATTTTTCAGTGTAGGTACTACTAAGAGGAAGCCCATTTATAACAAGCTACTGAGAACTTTCTTTTGCCTTAAAAACCTTGTAAACAAAATTAGAAAACTATTTAAGGACGGACGTCCTACTCAATGTAGGTCTCTACGACCCCACAAGTTTTTATAAAAGACAACCTTATTTTCTGCTAATTGCGTTACATGTTTCTCGATATAGATAACATAACTCAGATAATTTTATTTAAAGATGCGCTATAAATATAACGACGGCGTTTACAACGACTGCGTTCAATTTCGCAATCACATTAGCATTGCATAGCACTGTCACAAACGACTGGCTGACTAAACAATCAGCATTGTGGGAAATTTGATAATATTGAATATTCCACACCATTTATAAACGTCATATTCAATCAAGTAAACCATTAATAAGACATGAATGCTGGCATCGAACAACTAACGAATGTCTAATAGATCTTATTTAGAATCGGCGAAGGCATTGCGTAGGTAATTTATATCTATCCAATATCTAATCATTTACAATAAGTTGTTAGATATATGTATGTATTTATGAGTTGAATAGAAACATGACTGGTTTTCATGAAATGTCATCCACTCATACAGAGCGCGTTCGCACGCAACTTGGGTCATCGACACCGTGTTTATATGTTTATTACAACTTTCAATTTATACATATTATTCCCGTTCATTAATTTTGCAATTACGCAATTAAACATGTCCTACTTACAAATGTTCTATAGTCTTCAATTTCGCAATAGTATTAAATAAGAAAGCGTTTCGTAATTAATTATGAATTCGTGTTCCTGTACAAAAATAATTACTTTACTAGAATAAGGAAAGTGTTCGGTAATATGAAACCTATCAGCGAATAGTGTATTACATTGGTACATGGTGTAGTGCGTGCGTCGCGTGGCGCGTGTCAGCTGTCTGTCGCTTACGCGTCTCGTTATGTCGCGCGTCGACGCCGCCACGCGTCGCCCGCGAGGCTAATCTCGCTATTCAAAACAAAATATCCTGTTACTACAGACAACCTCGTGTGAAAGTGGATAAAAAATAAAATGGATAAAATCAACAGGTTAGGACGCCCGCATGGCGTCGCCACCGACCGAGTTTGAGAGAGCCACGCGAACTGTCATCTGTCAAACCGCCATTTTAATTTCTGAGTAAATTATACAAATTGACACTTGACATGTTTTGTCGTCTCCCGGGTAATCGTGCGAAATGGAACTCTCATTTTATTACTTTTGTACAGTGTCGGGACTTGGAGGGCCCTGAAGTATATCTATCTGGTCATACGATCTCGGCTTATATCTTCCTTTTGTTAACTACCAATCCTTTAGTGTACTGCGATATGTTTTCTCACATTTTTTATGTCTCCCAGTGATTTCTAAATTTCTAAAGATAAAAATAGAAGTGTAAACATACTCTTCTATTCATTTTGATAAAATAGAACGTGAGATTATGTGAGAGTGTTGAATCAGCTACCTATATGGCAATGATATAAATATATTGACAGATTAAGAAAGTTTCTTCGGTGAAGTTTAAAGTTTACGATGTCGTTATACATGAAAAATAATGGAGACATAAATATTGTGAAAAGTGACGTTTTGTTAACGACCTCAAAGCAATGTGTATAAAGTAGCCGCGCGGCGGGGCGCCCACAGCGCACTACAGGGAAAAGCTTTGCTAATTAAAAATTCTTCTTTGTTTTTGCGTCCAGATTGTAGTTATGCGAGAAATGTTTTATTGTTTAACACACGATAATTTACAATTAGTAGCGTAGCAAGTGGAAGCGTGAAATTCTTGACTAAACAGGAGTTATTTGTGTAAATCAGTTCACGCTGGGTTTACGTATTTCTCACTTAGCACCACATAAAAATATGAATAGGAAATACAAAACAGATTAATTACATAAGTCGAGAAATTTTATTACCTATTTAAGTTTAATATTATTGCATTTCAAACGTAGGTACTAAATTTTTCTACATTTAAAATTTATCATTAAAATAAGTTTACTAGTCAGTCCAGAGTCTGTCCGATTTAGTACTTGTTCTACAGCATGTTCAATATCTGAGTTATTTCAAGAGAGTGCAAGGTGCTAAGGTGTATAAGCAATGATTTAAGAGGCCACATTAAAGTTTTATTACACCGTTGCCTGTTCAGCTGGCTACGCGTTATTTTATTGGGAGAGCTGTACGTATAACCCCTTACAACCGAATTTTGTTTTGAAGAATACAATTTTAATATAAGGGTTGGTCATGTGTATTATCCTTTTAAATAATACTTTTATAGCAGTCAACGAAATTTAGTATGTAAGATATACAGGTTGATGTTTGTATTCAAACGTCGACCTGTATATTTATTAGATACTGAAGAACGTGAATATGTACTCGTATATTAAAATGCGTTCATTTTCATTTTATTACTAGGTTTATCAAATTAAGTGACAACTACTTATCTAACCCCACCGTTGTTATCAAAGATATATAAACTAAATTTAACTCCTGTGTCTTGCTAACAAAGAAAACTTACTTTTTTATGACAAACATTTAATAATGTCGTATGTTAGACTTATTAGTTATTTATTCTCAAAACTAATTATGTACGTTATTATCTACATTTCTAGTTTTGTAAGAAATATAAAAAAAACCTCAATAATAAAACAGTTTGTCAAGCGAATCGCCCTCGCGCTCATTTGACGTTATAAGTCATGTGCCAATATAAAACTAATTAATATCGGTCGGCAATTATAGAGCAGTTAACATTAACAAGGTGCCCTTTAATTACTATCGGCGGAATCTGACTATGACGTCGGGTTTACGACACTTCCGCCGGAACCCCTGACCGGCCATAAAGCTGGCTATACAATGCTCGATGTGCAACATTCGCCCTCGTAAACAACGCCACTACAACACAAATCCAGCGGTGTGACTCCCGACTAAATATTAAAACACCGAATGACCCAATATAACTTTACAACCTTCATAAAACTTGAAATAGGTTAGTGTTAGTTGGTATGCAGCAACACTTAACAAACCATAGATTGATGTTTTTATAACAGTATAAGATAAGATAATCCATGACTTTTTAGACCGATCTCCGCAGTGCGACACGGTGCGTGATAAACGAAGCAATAAGCAATTTCTAAGCCACATCAAATGAATTTCACATAACGCAAAAACGTGAAATTATAATCAAGACATATCCAATGGGAAATTAATCGAGATGAACTAACTATTGTGGATGTGGCGATAAATCTACGGTTAATATACAATTAAACAATTTCTCATGCTCGACACGATCGACTCGCGTGACACGTACATAAATGTGTAGCCTACTGTAATTATTGGTCTGTAATGATGTGTTTTGTTGCGATTTCTGCAGTTATTATAAATTACTATGGTCCTGCCTATGTGCGTCAGCACACCGTAGACAGGGCGTCGCCGGCGCCGATTATATCCTACAACCGAACTAACCATCACTACGTGATAGGTCGGCGGTCATTATCACCAGCCCAAAGGCGGTAGACATACATTACAGAACCATGTTCAGACACAATTTACATGAAACATTTATGTGTTATTAGGCGTAATGAAATCGACACGAACACCGAGTTACCTAATAATATTTCTTTGAGACGTGTTTTTGTTTTGTGCCAGTTAATATAATTTATGGTCATTCTTGGGGTTGCTATCTACTGAGAACTACATATCAACTAAAGACTGCAGATAAACTAAAATACAAATAATAGTTTTGACACTTTAAGATATGGTATTTTTTTTAAACAGATCATCCCTCGCTCTACCTGTACTTGGTTGATCACAAATTGTCTACAGATTATAACTAATAAATAATTGCCTCCTTGAAAATTTTCACAAACTTTAGACCCCGCAATTATATAGTAATTATGAACTTTAAAATAATAGAGTTAGATTTGAGTGTTCGAAACTCAATCCCGCTCGTCATTAGCGGAGAGAGGGTAGACATTCCGTCATTATCCGTGTTCATTATAATCTGGGCGAGTATCTCGAGCGCCACCTCGGCCCGAGATTACGCCGTCCTAATTAACTGTTTTACACGCTCCCAATGGCTTCATTTCGCTAATGACCACCTCGACTCGTCCTTCTATCTAAACAACTCACAACTCCAATCTCCAAGCCAATTTGTACCTTTCATACCAGATTTTAAGACAGATTTTCATGAATACTTGATTATCTCAATTTAACATCATTTATTCAGGAAAGATCGTGCCTGTTTATTTGCAATATTATAATCAAATTTCACTTAGAGTTTACATCTAATACTAATGAAGCTATAACTTTATTTGCATCTATGTTTTATGATGTAATAGTTTATCATCAGCCATGATAAGATGACATCCGTTTTAAATAAAAATCTTGGTTTATTGATTGCTTTTTTACTGTTTATAATGTCGGTGTTGATTTTATTGAATTTAATTGAGTCATTCACACTACTGTAGACACGTTTAGTCTTACTGCTTTCTTGTCACAATTCAATAAAATAACCATCAAATAAAAAAAAAACGATTTTTTTTTTTTTTGAAAAAACGTTGCCTCACACTAGGAATTACTCCTGTATCGTGGGTGCGTTTACAAACATTTAAAGTCACATACACAAACAACCAGACCCGGAACAACTATCTGTAGGCCATACAAATATTTGTTCCGTGCGGGGATCGAACCCGCGACACGCAGCGCAGCAGTCAATCGCTCAGCCACTGAAAACTGATACTGAACTGATATGAATCGAGAGTGAATTTGATTCTCTGCTTCATTCAGCTCACGAGTTAAAAGTACTTTCGTACGTACTCATGTATCAGTAGGTACTTTGACATGACTTAATCAAACACATTGATATCTAAGCTTTTACTGAACCCTGCCTAAGTAACGTAATGACCACGTTTACCTTTTCCATAAAGTTGTATCTCAGATAAGTATATTCTATTCTATTCTATAAGCATTATCGCTTTATACTTTAAAATTATATCTAGAAGAACCTAGAAATCTATTTGACTTTGCAGTTACAAAACAAGCTTGCAAGAGCGAATAGGTACGCTATTAGCATGCATTCAATCAACTCCAATTACAAGCAACAATTTTATTTCCCTCAGCCTGCATCGTGGTCTTGTTAACAGAACATTTATCATAGGATCGCATTATGTTACCCCGTGTAATTACCATAAATATACAACTGCACTTCATGCCAGATGTACGTATCCACTAGTAACCTTAATCGCATCCTCCATATATAATTTGTACGCGCTGTGCCTGTGCAAATGCGCTTATGAGTACCTAATAGCTCTCGCAGTGGTAAAGTGGCCTTCTTGCTGTCAACAGAACTACAATTATCTCATCAACGTAACGTAATGTAGTCGCTGATATCTTGCACAATCATACCCACATTAAATGTGATACGAATGCACTAAGTACGGGCTCGCTTTTATAAATTAGGAGCGCATTTATTTATTTTATTCATACGGATAATTTAAAGATCTAGTCTAGCCGATTTTGTAATAGTAGTCGTTAAATTAATAAGGCATGCTTTAATTGAAAAAGTGTTTAAAACTTTGCGAGTGAATCTACAAATTAACTATGCTAATGTTAGTTTGCAGAATGAAGCGAAAACATAGACCATGTTTGGGTAACCTATTAATATTAAGTACTATCTGTATAATCAACAAATTGCCATACAAACAACCCAAATTGTACACTTTCCATAAGGAAGCTAATATTAACAACTCTCATCAAATATTACACGAATATTTATAATAAAGTCAGTATCGTAACTAAATAAAGTGATTTTAAAATAACTAAATAATACCTTAATAATTGTATTCATATTTATAAACTGCTAATCTGTTGGTTTTCTGTGTCGTAAATTATGCTCGCGTCTAGCACATTTGAATATAAACGAGATCATAATATTCGGATTGAACCACACAACCACGCAGCCATGCTGCCATCTCATCATAAGGGATCATGCACGCCATTCTTTTACGATGTTTCCATAACGACTTTGCGCTTGGAAGACTTTTTCTGCCTTTATTATAAACTAACTGTGAACGAACAACCAACCATTTTTCCGTGATTTGTATTCTCTATATGACTAATTAATAAAGTACTAATGCGTGCTCTGATATATTTATCTATTATTTTATTGCATTGCAGTTTTTTATCATAAAAAATATATAGTTAATTAATACTTTCTTTCATTTTTAACTGCGTGGTTGCGGTAACACATGGATTTTGTAACGTATTGTTCTATAACGAGAGTTTGACAGGAGTATGGCGGATCGGTTGATGCGAAATAACAATTATTGCACGTTACTCCCATTAACACAATAGTTACACAATGCTCCGTTATTCATTTATGGCAAGGTGCGTCTACTACAACATTTCCTATTTAAATACTTACAAATGTTTTAAAATACTGGTATTACTTCACTTATGTCAGTTGCTTTATCCGTAAAGTAATTTTTTTTTTGAAGTATTTAAAATATGATCGTTTGTCAACCGTAGACGGACAGCTTCTACGTAGCGTAGCAGCCGCGTGGTCTCGTAGCAAGCGCATGGCAGTCGCGTAGGCGCGTAGCACTTAGAAGCAAAGCATACGCTGCGGAAACGCTGTATTGTGTCGGCTTATAATTTGAAAGATATTCCGATGAGGAAACATTACTAATGGTTTTCTTTGCAAATTATTATTTAGAAAGGAAGAAGAAGATTTTTTTAAATCACTATAATTAACTACTATTTTGGATGAATCATAAATTTATATCAACGCCCAATATAAAGGCCCCGAAATAATTAGAAATTCACTATTATAAATTACCACAAAAGTGTTACTTTATAGAGAGTAAGATTCTGTTCAAAACAATAGCCTAACATTGGTTTAAAATATTGATAAATTGGTCACACGAATTACTTTTGTTTGATTATTATTTACAAGACACGATGCAGTAAACTCAACCTTAAAAACCATTACTGCTAACAATACCAACCAACATACTAAATCTCTCTTTCACGAAATCCATCAAATTCAAAGCAGTTTAAATTGCAAATAATGTTTAGCTGTCATTCTATCTCAAAGCCTGGTTCAGACGAGAGAGCTTTCTGCGGGTAACCATACACGTTATAAGACGGGGTCACACTGATAGATGCGAAGCCTCGACCGTGTTAAATGAACCGTCCGACGTCTATAAAAGTCAATAAGGCGTAACGCAGGTGCCACACGAGACCGGTACAGATATCTTTAGATTAAACCCACGTGTACACATTCTGTTTCTCCATAACCAGATATAACGTCAAACCTATTTCCGCTATAATTACTTGAGCAGTCCCTTATCTCACTAAACTTGACTGCATGTGTGTAATCGAAGCCGTTATTATTATTTAATATCTCATTAGAAATGAAGTGATAATGATAACTATTAAAGAGTTACCATACCTTGTTTTGAAAAGGTGATTGGAATCAGTTTTGGTGAGAAATGTACTGTAAAGGTGAGTTTTCTTAAGCAAATACGAAGTTTTTGTTTGCTTGGTAACTAGTTTCAGTAGTTAAGTTACGCAAATTAATTTATTTAGTTAATAGACTAGAAACCTAAACATCGCAGGCACATGAACATCGTAATTCATCGTTGACAACTATAATACCTCAATACACGGCGCAAGTAATTACAGTTTCAAGCGCTTAATTTTTAATAATAACTTAGTGCAGCATGCTTAATAACATTATGTTAATGACATCACTGCATTGTATGAGGTCTCCAAGCTCTTTCCGCCAATTACATGCATAAAACGAGTATTTTGTTCAAGCAGTGTAGCCATGTTCCCACATGTGTTCGCTAAGATTGATATCGCCACTTAACCGGAGTCAGCTGCTGAAGTAATTAGCGATGCGACTCGCGACCCACTCCGCGAATTTATCTAACACTCCTTATATCTCAACGGGTCGGTTTTACTTGCTTAAGCTAATTGAAACTGGTGAAAAATTGCGACCACATACCGAGCAATTTAATGTCGTAGCCTCCAGGTACGTACGAATGTAATTCAAACGATGCAATGTTTACTTTTAATCGTTAATGCTCGCCGGACCCTTAATAACCATAACTCTGCCGGCCACAATAAACTAACGTCTTTAAAACAACATTCGTAATAAACGAGACGTCCTTATTGATGTTTGTATGAAGACAGATAAATATCACAAGTTGGTACTCGTAATTGTGCCGGGATGTTCTACTTGCCGCGCGCGTTTCCAACGAAACCTTTATGTTTTCTTGTGAAACGAGAATTGATCGTTTGCAGATTTATGTAGCGTAAAGAAGGCTTTCACAATGTGATACTTATAGGAGAGGCTGTAGTGTATAACAGATTGATGCGAGGTGTCAAATCGCTGTTAATGCGCCCGAGTGTGTGAGTGTGGCGGCGTGGCCGTGGAGGTGCCGTGGCGTGGCAGACAGAGGGCACGCTCGTTAGTGTGACCGCACCATTATCGATGATGGATGACCACCGCCGGCGCCATACCGACACCCGACAAATTTAATTTAGACCACTAATGTTGTGTGCTGTTGCTTATGGATAAACCGATTATGGCGTCAACGTGAACTATCCAATATCAGATAGGTAATGTTGGTTACGTAAACACCTGAAGGATCAATCGCTAAACTGTTTTTGATTATAGATATATGTACCTACATGTATACGGACGGAATTGATATATCAATATTCATTATCAGTTGCAATAAAGTTTTTGCAAAGTTACACGGGAGCATCATGTAAGCATGTTTGCATCAATGTAAGAATTACAAAGTTTCGATAATTTCTCAAGCACGTAACGTGGCTACAGCGTACGCACATAAATTTTATAACGTAATTCCGTTTTAATGAGCACAAAATAACATTTACAGGTCGCTCGCGAAGAGATGTAAACTGCTTTAATTGCACCTTTAGCAATCGAGCACCTTGGTCGCTACGAGCGTCGAATCAACACCTTACATCCAAATTGGTACATAAACACGGCGCAATAAACAGGAGCGCGCTTTACTGCTGACTTTTAGTTTATTGAAATAATAATGAGTAAAAATGTGCGGCGCTTGCCAAAACACGAGATGTTGACGGTGGAGCAGACAGCGCCGGTAGACGGGTAGCTCGTGGACTATGTATGTGTATGACGGGGAGGCGGGTGGTAAATGCAGTCGGTCGGGGTGCTAACGGGCACGGGGTGCGCGGGACGCGGGGGGGGCGGCAGGGTGCTGGGGAGCAGACGTCGTCGAGGAGCGTCGGAGGCTGCGATCGATGAAGCGCGGACACGCCTCGCGCACGCCACCGCAGCCCGCAGCCTACACTCATTGTTGATTCAGCCGCCGCTCCTCCGTCTACTATTATACGGGTACTACCCTCGCACACGTTGCCTCCGACGAGATCACTTGAAAGCTTTCTGGATGAACAAAACATTCATCATCTGTAACGAGTGACCTTATTCGGGCAGTCCTCACCGACGACACTGAACGTCTCAGGACGACCGAAGTGAATCGAATCTCGTTTTATATTTTATAATTCATGTGAGCTGTCAAGACATGTTCCAAATGCGATGAGCGTGTTAAACGACTGTATTGTGATGCGCTGTCACTGCCGCGGCCGGTGCCTTTGCGCCAGACCCTCGCCACGTCGATATTATCTCGCCTCACGGACTAGGAAGCCACTCGCTCCTACCAACATCCAGCTGAACACAAAAATAAAACAACTTAATCTGACATCAAACGATTTTTAGTAATCCGTTTCAATAGTTGAGATTCTTTACGGTCGAATAAAATATAGCTCTACAAAACATTTTGTAACGTAAAAATGTGTTAATTGCTACACAATCTGAAATAATTACCATCTGTACCTCGCTCTGACTACATTAGTATACCTACTAGGTTTCAATCGCGCTGTTATCTTTGTCCGATAAAATTAACATATTCAAACTAATTATTATTGTTCTACTCTAACCCAAAAAGTCTTCTAGATAAAAAATGACACAAAAACCAAACTCGGTTATCGGTCGGTACATCTGAAATCTTGTCAAAACGGTTAGTTAAGCGCGGGATCAGGCGACGAGTACAAAACGAGCGACGTGTAGTCGACCGCCGCGAGCGACTCAACCTGCACCCTACAAACCAAGCTGAAATAATCTCAAATCTCAGCAGAAATAAGATCCATATTCCCGCACACGTATCAATACAAAATTTAAGATTACAATTTCGTGAGTGACGATCAATTTGAATTCCTCAGGACACTGATCCGTCACCGATAAAACACTGTAGCATCGTTTGGTGACAAGTCAGTTGTGCACTTGTAATCCCAGAGATTAAAGACATCTCCATTAACAGTCCGCCCCGAGCGCCTTTGAATTTGTGATGAAACCGACAAGTTTTTAAATTGTGCTTAACACGCATCTAATTGCTTTATGTACCCACTAATACGCCGTTAATTTCGCCATAATACCGCTGACGGAAGCAAATTATGAATATTATATCTATAAATTCTTTTATCTTTGGGCCGCTCCTCCATAATTTATCATCATAAAATAATAACTGCGAGACTTAAGCAGGTTTAATGAGGCATCAGTCAAAATTACCACGCTTTGTAGAACACCACCAAAGTAAGCGTAAACAACTGCTCCAAATGCTCAGATATGAGTACCTATGTACACTTACGTTTATTAGTCCTATGTAAGGTTCCAGTCGAGTTGGCAACAAGGGCTGTTCCGAGCGAGGGAGTGCGCGCGCGTGTGTTGGTGCGGTCGGTACGCGAGTGTGCGACAACAGGTACAAGAATACCTGGGATCCCGCATCCTGGTTGTGTTTATTTACGAAGTCGGAAGCATGTATCTAGACATATTATCTACCTACGCATAGTCGGCAATAAAGCATCGTCGTGAACCTAGGTATACAGCTGTTGAGGACACGGCCGGATTTGCGCACAAACTGTCGTAAGTCACGCGACAGCAAGACAATAAAAACTTATCAAGCCTCTTATAGCTAATTAGGCGAACGCTTATTGTTATTTATACGCCACACGATAGGTATTTACAAGTCAGCGGAGTCACAGAGTTCATGACAACACGAAAATACTACAAATATATTCATAGGCTCCGAGCCTATTAGCATTGTTGGATGTAATCGACGACGTATACGACTTCATATATTTTTTTGAACCATGACCTGACCGTTGAAGTTGAATATTGAAATGAACAAGTTGAAAAGTTTTAAGTAACAGTATTACAAATGTTTAGTTGTCATTGAGCACTAAACGGTGTGATTGTGAGTGCGATAGTGTCACGGCATGTTGGTGCAGATTGACGTGACAGTTTGCACCTGTATGCCGATCTAATTCGCCCAAATGTTAATGAGCGCTGCGGCCGCGCCGCGCCGGTGAGCCGCTGCCAGCGACCGGCGCGCGGCGCTGCGTAACCCGACGCTACACCTGTCCCGATATGAAATAATTTTTATTTACAGAGCCCTCCAGAGATTATGAATATTTCGTAGTGGTATCGCGTCCGACATCGGACCGCATATTATGTTACATCGCAGAGTAACCTATGACGATCCATAATTTACGTGCCGGACGCTCGTTCGGGCTGTCTCTACATTTTTGTAAATAATATTTTTACTTGACACCTTCCATAGTAGTCGTTTGACAGTGTTATAGAGGTTTTTGTTAGAATCGATTGAAACATAGACAGTCGTAAAATGAAAATGTATTATGTTAATATGTCAATAGAAAGATAATTCTTAAAGCGTTAAGCGTTAAGCAAGAAGTTTCCAATATCCGTTGCCATATTAAAAATGTTAATGGAATGTAAAGTTGACACTTCTGAATTGCGTTACCGACATGATAGTTACTTGTATGTAACTTTACAAACATACATTTTCACGGAATTACATAATGAGGTACGCGTGCTACGAAGTGCTAGGCAGATTTAAATGCACTTTTTTACGTAACAAGAATACATTGCTCATAGTACATCAACTAGGATTTCTGTGTTTACAAATCCACAAACACTTTTAATTAAACTGGTCTTATTTATCAAAATCACATAGTGAGAGCCACCAGCTCGCACAAGGTTCCGCAACAACCAATAAATCATGTTCCACACGCATCATAGTAATCCATACCGTGCCGTTTAGGGTTCCGTACACCAACAAAAAAAAATAACATGATACTACACACTGCGTTTAATTTATTGAATATGTGTGCGTTTTTATTGGCAATAAACCTATCTATATGACTGTAAAATTGCTTTAAGGTGTGAAATTAAATACATGCGATTTTAAGTCTTATTGCGTGGACCTATTACTTGTAACAGTGTGGGTATGTGTGTCGACTTGTAATATTCTAAAGTATAGCAAAAAGGTGCATAATGATGAGCAAGTGGGGGTTACGTGGAGAGCTGGGCCTCGGCGAGGAGTCATCAATCATGCAGCCGGCCGCCCCGTGACGAATGCCAAGCCAAACACCATTGTGACCGATGCCACCCACACACCGCCACCTCGCGAATACCTCCCGGTGACGTCACGGTACTGACGGGTTCCGTAACTCTTTACTTACATTATGACATGACATTTGGATATTATACTGTAATTCATATTCGGAGTGACATTTAAATTAAATCAAACTACGAATTTAAACAGTAAAACTTATTAGACGATCATGTATAACATTGTCTATAATATTCATCGATAAGATAAAATCTAAACTGCACACACTCGCAGTAATTCATTTGACTTCTAATGATGGATTCTGGAGTTTTAATGTTTGGATTATAGATCTCCTTAAAATAGACACAATTACCAAATTCGTTGCTGTTGTTGTTGTTGTTGTTGTATGGAACCCTAAAACCATAAAATTGTGCCCATTGCGAAAAAACGTATTGTGAGTGCTCATTGACACAATCTTTGAACATAGAGGTCCAATACACTGTTGGTATATTAATGGTGCACCTTACGCGGAAGTGCCTTCGTAGAAACTCCCCCGTCGCGACCACTATCAACTATGTTGTAAATGGTCGATATTATTCACTGGAGCCTACCACACACGTGGTGGTATGTTTATAATGGATTAATATTTATTCAGAAATAAACACTGTCCATAAATTTCGTGTAAAAGTGTTGTAAGGAATGCTTGCTTTCGGTTTGACTAATCTAATTAATTCTATTGGTTCGATCAATTGGTTACAAGTTAGTGATAAAATAGAAACCTCGCCGTTTACTGTAGCTGTGATTAGAAGGCATGTTCATCAGTGAAGTGGACTGATATGAAGATAAATCAATTCGAAGAGAAGTTCGTAGCTTCCTGCTACGCAATCACTGCTGCGGAAATGGATTGCTTCAATGATGGTTGTAGCAGCTACAGCTACAAGTTGGCATGTACCCTTTAGCAATTTCACCTAGGCGTAGGCAGGCACACATATTCATAACGTCCGATTTAATCGGCCTCAGTTTCACCTCGGGGAATGTATGGGCCGCATGTGCAATTAATTGGCTTATCGTGAGTTTATTGATTCGGTAAGGCGATCCGTTTTAATTACCGCCATCGCTCATTTGCCGCTGATTGGCTCCCAACATACCTCAATATATACTCCACTAGTTTCTAATGAAACCCGGCCAATTTCAAGATCTCTCGCAAATGAAACCGCAATCTGGTGCGCCACGCCTTTTCAGTTTATTCGCTTTACTATTTCAATTAAGGAGACTATTAACGCCAGTACTCTTAAATGAATATTGACAAGAATTGCCAGCAAATAAATTCCACCTGTAGTTATGAATACGACAAAGCAGACTTGCGGGTGCTTATTCGCATTCTTTCGTTCATCGTTTTGCCCACATTGTATATCCTCAAGGTATATTACTCGCAGCGCAGCACTTAATGAGGATGCAGCGTATGTTTATAGCGCTGCCTTGTCTTCAATTGACTTTCTAGGCGAATGCTTCCAAAACACAACTGTGCTCTCTGTCGCATTGTGTAATTTTGTGTCGTAAAAAGGCTAACAAATATAAAAGATGTCCGTTGAGCACATGTCGCGACTCGCGGCGGAGTCTGCTATTACAGCTAATTGACAGTCCACACACGAGCTGTGTTTACTACGTATTTGTCACTTCCCCTCCGCTAATGATACGTTACGCACCTTCGGCAGAGGACCTTTTCAAAATAAACAAATTGATGAGTGCCACGAGTGCGCGACCACAACGGCATGCCTGCCTCATGGCGTACCATCTACAATGGAATATAAATAGGGAGAGAAATTAGTTTCAAGTACCAAATAACTTGTTTATGTTTAACAATTTACCTCAAATTATAACCAAGTGTGCCACGTCTCAAATAAATACACGAAACAACTGAACTAATCCTATAATAACAAATTAACTTCAACCCTCGGAGTGAGGAACTGTCTCAAACAAAGTTATCAATAATCACGATTTGGTTAATGGCCTGGGGCGGACGACGAGTTCCGTACAACGGACTCATAATAAAGATATAATATCAGCGCACTCTCCCGAGGGTGACGAATTGCTCGTACGATTAACTCTTAAACGACAAATAGAGGAACTCCCTTCCCGCAGCCCTCCCGCTCGGGGGTAAACTAAGCCACGACTTCCGCTAATTATTCGGGGGAGCGGCTCGGCAAACATCGCCGTCCCCCTCGCACTCTGCGATCCGATGCACATCTCCGCAAAAACTCTCTGAAAACCAAAATTTTCCCTTCTCCCGACGGGCGGTCATATTTCTTCCCTCTCGCTCCCATTAAACACGCCGTAAACGCTTTCCTTTTTTCACGCCCTCGCTCTAATAGAAAGGCAAATTACGAGCTTACGGGCGCGGACGGGTGGCGATGTACGAAACCGCCGCGGCCGTGCCTGCTGCGTCCCGCTTTCACCCGCCGACACACATATTTCCGTGCTCGTCGGGAAAACCGGGGTCGCCTACGTGAACTTTCACGTCATATGTTTATACTCGTATCTATCATGCTACTACAACACAACACACGTACAGCTACTTGCATCTAAACATCGATAGCTTTTTGCAACTACTCGGGAAAGAACTCGTTTGAGGATAAATATATTAGCGGCAAATATAAAACCAGCACATTTCCTATCGAACACTTTGCACAGTAAGTTAGTATCGACTTGTTAATGATAAAAATATTTATTGGAACTTAAATAGCGCATATTCTTTAGCGATTACAATGCGATAGATAAAGGCAAATATTCCTTGTCTGATCGAGAGCGGGTGTTTTCCAAGTAGTCACCGCCGGTTTAAAAATATTTTAGGTATTTATTTATCAAATTAACAAGCCTGGTGGAAATGCACTTAATAGATTAAATAACTAAGTAATAACTTGTGGAGGTGCGGTCGAAATGTCACGAACACTTTTTGTTCAAGAATATTATTATGTCAATCATCTCAATAAAGATAATAAACTGATGCAAACTGTCAGATGTCAATGACGGTTAAGGACAAGGTCTTATACAAGTGACGTTATTTAAGCACCTACACATGGCGCAATACTTAACACAAAAAAATGTTGGAGGAGAGGAAAGTTTTGAATGGCAATCCTCGATTCACGACACAACTTTAATAAATCTCTAGGATTAGTAATCAAAAGTTTTAGTTAAGATAGAGAAGTCTACCAAATTAAGACGAGCAATCTATATCTACATCCAATTTATAACATAATACAAAACCTAGCAAATAGAGGCGCGAATCCGGACACTTTCACCAAGACCCAAAGTATGAACTCCAATTTTTATATCGAATATATCAACGTCAAAATAATAAAGCGGTTATTATTTTCTGGCAGGAACACACGAGCGCAGGCTGTCAGCCCCTGAGTCGAGTGAGTCGTTGTTCACGAGCCTTATACAGGGTGGCGACAAAGCTGACGAGCGGCTCGCGTGACGTCACACATGTATTCCACATTGTATGCACCCCTGATTCCGTGATCAACTCAAACCAATGAACTGGTCAAATCGTCATTAAAACCAAAATCTAGCTAGCGCATGAGAATTGACTGTCTGGAGTGAAGAATCAGTACCTAGACTAGATAGGTAAAGAGTGACTCAGGAGACATGGTTTCAAAGCAGTTGAAATTGAGTATCACAAATTGCTCCTTCATCGGTCTCTAAGTTTGTGTTTTGTGATGACTCTTCATCCAAAAGCATCTCCAAAAACAAATAATGCCCCAAAACTCACTCGATTGTTTCAACTTCCCAAATTATAGTATCGGAGAGCATGTCTATACCACCGTGACGTGTTCCAAATTACAAGTCAAACATCGGCGTCACAAATGTAACCTCCAGTTCCATGATTCGGTAATGAGCACGTGCCGTCAGATTGTGGGTTGTTCATACAAATGGCAGTCATTTTCGAGTTATCGACTTAACACTGCCGCGGAAATGGAAAATAATAACTTCATCACTGGGCGTCGCCGGCGACACGTACGGATATAATTTGGACGCATTAGACGTCGTTTGTACGAAAACTTGCGCCATAGTGCGCGACTAACTCATTATTTTATTATTATTTCGTTTCGTTCGTTCAGACCTCGGCAAAGTGATAAAGTTTATTTTTTCAGTGTTATACGTTTGACGCTTAAATTTTATAGAGCAAAATTTTCGATTTCACAAGTAAATTACAACCTTAAATCTGAATTTCGCTTGCAATCGCACGCTGTGAAATAGGATAAATTACTTGATTGCATCAATTGCACCTAAAGCACTTTCTGCGGTATTACAGTTATACGTTTATGATTTACCGACACTTATCCGATGTACGTGACTCAAGAAGCCTTTAAAATCTTAAGTAGCATCTGCGAGGTAGTCAATGACACCGACATGTTGGAAACAACCCTTACTTCCGCGACATGAGCTATGATTACGTTTTTGTTACATCGACGGGCTCGGCCACCCCGAATCCACATAAAAATAATTTATTCTACCGAGGGGTAGCTGTGAAAATTTAACGCTCTACTTGAAAAAAGTGACACCACATGACGATGTCTGATTCGACGTCTATCCTTTACTTTTTCGCTATGTGTGAGAGTGACAACATGCTACCCCGTTTTTTAGTTTACAGCCTGAAGCGACATTTATGATTCAAAAAGTTCACGGTGCAACTGCCGCGTGAATAGTATCGCTTCCGTGTGCCGAGTGCTGATCGACTCGACACTAACGACCTCACTTAATTAGTAACTCGACAGATGACACACAGAACTACTGCTAGGCCCGCGTCTGTTGCTCTCAATCAACAGTCAACTTAATTGCTATTTACATGCAATATTTGTGTCGTAAGAAAACAGTTAACTTGCATTGATATATTGAACATTTACTAATGATACTTTGGGCAACTGACACTGACCGTTATAAAGTATGTGTGATACGAATCAATACAATGATAGATGGGGCAGCTCGGTCAATGATCAAATTCTGATGCGATAACAAGGCCACTTTACTGTAAGCGACTAAAAAAGAGCGTCGTCAGTTCCGGAGTGGCGCGAGTGAGGTCGCGGCGGGCAGTGGTTCGTGTGGTAACGAGAAGCGGGTCGGGGGTCGCAGTCGCGGTCGCGGACACCTCACAATGGCTCGTTTGGTGCACAATGCCGCCCCCTCGCGGCCCACTTCATTACGCGTGTATTGTGCCACACACGGCCACGCGCACCTAGTGCCGTGCTGTGTGACTCCTGTGACCCACCTCCGCCGGTGGCCTGCCAAAGCATTCCACATTAAGCCAACCTTTGTTTTCAAGCCCGACCCCAGTAATTAAAATCATTATCCAGTAATTACTTCAATCGCAGGCACCTATTTTCAAAGCAATTAAACTCTATAAACAAATTATTATAACAGTAACATCATACATACCTAACATACTACACTACATCATAATTCATTGATTAATTTACTAAGAGACTCCTGGCGTTACGTAGGTATTAATCAGCGATTTAAAGCGATCAATCACAATGAATCGACGTGTAATACGCCACAGCGCTAGAATATTAAATCATTATCTGTTTAAGCATCGAATGTTCGGCTAATAATAGTCGAGATAATATCTCATTGAGCAGTGTGAGTGGAGTGGCAGTGCGCGCGATTGCAAGCGATCACAATGGGCGTAGGAGTAAAACCAACACGCGCCCGCGCACCAGCGAGCGCACCACAATACCGTGCTCACAATGGAGGGCTAATTGTGCGACGACAGACAGATACCACCTCATTGTTACTGACGCCAAGAACTAAACCTCGATGTTGTTATTATGCTCGTATGTACCAGTCTCGGGGTCGCTTCCGTGCAATCACGCAGCTTTCCAAACACCTCTATCGACCTCTGGCTACGTTAATCGACGCGTAAAATTAACTTCAAAATTCGATTATGAGTGCACAGTCAAAAACATCAAGAACATATCTTCAATGCAACGTCAACGAGCCGTGAGATGAATGATGATTACTCTCTATGAGAATCCCGAAATCGCCGGCCGTTGTCCATGATTACGTAATCAATCTCCGTCGGCGTCTGCCGTCAGCCTTTCATCGAGCTGCGCGGGCGCATCACTCTCCCTGTATTCAAGCGCTTTTTACACCTTTTTTCGTAATTATTTAAAGTTGCTTATTATGTTTTAGGCGTTAATGGCTGTTAAATGACCACCCTCTTAATGATGTACCTCCTCTTATTCTCTCGATCTCATTTTAAGTAAGGCCCGTGGTACTTTATGGTCAAATCGATTTTAAAGCGGGTGTTATGATGAAAAATTACAGTTTTCGTCGAAATATTTTAGGAGATTCTTGCGGCATAAATCATGAATTCTTGACGAGGCAAAGTTTGAAGATAAATACGAGATACGGGAATGTATTCGCACGTCGTCCCGGAGCTGTCGGTTGCACAATCGGCCGGTAGCTGACAGTTCACACCGGGTGCGTGGGCGCAGTCTCATTGTGCGCACATCTCATTTTCTCGCATTGAAGTCACAGTAACCAGTAGCTAATACTTTCAACATTAATCATTGTGAAATCGCAATAAGTTTATTGCGATCTGTTTATGTTTATTATTTTGTTTATTAAATCTGTTGGCGTTGTTGCTGCGCTTTAAGAAACGAAAACTAATGATCCTGTATGTTCGAGTGCTTAAAAACGATAAATGATTTATCGTTTTTGCAACAGTATCTATTATGCATATGATGTAGCTACAATATAAAATTATATCAATACTACTCCGTCAAAAAAGTAACAGGAAACGATCAATAATACACAAAATGTTAGTTATTCATCTAAAGTTATTTTATCGCCTTCAAAGTACGTTCAGAAACGATACACTTATGCCAACGGATAATCCAACCATCAAAACATTTTTTAAACGCTTTTTCCGGAATTGAGTTCAGTTCTCGTCGCGAATTCTCCTTTATGTCTTCTACCGAATGAAAATGGGTGCCACGAAGTTGTAATTTGTGTTTAGGAAAAGAAAGAAGTCGGCTGGAGTCATATCTGGTAAATAAGGTGGTTGATCGATGGTATTTGTTGAGTTTTTGGTCAAAACTTCGTTCACTATGATGACCTTGTGCGAAGGCGCATTATCGTAGTGCCAAATCCAAGATTTTTCTTTCCACAAATCTGGGCTTTTTCGTCGAATTTGCTCTCTTAAACGCCGCATAACGCTCAAATAATATTCTTTATTATTTTACCGTTTGACCTTCCGGCAAGAACTCCGAGTGCACAACACCGCGATAGTCAAAGAAAACGGTCAACATGACTTTGACCTTTGATCGGCTTTGGCGTGGTTTTTTCGGTTTCGGTTCAGTTGGAATTGGAAGGTGCCACTCCGAAGCTTGTTGACTAGTTTGCATTTCAAACTCGTAAACACACGTCTCGTCACCAGTAACAATGCGTTTCATTAATGTTGGGTCGGAATTGACTTGTTCCAGCATGTTCTCAGCGACTCTTATGCGATTGAGTTTTTGGAGAAAATTCAGGTCTTTTGGGACTAGCCGAGCGGCAACATGTTTCATACCCAAGTGATTATTTAAGATGGTACGAATCGACTCGTGAGACACAGAAAATCCAGCGGCTATCTCTCTCAAACTTGAATGAGGATTTTCAGTCACTATTTCCTTCACTTTTGCGATATTAACTTCAGTTGATGGCCTACCAGAGCGAAGCAAATCTTCCATCACATCTCAACCGCTTTGAAACGCTTTGTACCACTCATAAGCACGTATTTTTGATAAAGTTGATTCATCGTAAGCCTTCTGTAATATTTTCAGGGACTCCGAACACGAAATTCCATTGGCGATGCAAAATTTAAGACAAACTCTTTGTTCGATGTTTTTTGTCCATTATGAAATCGCAATACACACTAGATAAGATTTAACTAAAAACAGCACTGTATTTAATCTAAATAACAGATGCAACTCAAACTCCGCGCCAAAATGGAAAACAGTTGTGCAATCTAACAAATAAAAAAAAATTGGAACCATAAACAAATCATCCATTTCCGATACTTTTTTGACTGAATGTATAATATAATCAAGACATCATCATCATCGGCAGCCTGAGTTCACCCACTGCTGGGTATAGGCCTCTCTCTTCTTGTGCCAATCTCCACGGTCCTGTGCCAGCCTCATCCAGACAATCAAGACATAGCAATAATTAAATATTCAGTCTACAAATAGATATGTAAATACTTATTCAGCTGCATCCGGAATTCCGGATACCTAAACTCGAAGTCGAGTCTAAGATAGTTGGGAACAGGCTCGGCATATGATAACGAAGTAAATACCTACTTGCTGAATCCCACAATCACATTATTAACGCAATACAACTTCAACATTATATACTATGTGAAATATTTCTTCGAACTAATTTCGCTTTGAGTATTAATTAATTCGTGTGATGAACATAACTGCGTTTTAATGCAACACGTTGGCGGCGCGGCTTGATCGAATTATCGCGCGATCTGCGCGTGCGCCGGCCGCTGAGACATGAACGCGCGTACCTCAGCACCTTACCAATTACCTACTAACTACGACTTACATTGATGAAAATACGACAAGTTTACGTGCAAACCGCCAATACATACCTCGTTGATTCTAAATTGCTAGGTCGTAGAATTATAAACAAAAAATTGCGACTACATTCTTCGCGCAAACTGCTAACCTTTCTTGCCTTCTGTAGTAAAGTTGCTTAATTGGTACATGTCTTTAATGTTGTAAAACTGCATGCCTAACTTTATACTTCAAAATAATTTTTATTTGTTATCAATTAACTCAGTATTTGATAAAAACCCGATGTTCAACATTCTAATACAAACAAACAAAAAAATACATTTTAAAAAAAATATTTTTAAATGCTGCGTGCGTTGAACTCTTTTCTTAAGCGGTTGCGCGGGAGTGCGCAGACGTGTCAAACTGAAAGGTGCATTAGTGCAAAATAACACGTAGCCACGAAAATTTCAATTAAGTTTAATGCACATGTCGGTGTACCCTCCCTCCCCCTTCCTCTCCACCCCTCACTTAACCCCTACACGATTTATTAAAACCGATTACGAAGCGAGCTAAACCGACGCGCGATTGACTTTGCACTTGCTTTATCGATGGCGATACATTTGATTCCCTAATATACGATAACGTTATCCCCATCAACAGCTTTATTACATGAAACAGGTGATTTAAGTGTTCGTTTTATTTTAATGTCCTGTAAATGTGGTCTGATTACATGTTTTAATTGAGTTACTTGATTTTTTTTTTTTGTATTTCTTTGTTAAGTGTGAGAGCTGATTTAAGGCAACAGTTACATTTAATGTCTGCTGTGATTAAATTATAAAAAAGATAAGACAACACATTTGCATAAAGTAAAATATTTAGTTCATGTTACAATGTACTAAGACCAACAATAAAACCAAACCAATGACCGACAGTAAAATTATATCAACATCCTTGATGTTTATAAAGCTACAAAACGCCTAGCAATCACACAAACAACACAAGACAGCCCCAAAAGTGATCGATATCTCAAACGGTTCGCCGTTAAACCCTATAAAATGTAGTTGAATAAGTTTAATACTCATTCCCGATACAGGGGCACCTGTTAGAGCCGCCCTCGGCCGGCAAAAACTGTATTATAACCTCTCATAATCAACAGTAATCATTGACTACAATAACTGTCAAAACGGCACTAAATATTGTTTGTTAAATGCTATAAGTTTTGTATTTTTTTCAACGGTCCACACCTTGGAGCGTCGGCGTCGAGCGGGCTCGCCTGCCCGAGCGGACCCAGCCCGCACAAAGGAGTAGGCGCGGATCAAGAGTGCTGCCTGCCAGGTGCTAAAGGTTAACATTAATACGAATATACTTGCTTGTTTCCTCTTTAATATTCAAATAAAATAGCCACACACCTTATAAGTTGTAAGTGTTTATTTTCTAATGATAGCCCGTCGTACCGCCTAAGTGGCCACAGTACTTTGATAGCCAATTTTAGAATTCTGAGTGCAAATAGCCCTTATTATAAATAATTGCTGGACATACAGGAACCAATATAGGAATAATTCTAATTCTTGATGCAAAACTTTTAAAGAAATTGATCGAATAAAGAAAGGCATTTTCTTTGTTTTCTGAGTCCGTTACTAAAAGTGAAACTACAACCTATAATTGTTACCGAAAGGTCATGATACAGTTTCAATCAGTAGAAAACATAGTCTACCTGGTTTAGACACGCACATCTTATAATGCATGTGCATCACGTCCGCCGACACACCGGCGGGTAATTGTCGAAGCATTAAAAACCGATAAAAGCCATTAATACGACGGGCGATCGGTCAAATTGCGGATACCGATAATTTACGTAGGAGACGCCCCTCACACCGTCATCCGCGAGATGCACTCCAACTGATAATTAAATGAATTACGAGTGCGATGTACCTACTTACTAATGTTGGGTTGCATTTTAATTACACAAATAAATCAAAAGTTATGAATGAGAGCTCATAATGATGTGATGCTCATAGCAATGTGCGCATTTGACGCCAAACTAATTGACAGATATTGATAGACAACACTACTTGAAAGAGAAAACATTGGAATTCATTAAGTGCTGTTACAAGAAGCTGCACTTGAATATAATAAGCGGAATTTCAAGTGAAACAAGCAATAAAGAACTTATCATTATGGATTTATTTGTAAGCGAAAGGTTGTCTGCACATTTTAAATTTCGCGGTAGAGCGCTCAAACATAATTTCAACACTGTTTTATTGTATAGATTTGCCGATGATGTACGATATTGAAGTCAACCGCAAACCGATGTTGCAATAACGTGGTTTAGGATAAGCGTCTGACATAAAAAGGGCACGTTATGACCTAACATTCAAATATTTTGGACAGGTCATTGTGAAGAAAGGTCCAGTGGACATAAATCGTCCGCCAGTTAGCTCCCTCTAACAAAGTCCACTCGGCAGTAAAGTGGCCGCTTGTAAATCAAAACGACGAATCGAAAAAATGAAAAAAGTAAATAAATCGAGACGGAGCCGACATTTCTCGTGAGCCACGCAACACTAGTGATGCGCTACTTAGTTGTGCGAGAGCACTGTCGATAAAATATCCTGTGCGCGTACCGTAATAAAAACCTCTCTGATGCGAAACTTCCGTAATCTGATAAAAGCACGTGTATAAGAAACAAATCATTCTAAATTAGTTTTCTTTCCTGACTACAATAAATGGAAAATGAAATACAAAATCTCGTTCTCAAAGTCAATAACATTACGAATATCCATTCCAAATATTTATAAGCTTATAACCTTATAGTAGAATTAGGAAAATTTCGATAATAAAGTACGATATTTGGTGGTCCCGGGCAGACCGTATCGATGTGGAAAGGAACGGATTGTGCATCGCAATAAAAAAAGATAAAGCGTATTACGGGATGTCCGGAGATAAGGGCCACTTTATGTTTTCATATTAAGTTTGACATAAAAATGAACGCAGTAACACATTTTACTGCTATTGGCTGCCTTTGTTAGTTTAACACTCGTCTCGTCGAGCTGTTCTTACTAATGCTTTACATTCTAGACTTAAAATATTCAATAATTTTAAATGTACTTGAATAGTAACAAGTTTAATGGTGATTGAATTCTGTTCCTTGTAATTGAGATACTAATTCTAATAAAACTGAATTCGATTTCAATCCTAGTTAAACGATACCTTTTTTAATAGCTATGCTACAAATCAATAACACTTCAATTAGATTCTGGAGTTTTAATTTAGGTGGCTTTTAATGTGCATATAATTTAATATTATGCCACGACACTTGTTCTAAATATATATCAGAACATCTCCCAAAGAAATTAATAGACAAAGCATTGTAAAGCAATTTGAAAACACGCTCCGCCACCCTCCCCTTGTAAAATTTGTCCCCGATATCCCGTTTTGATTGGACGGCTTGATTTATCTCTTGTTTAAGCGTACGGTGAAGATTACCTATTGTTGATCCTTTTTTATTTTAAATCAATTTTATTATAAAAGCTATAAACACAAACAAAAATAAAATGGTAAATGACGTAGATGGGATTCTAAAAATAAACTTTTTCGATCATCTGTTTTTAATGAGTTGTTTGAAGTTTTATTGAAAATGTCAAGTACGTTAATATTATATTATTTTGTTATGTCATTCTGTCTCAAATAACGGTATATCGATTTTATAATCAGAATTAATTGCTTCAAGTATCAAAACTTCCCAGTCGAGTATATCAATAGTGTTCGCAGTGAGAGTAACAATAGGATCCCTTCCCCGGAGATTGAAACACTCTCCGGGTTACTCGCGGCTACAGTGATTTAGACTAACTGCACTTGTTGCGATACGGGGGGCACTCCCCATTGCAGATAACATATGACAGGCGGCTAATACGAGGATTATACTCATTCCACACACTTGTTCCGACAAGCTATTTTACCGTAAGTGCGCCAGAACGCCGAGCTACAAGCCAGTATCAGCTAATGACACAAAACTACAGTCATTTCGCTAAGTTACTAGGTAGGTCTTACTTCGCCGCGACACTTATGTTCGAACCTGTTCACAGCTCCTACCATGGAAATGAGATATTTTATCGCTAACTATAACTTCGCCTCGCAGGTAATAAATATTGCCATTATTGAATAAAAATATGGTCATAAACAAAATTCTTGGAGGCGAGTAAACTTTTCAAAGCATGTTTTATAGATCTTGGTAAAATTTCTCAAGTACCTAACAAACGTCTTTTTATTTGTACGTTTTTTGACATGACAATATTGCGCGCGCGCCTCTGGAGGGCTGTACGTCAGAGCGCGACAGTGTTCCCGGGGCGGCGGCATCGGCAGGGCGGCAGTCACCGTACACAATGCCAATTTTCCGCTCACCGCCACCGACTACGCAATTATTTAGATAAACCTCTCGGCGTGACTATAAAAACATCTTCCCCTCCCCCACGCAACGCTGTTTGTTGTCTTTGGGGCTTTGTGAATTTATAGCCCGGCATTACGCCGACGGTTAGGAAAAAATGTACTTTTAATTTATCTCGTTAAAGGGTTGAAGGACGGCCGGGTTCGCGAAGTAATTATTCCGGAATTGGCCACTTTAGCTGATGAATCCATTCCGCTGTACCCTTTATTGGGGGGCGATTTTGGAGTGAATTAATTCGTTTTTGACTCCGATCTCAAAGGAGTGAAAGATTACATTATGCTGTTGAGTGTAGAATTATTCAATTAGTTAGATTTGTGAGTGCAGATGCTTTAAAAACCTAATGATTTTAAACTACATTTTAATACAATATCAAAAGAATATGACGAACCCGAGATTAAATCTAAAAGGCCAAACGTTGATCGAAATTGCGTAAATGAGTTTAGGAAAGGCAAACCCTCGGCACTTGTTATTTTAATAAAATAGTTCAATCTTCATAACAGAGAGTTAAAACGAGCAACAAGAATCAGTGTCACTCCTATAAAAACAGAAGGAAAACATTTAAACATTCAGCAACAACTTTCCAATTTTCATCTAAAGTAACGGGTACTTAATGATTTGAAAATTACTTGAGAGACCATCAGTTTTATTGTGAAGTAACGGTCTTTACAGGAGTAGGATTTTCAAACACTCACTGTTGAAGGAGACTCTTTTCGCCGAGGACACATTACATAAGTAAAATATATAGACTGACTGGTAATTAGTGACACATGATTGTACTCATTATTGTAAAAAACTTCGTGAAAAGTTAGGTTAAATTTATTTTTCGCGGTTTCCGAGTTGGTCCCACCAGAATCGATCAATAACATCATCACCCGTCACACATTACAGGTACACAATATATCAATAGCTTACCTGCCACTCTTAGTGATGATCATCTCGGTGCCGAGGTCGTGGAACTTGTCCCATAGCTCTTTGGTCTCCAGCTGGCAGTCTACGGAGAGCAACTCCTCACAGTTGCAGGAGGTAGCAGGTGGTAGTGGCCGAGCTGGCGACGGCGTATCCCGTTCGCCTAGTTCTGTTTACAAACGGGAAAATGTTAGAACTAGGGCCACAAGTAGTTCTACTCTTCGATTTCTTCAGCTTATGCCTTCGTTGTTCCAGTCAGTAAAGTGCTAGTGGAGCTGAATGTAATGAGTGCACCCCACATGACTTTTAATATTACGAAATTTACATGGCCGCCATTATACGAGTAGATGCAGATAAAGTACTATTTTTAACCGACTTCCAAAAGGAGGAGGCTTTCAATTCGATTTTTTTTTTTTTGTATGTAGGTATGTCCAGCGATATCTTTGCCAATTGTGAACTGATTTCGATGATTCCTTTTTCGTTTTGACGAATATTATTTCGCGGTGGTCTCGTTCAAAAACGAAAACAAAAAAGTGAATAATAACTTTAGGTTCAGAAGTCGGTGGCAAAACAAAATCAAACAAAAGTCACCCATTTCAGAAGCTAAAGTTATTTATCACTTTTTGTGTTTTTGAAGTCAGTTTTATTTTTTGCAAAAAGTTTTTTTTTTAATGAAAAGTAAAGTAAAGAGTTAGAGTACGATATTGAGTAGTAGACACGGACTGCCAGCAAACCAGTGTTTAGTTAAAAACCAGTTATTCGATTTTGAACTTTCGCAAACTGCAAAAAGCGAAGTTTCAATACACATCGATAGATTTCTACTTGTAATTACCAACTCTATAAAAATGCCATCAATACTAGCAGTATTACCACGACCGTTGTAACAGAACCCATAAGATTGTTCAATGAATATGGATGTCATATTACTACAAGCATTAACGCCACTGTCATTTGAGGAAACAAGAATGGCATGTTGTAAAAATATAGCAACAACGTGACCTTAAGTTAAGGCTCAGTTTCTATTGATATGACTCAAAACAACATGCTATAGTCAGCTGCAAATAGTACCTGTTGAGTTTTATGTAGTTCTAAAATCTCAAATTCTATTTTAGGACCTTGGCATATTGAAAGACCTAAGAAGAACTGGAACGACTTACTATCAATGGTTTAATATTCGGGAAGGTGCAGGAACTGCAGGATAAACCTGTGTGAAGGTAAGACTGTAATCTTCTTCGTCATGTCGATGATTCCCTTTATTAGAGTCAAATTAGCTTCGACCAGAACTCTGCCGCCTCGACAGCATTGGTGGTGACTTCTGACAGGTCCCTCAAAGTGCAAGTGGAATTGAGCTGGACAGAAGGTGAGCCATAGTTTGTGTTGAGGCACTAGGTGGTAATAGGCCCATCATTAATACAATTGATATATTGAATTTTTTTTTTACTTTATCAATAAAACTTTTTATTCTAAATAGAGGACTCAACTAATCAGTTAAAGTTTCATTTTCACTAGGTACCGACGGTCTGTTTGTGATTTCAAAACAACAGCTTTTCATTGAATGCAATACAAATAAATAAAATTGAAGTGTCTGTTTGTAATTTCAAAATAATAGCTTTTTACTGAATGCATATGAAAGTACATATATAGGTACGGTATATATAACAAAAACACTTTTTTTTTGTCTGTCTGGAACGATTTTGACGGGACTTTACTGTTGTTATAAGGATTTTATTTGGGCAACTTTTATTTTGGAAAAAAGATTAGGGTTCCGCGCAAAACAAAATTAAAAACCTTGAAATTGTTAACAAAATCCGATTCAAATAGGGATGTGATATTTTTATAATCATTTCACGTGGATGATGGTCACGGGGCACAGCTAGTGCATAAATAATATGGTGCAGCACTAAATTTCAAATCATTCGCCCAGCTATGCGTTGGTCATCCAAAAGAGCGGTTTTATTTAGGCATCAAGTTAGGTATTGCCAAGTGTTAATGAAACTGACGTAGTCACATTATTTTATATGCCGTGATAAAAAAAATTCAGCCAAAAAAGTAGAAAGTAAACAAACTGCGATAACTATTCTTTAACAATGTAGTGAAATAGCGTGTGTGTTGAGAAGTTAATTTGTTTACATCACTCACTCAATTGTCCTACGTGTAAAACATAAAAAGTTATTACGCAAACCATTTTAATCAATATTGGCAGTACAGTTCAAAGAATATTTTTGCCCGTATACCTAACTCATTTGTTAACTGTACAAAATTACTTGCAATTATACTTGCAGAATTAATAGTGGCCATGGAAAAGCTATTTACCTGATGGCTATGTTAATTGTTTGGTAACCGTCAGACATGTTCTACACCGAATAATCAAAATAGTAGTCGTATTCTGAATAGTCATTCTAAATCGAACCAACAATAAAACAAATCCAGTTACTGGTAGAGAAGTTTAGTACTTTCTTTGAAAAAATAATTAATAATCTGAATTCGTTTTTCGTGACTTCATTTCGCTGTGTTAATTTTATTAATGGACGAAAGCCCGATAAAAGTGTTGTGAACCAAAGGCAAAGTAATTATTTTTATCTACTTATTGAGCTCTATACAGTGAGTTTAATTAATTAAATGACAACTTAAGGTTAGTAAAATTAATTAGATACCTACCCACTTACTCACACATTTCTTTTTTTAATGAAGAACACTTCTCAACACAAATTTTAATTGACAGTATTGTTACACGACTACCTAAAACCTGGTTTAATAAACCACAATTACATACAATAAAATGATGAAGTGCATATTTACAAGTTCAGAGCTTGTTACCTAGCCACCTCAGTGACTACATTATAGTTTTCTACACGCATTAAATCAAGAAGGCAGTGTGAGAACCGAATTGTGTTTGGCTGAGAAAGTTTGTTTATAATGTTAATAACACTTGTCTTATACGAGTAACAACTTCAATTACTTTTTGTTGTAGGTACAATAATGGCGGCGGCCGCAAGATGCAGCAGCAAAGCAGTAAATTGCGATGAGATTTCACGTTTATATATAAATTGTTGGAGTAAATGGGTCTTTAAAAGAGGAATTATATTCTGTATGGACTGGTCCACTTGTGGAGAAGATGTAAGGTCGCTAATAAAACGAACTATAAAACCTGTTAAGCACAACTAGCAGATAAAACTGTCTGAAAAAGTACTCAGTACTCAAATCAAATCAAATAATTTATTTGCATAATATGGGTAGATAGATGGTACATAAGTGTTACATTACATAACATAAAATAAGGATCCTCATATTCACCATTTCTGGTATATGAAACTTAAAATAACAACATAAAAATTAACGCTGCTCTATTAAAACGTTACTCTATTTAACATTACGAATATCACTATTAAGTACGTAGGTATGCGAATCAATATCATAATTTTTTTAATTCACATCTTTTTTCAGTGTCTCTTTTCAACTAGTTTAAATTACTTAACTTATTGGTAAACAGTGAACATTCAAGAAGGCTTTATCCCTCGCTGTATCTTGTATCAGCTAAAACTACTATTTCAGTCGTATTGACCCAAACTTCCATCCTCTCTTGGATATTTCTAAAACCAAACATATTCCTTATAATACTGACCAGAGGATGACAAGGCATGGACGCACGATTACCTTCACATCTTCTATCGGCAGCTGGACACTGAGGAGCTGTGCGATGGCGGTGAACTATCTGGGACACCGGCCAAGCCAGCACTAGCCTTAATCCTAGTGATACTGACCAGAGGAAGGGGCGGGGGAAGGCACGGCGTGATCGGACGCGTCCCGCTCGCCGTCCGAGCATTGTTCCACGTCCACCTCCACATCTTCGTCCGGCAGCGGGGACCGGCAGCTGGACGCTGGGGAGCTGAGCGAGGCCGGGGAGCTCTGCCGGGATACCGAACCTGCGGAGAAGACGGGCTTAGAGCTGATTGTTTGTGTAGCATCATGGATCATGACAATATCAACCTTTCCTTCTCATCCTTTCGCAGGTCTGCAGAAGGTTTCTCAAGAAATAAGCAGTACGTTTTTACTCAAACGTTATAAATGCCATTTCTTTGAGTATTTAACTTTTCCTAAGTTGAGCCATTTCTCTAAGGTTTTTACCCATACCTAAATAAATAAACATCATAAGCGAACCTTTTAAAAACGTGAAAAATTAAATCCCATCTCTTAATTTCTCAATGCAAGCTTTTGCGATTCAACAAATCTTTACTAATATTATAAAGCTAAAGAGTTTGTTTGATTGAAAATTTATTTTAGTGTTGGATAGCCCATTTATGGAGGAAGGCTATAGGCTATAAAACACGCTGCGACCAATAGGAGCGGAGCATTAATCAAAAATGTTACGCTGACGAAGTTGCACCGGGCATCTAGTAGGTACAATAAAATCATAAAAATTACTTGTTAGCCAGATTTAGCTGTAAGAACTGACAATGTATATATTATAGCGTTACCACTAATAGTAATCATATCCTTCTTCATGAATTCATGCTCATATTAATTATTATTAGTTACGAACATAGAAATCTGCGGTTTCAACCTGGCAAAAATCCCCCCGGGCAGTGATACTACGACCAGTATTAGAAGACTGGCACACACATCGGTTATGATGGAAATTATTTTATTTTTCCAAGAAACCCAAGTTCAGCTGAAGAAGAAGACATGATGCGCTGACCCCAAATAAATTGGGATAAGGGCAGAGGAATGATGACGACTTAAATTCAGCTGAACCTCCTGCCGTCGACTAAAATTGTTATAGATATTACATATACAATATTTACAATTTTTCTACGCCATTGCCCTAAATAAAGACTCCTTATAATTTTTCGGCTTTGTTTAAAGTGATTAGAAAAATCATTGCTGAAGTCAAGACACACAGCAGGCGCAGTGGCAGGTTGGATTCTCGCACGGAACAAATATTTGTATGGCCTGCGGTAGTTGTTCCAGTTCTGGCTGCTTGTGAATGTGAGTTTCGATGTTTGTAAGTGCAACCACGATACAGGAGAAACTCCAAGTGTTGGTGGGCTGTTGACTTTTTTTTAAATAAAAGTTTCCCGCAAAGAACACAAATTCATATACTCGTACAGTTAGGTAGGCAGGCAGTTCACTTTTCGTATCATCTTAATTGATCCAAAATATTTCGATACATTTCTTTTCTACATATCATGTCATATGGCAGAGTTTATAGATACTCTTAAATTGTTAAAACGAGATTTTTATTGAATATTTTGCTCAATTATTACTAATAATGCTAAAGTGTTGATGACTTTTGTTAGCAATCGTACACGTAGCACAGGGTAAAAGCTTCACAGTTTATTTATTTTTTTTATTTTATGAATAGGTAGCTTCACAGCTGACAGTACATAAACATAAAATTATTATACTAAAAATTACGCCAATTGCGAAGTACACAGCAACATAACTTTAATAACCCTGGACTGATAACCAAAGCCGCGAATTTAACTTTGTTAACTAACATTTAATCTAATAAAACGAGATGTTAGCCAGGTACAGCAAAATGTTGGCTTTAGTACCTAATAATACAAAATGGCGACTAGCTCTACAGTTCCACGGGGTATTATTTTTCGTCGCAGGTAAATTAACAAGAGGATACCTTCCTTTCCTACCGGTACATTATCGGAGCCAGTCCCCAATACCTAGACGAGGTTTTGGCAACGAATTACTACTTTTAACAATTTTTGTAATTGGGTATCTTCCTTCTTTTATTCAAACTGCATAACTTAATTACAGTTACTATTGGAGTAATTACATAATTATTTCATAATAAAATTATTTTCAAATGAGTATTGCCTTCTTTAAAATTGCAAGCATGTCTGAGCAAAGTTGAAAGTAAATATAAAAAAATAAAGTGAATTACAAAAACTAAGGGAAAAATTGATAGTTTCTTATAAAATACAAAATAACACGGCGCAAAAGTGAGAGTTATTTTTACAAGACTTATTTTTAGCACAAACGTTGCTTTTGCAATTAAATAGCAATAAAGGACCCTGGGTGGGCCACCGTTATCTGAGTTGTAAAAAGAAAACAAAATTTAGAGTAGTTACGTTATCTTTTAGCTTTTTAATTCGCCCGCTAACCGCACCTTATAATTTGGCGCGCCATATTTAGTTTTTTTTTTCACCCTAATCATTGCGAGCAAAGCGCTTCTGAACATCCTAATAGATATGGATGTGCGATTAAATCATTCATGCTGTCAAAATAACATAACGAATGACGGTCGTTTGTTATTTTATTTCAAACAATCTTCAAATATGTAGAAACATTTAGGTAGTTCAAAAAATAATGTATGGCTTCTAACAAAATATTTATGTAGAAATTAAAATTTCGTGCCCCTTCTATTTTAGAAACGAGACAATTTTGTAAAACAGATGAATGATTAGATTAAAATGATAATTACAGTTTTAATATCTTACAATTAGTACCATATATGGCCGGGTTGTATCATGGTGGTTTCTTGATTAAGTCATAAAATGAAGTCAGTCTAGCATGTCATTTTATTTTCATTCCGTTCTAACTTCATTAATAAATTAAATGTAGGAATTTTAATAATTCCAATTAACATTTGATTAGTAGAAGAAAAACAATAGATTACAAGTAGATTATCATTCCTAGACTGTTTGGAGGATAAAGGGAAGGTAATAGATAACGTTATCATGACGATTTAACCCTACATTAGTTTGTATAGTTGATTGTAAACTGGAATAGGTACTTAGTAATACGTACATAAATGTAATTATATTTATTTTACTATTTATTTACACTCAGGTAAAATAACATACATATAATATGGGAGTCCATAGATAGGTACTGCTTTTTTCTTAAGAAATTTCTGCCAGCAGACCTGCAAAAGGAGAAATGAAGAAGAAAATTAGACGATAGCGTGTGAGGAAGGGAAGCGAAAAGTGTGTTTATGTGCCTTACCTAAGTTAACCTATAATAATATTGAATAGAAATTATATATTTTTAGAACCTGTTTTGGTAAATTATCTTTTTAATACTACTACATATAACCGAAACCAAATAATGTTTTGCAGTGATGCCAAAGCACAGAGCAGAAATAGCAGCATCCCTAATTGTGTTGAAAACTTTCATTTTAATATCTAACCTAACCAGATGCGTGTCAAACGAAGGACGGATCCTCAGAAGTATCCTTAAAGATTGATTGATCGATTGATACATCCAATGATAATGATGATGATTTAATTTAGTTGGTTGTATCAAGTTTTAATCCTACCCTTGATTGCCAACAAGAAACACCTGCTTTATGTGTCCACATGGGTAGATAAATGCGAAATAAAAATATTAATGGTGTATATTTGTAGTAAGTTGCGTGTCGGTACACTTCGGGCGGTGTCGGGCGCGTTCGGTTCCACACAATTAATCTGAAATAACGAACTGACCCGTAACACGACTCCTGCGCATGTGCGCCTGCTCCCACCACACCAATTAGCATTAAACCCTTTTTAAATGCGTCTCCAGCTTTATAGCCTGGTTTTGGTGTAATGTTGAATTGTTCTAGCTGCGTGTTTTGATTTGGACTCGCAATTAACTAAAAATATAAGCACATTGACTGAGATTCGACTTTTGAAAAGCTACGAGTTAAAGCTAAAGGAACTCAGCAACTGTAAAATGCATGAATACCATTAAGCTTATAAAAGGATTTCATTAATAGATCACCATTATCTCAAGTTCGGACAAACATTCGAACCCAAAGGAATGCAATGAGATTGTTTTCTAGAAAAATATTAACAAACACCTATAAATGGCGCCACCGCTGTTTCACAACAAATGTTTTACTTTACCATACATTAAATAATTACAATTCAAAGTATACATATAGGTACATATCTGCAAATCTAACTAGCTCTTAAATAATTTTATTTCTATTGTGTAAATGAGGGAATAGAGCGTTCATCTGTGTTCATGCACAATCAAAGACTACAATATAATATAGGGTATGCACAATGTACTGCATATTTAGGCAAGAATAACAAGAAAGACAGCCAAGTGACTAGATTTTTTTAAAATAAATTCATCTATACTTATAAAAATGGGAAGAACCCCCTTTCATTTCTGATAGGATCATTGCAGAAAATAAGTCCTCATTGCGAACTTAAAACTCTTACCAAATGCAGATGTTGGATCGTTTGAAAAAGGTAGGTATATTGGATATAGGTATGTATCTACCTACCTAAGTAATCTTTGGTGAGAATAAATAGTAACAGCTACTATCCAGTGTTTTATTTTGAATGTCTTCATTAATTACGCTCATCACCATTCTCTTGCCCTTATCCCAGTGTATTTGGGGTCGGCGCAGCATGTCTTCTTCTTCCATACTTCTCTATTACTCGTCATCTCATTACCTCCTTTCTTGCCATATCATCCTTCACACAGTTCATCCATTAGTTCTGTGGTCTTCCTCTACTCTTATACCTTTTTATATATTTTTTTAGTGGGAAAATCCTCATAGATACCCTCCGTCTGGGGCGAACGGAGGGTTATGTCGGAACTAACCGACAAAAAAAACTACTCTTATACCTAACGAACCGATAATCTGTAACAGTGTTTTGTTCTTGTTTTCGTGTTTACGCTAGTTTCAGGTTGCAAATTTCAAGCGAATTCTTCATTACAATTTTTAACGCAATGAACATTAAATGAATGTTGCACAAGACGTCCAAGCGTTTTCAAACGAAAAACCCACTTGCACAACTAGTTGCAGTTAATCTAAATACTAAAGATGTAAGTAAAGCTTAGGTTTAGATTTATCAATTTGTTCAAAACTAAATCTTAGTCAGTACCTACCCATAGTGACAATTACAGAATAATGGCTGAAAATACTCCTTACGGTAGAAATAATGGATCCAGTTAAACCATATAACTTAACATAGACGTAAGTTGTTACAGTTGTTTGGTATAGGTACGTGGATGACAACATATTTTTTGTAAAATTATCTATTTATGGGTTCACCAATCAACTGTCCATATTGCCTTACACGTAATTTGCGATGATTAATTAAAAGAGCAGTAGGATAAAATAGTATGGCGGCGTCTAAAAACAAAAATATTCGTATCTAGCATTAATATTACCAAAAGGATTGACCAAGAAATATTTTAATACCGCAGGATTTCTTGTAGGATCTCCAACTTCATTACAAGCTAAGAAAAAATACTCACATGCTTACCTAATACTAGTTTATATCAGAAAAATAAAAGGTATTTTTCACAAACTTTATAACTATGTAAATATTGATTTCGAACTGACTCTACGTCTGTTTAGCATATTTTTGCCACTTGCTTTATGAAAATTCTCAGAAAAGGGTAGGTATTTCACAATTTAACAATATTAAATAGCAAGGTTCCCTTTCTGGTATCAAAGCAAGTTCTTCATAATATCACTACCAACACTGTTTATAGAACAGTGTTCATGCTATAGGCCTCTTTGAAAACTACACTGCCTATACTTAAGGGTTACTTTTTTCACCAAATTCAATCTTGTTTTATAAAATTCATAAACTTCTCTGACATTGGCGACTCCGCGATTGCTCTCCACTTTATATTTGCCATTAAGGACGACCATCCTTCACATAATCCAATACATCGAAAGATTTGACGAGTTGTTAATGGTTAGCAAGCAGTTTAGTATCAATAAGCAAGTGTTTAATTAGGCCTATAGTACCGGTGTGTGGCGGTGTTTGCGCGACGGGGCTGCGCGGCTCGGCGCCGCTGCGGGCCATGATCGCCGCGATGGAGAAGTCCGTCGCCCTCGTCTTGCCTTCCTCGGCCACCATCCTCTCGCCTCCGGCCCTCCAACACTCCGCGCTTTCCACATCCATGTAACAACTCTCAGTACCTCAGTCCAACACTAATCCTCACCCAACATCTCACCGATACCGGCCCGTACATTGTTTTCGTTTATGCATTTTCTTTCGAGGAAAAATATTTTACACCGAATTTATTTTTTTAATTTAACCGTTACGAAATTATTTGCATTTTGTTATTTAGAAATTTATTTTATTTTATTAAACAAAAAAAAACACTTTCCGATTTAAAACTGTGTTAATGCACAATTACGAATCAATTAACTCGTCGGACGATCGTTAAACGCGTATTTAAATAGCAGTTGAAATTGTCCGTCGTGGTGCACAAGCGAAAGCGGTACGGCGGCTGAGCGCGGACTGAGCGCGGTGCGGGCGCGGCGCGCGGGGCGGGGCGGGCAGGCGGGGCCGCCTCCCCAGGCAACCACTGGCCGTGCTACCCGCTGTCACCGATACCTCCCTCCCCTCCCCACCCCGAACACCCCGACCACTAAGCTTTTCAATAACAATAAAATAATAATATTAATTCCATATTTGCTCACCGCCATTGTGTGTGTCATCATAGAAAATAAATTTCAGCTTTTATAGTCGTTGACTCTATCTTTCAATAAAATAATTAATCACCATCCCACAGCTGATCCTTTTATATTTTATGTAACAACGGCAATCTATCGGTTCTAAAACAATAACTTTATTACCCCTGAGATACCTACAAAATATATCCGCTTTGTATACGAATGAATTTTCATGAAAATTGTGTCAAATGAAAACGCGCGCGCAGTCACCGCGCGAGTGCGCCGCCCATACAAAAAGATCAGTAGACTAGAGCGAGATAGGTATAGACTATAGTGGGCGTGCGCATGCGTTAGAAAGAGTAGAAAGGATTTATAACGTGCAACAAAGTATCAAAGTCGTAACTTTATCAATACTTAACGTGAAACTTTTCAGAGCGTGTAAATTATTTGTATATTTGTAAAAACGCTATATTTGTTAACATAACATGCAAAGCGATTCATTTTTAACATTATTCTCGTTACTTTCTACTATAAAACCAAATTAAACTCAATCACTTTTCATGGTTAAAAAGAAAGTCGTATATTATATTTTAGCTTTAGAATATAAAATGACCTAAATAGATAGTACAGACTTTCAACATTTTCATCTAAATATTTATTGTAACTAAATATTACAAAACTACATTGATCGATTTGTCACTCAGTTTTATCTATGTATAAACTAGCTGTATCCGGCTGTATATGCGTTGCAATACACTTTTCCCTACCGAGTACTACCTCCTTGTATTTTTTACTACTCCACCCACCTACAAAAAACCCACCACCAAAAAACACCACTAAAAATATTTAACACCCTTGTATACCATGTCTTACGCAAATAAATATTCTATTCTATTCCACCTACACCACCTACGTACCTACCCTTCAGAAACCTTCCCTGGCGTAAGTAGAACAACTTCGCAAAATACCATCAAAATTGGTTCAGTAGTTTAGGAATCTATGGATTTCGAACATCCCAACAGACATTGATTTTTAAAAAGTAGATTATCTATTATTTATTTTCTATTTCCTAAGTTTATTATCCCTTACTATAGTGAAAAAAAAAGAAATCAGCGCACAAACATCTTATTTTTTTTTATTATTCACTTTGAAAATTACTATATTTAGTTATACTATTCTTTAAAAACATTTTTGTCAAAACATTGTATAGCACAGCTACAAAACTACTGCCTATTATTTTGTTTAGAGTTAAGTCTTTTTATTGCTCTATATGAGAATTTGCTATTTTGACAAATACTTAGGTACCTATAAATATATATAACTATATAGGTACTTACCTAACTTTGGTGAAAACGACTAATTCAAGTTAAATACTTGTTATAGAACCTAAGAATTGAATAATTTTTGCTAAGTCTATGGCAAAAGCTCATAATTAGCTTTTACTTTATTTTGTACTAGCGACCCGCCCCGGCTTCGCACGGGTGCAATGTAGATACTAATGTTTTCTCTACTATAACATGCATATAAATCTTCCTCTTGAATCACTCTATCTATTAAAAAAATCCGCATTAAAATCCGTTGCGTAGTTTTAAAGATCTAAGCATACATAGGGACAGAGAGACAGCGGAAAGCGACTTGGTTTTATACAATGTAGTGATTATTAATTTTTACATAACCATATTAAGTCTAAATTGAAAATTGCAACTTAAGACTACATTGATGAGTTCCAATTTCATTAAAGCTAATACCCACTCCTCCTGGGTTAGTTTCGAATTTAAGGACTGGACTGATGGTGCCAATAGTTACCAGTTCAAAATCAATTAAGACTTTATCAATTCATGAATCAGAAATCATGCAATGTAGGAATATACATAAGTTAACCTGTGACTTTTATTCCTACAGTGCATAGAAACTATAAAATAGCCTAGTGCAGGGCTTGGACACAGTGACACTATAAGCGCCAACGATGGTAGAAATTTCAAAAGTATAGATACTGCATCGACTTAGCTAAGCTACGAAAAAGCTTATGTCAACGTATTGAAAACAATTGTCAGTTTGCCACTTGACTAGCCCTTCTTGTTAACTAATAACTTACGAGTGCGACTGAGATGTAACCCTGATTGGCATTCATTTTGGATTAGCTGAAGTTACAACCATAAATAAATACTCCAACGATATCTGATTATGATTATGACTTATTGATGATCTGCCAAAGTAATAATAAATTAATTAAACGAGATTGGAAACCAAAAAACTCAATTTTCAAATTAGTAACAGTAGACCTTTCGTTTTAGCTAAGTGGTCTAGTTTTCCATGAAACGAAAAAAATCTAATTTAAAACAAAAGTAGTTAATCTCTCAAAAAACTGTTTATTTAATGCATTCAGAAGCTCATGTAATGTAATGCAATGCCATTTGCGTAAGATACCTCAAAGAAGGATTTCCAAGGAAATGACCAACCTACTTTATTAATTATGCTTGAAAATGTGTCTGCTAGACAACGTAAACGGTCTAGAAAATGTTTTGGGCCTAGGTTTATGAAATAAATACAAGCTTCAGATTATTGAACTTTTGCCTTTCTGCTGAAGACAATCAGTCAGCGACTTGAGTCTTCTCCCTGCAAGATACATTACAATAGGCAAAGACAGTAGATTCCGCAACAGATTCCCTACTTCCCTGTTTGCTTACGAGTCACTCTTCATACATAACGTGAAAGCATTTGATGGAGTGGGCTCCATAACATTAAATAATGCAAGCGCTCTGTGGAATGAGGACGACTCCTACGTTTGTTCTCCTCGTGTGAGGAATGACGAGTGAGGCATCGTCTTCCTCATCGCGTATGATGTGACGTCAGCGGGATGTTGAGTACAGCTAGTTGCAGGGTTGCCTACGATAGGATGTAACTTTAGCGTTTGTATTATGTGAGACTAATTTATTTATTCATTAAAACTTTTGCACAAGTGAAAAAAACAGAAGCACAAAAGCAGATTTCATTTCTTTTTATGTTTATATAGTAATGTCTTGCTCACATATCAAACAAGCTTAGGTACTTTTGCTCTCGAAAACACCTTTCAAAGATTGTAGCCCAAGACTATTCAATGTTCTTTATTCCTACTTTAAATATTTTATTTTAATACTCACAGTAACATAGAGCACTTACATAAACTCTACTAAAAGATATTACCAAATTTTACAGCATGCACCGCGAGCTTCATAGAATTCGACACCCCTCACGAAGTAGGGAACAAAACAGCTCGACACAAGTATGCATAGTACCTATGTAAGTACGAAGTGGGTACATACAGTACACCACGCTCCAAACACTCGTGTTATTTGTGAAAATATGAAAAATACTGCGCACTTAAGAGGCAATAACTCGCTGGGTGAGGCATTAAGAGGCATTATGAGCCACTCGGATGTTTTTCAATTTGGTGGAATGGCGTCTGTAGTGTTCATCTTTATGGCAATGTGTACCTTACTCGAACGCCTCGGCAGCGCTTGAGCCCTGCACGTCTGCCTCCACTCAGTTCCCACACTCTCTGTTTATTTCATTGACGAACACGCAAAATGTCTCGCCAATAATTAAATGTGCAGCTCGCATACAAGCTTATTGCTACCTCGGGTTTATGCATTTCAAACTAGCGAATTCAGTTGATTGCACATTGTTAGAAACAACGCAACATAAGTATAGAGAAATCGTTAAGCAAGTACTTGTCTGCAGGCGTTAAGTTAATTAAACTTTTGTTTTAATGTTAGTGGGTAGCATAAAACTGAAGTTGTTGTTGTTGTTGGCTGTAAAACCAATGCTATTAAAATATTCACTATTTTGTAAACCAACTAATCCTACCAAGCCGTCACAACATAACTCTGTGTTACAGGGGAACTCATAATTCATTCTCAAAATCAACACCATTGACAAGTTGATATTGAATAAAATAGGAAATAGTGTAAAAGTAAGCTGTGTGAAGAGAAACACAATGCAAACCATTGTGTTATATTGCGTAAAACGAAACGGTGAGGTACAAGACCGCTCTCAGCGCCCTTTTTTTCCAATTCTAAAATCGAATGTCAAAACGTCAGTGAGCCTATGAAAGCAACCAAATATTAGCGAGTTGGGAACACACACGCGGCTGTGGCCACACAGGACGCCATGTTGCAACATTAGAAAACGGCCGTAAGTTATGAGTTTTCGCGCAAAAAGTTAACGCAATCAAATCAACGACATATCGGTCACACGTCAACCGTGAAATTAAGTGTTCAGCCGAGTCACGGCCTGGAAATTGGTTTTGAATGCGTGTTGAAATAATGATGTTCTGATTCTATTAGGTGTCGTTTCATGTTTTATTACCTACAGCAATCCAATGTTGCATTGTGAAAAAAGGTAGACGTTAAATACGTAAGTAGTTATGCAGCAAAACCACTTTTCCATTCAGGTTTTGGTAGAGTATTGTAATTAGGTATACTTGATATTTATTTTAGCTCCTTTCAGGTTGAATTGAACTGAGATCGTTATCACAATTTGAACGAACATAAACCAGTTTATAATCGCAAATAAAACAATCTCTGTGCTGTCGTAGCTTTCGTACCTTATCGCCTACGACCGCTACGAGAGACACGATTAACGACTTTTAGATAGTTAACACATTATGTCTCTCATATTAACAAGTACCGGTATCGTTATGATTATGACATATTTATACTGAAACCTAGGTAGAAACAATGCATTACTAGACGGCCGGACCTATTAAATTCCTACGATTGCTAAGATTTTGCGTCGATTTTCACTGTACCCCGTCACAAAATTCTAGAATATCGCACTTTACTTGACACACAGCGTGATATAACATTGATATAGTGCCGCTGTCAATATGATATGTTATGTAATGAAAAATACATTTAGCATTTTCATGTTACCTCGCAAAATAAACTGAAGATTCACCCGTGACAGTCACAAAAAGGTATAACTGTTTGTATACGAATACGACAAACTGATGCCATAAAATGTCATAAAAAATATTACGCACATCACTTGGTAAAAAGAATAAGAGAACGTGAAAGGGCTGTTGGTGGGGAGCGAGGCAGCGAGGCAGCGAGGTGAGGAGCAACAAATCGCGCGCATTATAAATGACAAATGTAAGCTGCGCGCACGCGGTGTAGGGTTTCGCCCACCCGCGCGCCGGATTAGTTTCAGCTTACTTTCCGCTCCGCTCCCTGCCCTGCACCGAAATAGCACTCGCCCTCTGCCCTTGACGTCTGACATACTGATATCAATACTACACCGATTCTAAACTACACTCATTTACTCACAAAAATATAAATAGACGAGATTTTCAAATTGTAGACCTTTTGGCCGTTCGTCACTTTCTTCTAGAACACGTTTGCAAAACGATTTATACAGCTTTGTACTATTGTTGGTAGATCTGTGGCTAGGTAGGTACCAGGCAGTTAAGTAATATTAATTATTTGAACCGTGTCCATGATCATTAAGAGAGCAACACGTGAAAAGCTCGTCTACTATTTTTAGTAGGTAATCTCTATCCCTATTTGGGTAGGGTAATGACCGTAGAGCTCTTCGAATGGGCATCTAGTTACGGGATGCTTGATGTGATTCAGTACATGAAGCAATAAATTTACCAGCAAAGGCTAGTGAGAGGCGGTGTGACGTAAATCCGGTAATGGTGTGTCCGGGCCCTGGCTCTGCGTAGCGCGTGTGAGTGCGACAATGCGCTCGCGCCGGCCACCACAATGGCTGCTCTACGCTCGCAACTAAACCTATTGAATAATTCTCACTTGAGAGTATTTAAGCTTTTATCGAGGTGCGGCCATAAATCGGTGCGCAGACGCTGTAATCCCCGCCCCCGCTGCGCCCGCGCCCCGCCGCTAGCTATAAACAGAAGTCAACGTGTTGGACTTATAAATCGTGCTCTTAACTATTGTATCTCACGCCACAATAATGAAGTTACCTCGTTCAGGAAGAAATACGGGCACCACGTGGGTGGCCGCCGCGGTCGGAATAAATCCCCACGGATTATTGCATACGAATGCGTTTAAATGATTTTTTGTGTGTAAGGCGGTAGTCTGCGTTGACACCCGAAGCTCCGCAGCCGGTGAAAGGGTCCCTGAAAAAACAAACGTTGACCGAGCGAGCGACGCGGGCGCTGTGCGATAACGTGGCGACGGCGTGTCAGCCCACAGTCACCTCTACTTTAACGATCTCGTCAATAACCGTAAAACCGCTTCTAATGACTATATCTTCTAGGATATTTGATAAAGGCAGTCGTAAACTTTAAGTTTTTTTATGATATATCTTTCCAATGGTGATTTATTCGTAGACCTAAGAATAAATCTGTGTCATCTCAGTCTTACCAGGACGATGTTATCAGACGTTAAGAATTTTAATCATGCAAAAAATCATGAGTGTCGTTTGTGCATAGTGCAAGATTCAGTTTACTCCTAAGAGATTACAATGTATTTTTTACCGTGTTCATCCTAGGAACCGTCACACAAACACTAGGGAAAAAGATTTTTTTAAGTCTACATGGCTTAAAAACGCTTGGGTAAACACATTGCAAACATAAATTCGGTTTGCTCAATTTTAATCTCGAAATTTGTGTGAGCCTTACTTCCTGTCAAACATCAACTAACTAATTTGGAGTGTGCCAGCATGCAAGGTTACCACATGTTAAGCGTAAACGTTAATATACAGGCAAGCTTCGAGAGCACGACGAGACGTGAGAAAGATCGTGACGAATGCTCGCCATTGATCGCCGAACAGAATGCGCGTCAAAAGGCGTGCGTAATCGCCCTTATAAACAAACACTCGCGCTCAACACTAAAACTGATATATTTCACCAAACTTTTATATTCGTTCGCTCCAACTTAAAATATATTACTTTTTCTTTAGCACCTTTTGTATCTTTTAGTGCCTTGTGTCCCCGCTTTTATGGGTGCAGGCGGTTCGTAAATCATTGTAGTAGAAGTGGTGTACAATCGTAAACAATAACGCTTCCCGCGGGGCGAGATGGCGCGGGCGGTCGCGCCAGTACCTCGGCCGCAGGCGACGCAGATCAAGCCTAGTTTTCTAGACTGGATAATTATTGTTTCCAAACGTTTCTGTAATCTGAGCAAACATCTAGACCAAGGTCAATAATTTTTAAAGCATAAAAAAATAATTCTTAGCAGTATGGGAGTGGTCGGAAAATGTAGTTTATGGTGTAAGTAATGAAGGAAAAATCAACCCGAATCAGAGAAACTTCCGGAAGGGGGTAAGGAGGGGTAGTATTTACGTTTTGAGGGGTGGATATTCGATTATTGCGAATTGCGGCTAAACTATGTATCCTATCGAAAAAAGTTTAATGTTAAGTTTTAGCTAATAAAAAATCTAAATCTTTGTCATTGGGCTTTATTCACTATATCCTCAAAATTATCGAGAAAAATGCAAAAACCATTAAAAAGCGTTCTTTTGGTTATTAATTTATATCTCCCGCATTTTTTTTATTTAAATGAAACTCTGTGAACATGTTCTTTTTTATATTTAAAACAAGCTTTTATATTTTAAGAGCGAAATATTCATTTTTCGATGGTTTATGATGAAAATTGAAAAAATAGACCCAATTTTCAATCGAAAACTTTAGATTTTTGAATTTTACCAGTGCTCATTATCTTCCCTGAAATATCAAATTTAACATGGAATTAAAATATGATATTGTTTAGATAGAAAATATCATTAAAAAAGCGCTAATACTAAAAAACTACTTTTTAAATATCGATTTTTTATTATTTACAACATTAAACTTTTTTCAATAGGATGCATAGTGTAGCCGCAATTCGCAAAAAACGAAAATCCACCCCTCAAAACGTAAATACTACCCCCCCTTACCCCCTTCCGGAAGTTTCACTGACTCGGGTCGATTTTTCTCCCATACTGCTAAGAATTGTTCGTCAATTACGGTTTTAAAAACGGTATAATCGCCTTTGTTCTCAAAAAGCTGCCATAAGCACGAGAGCAACTTGCAAACTGCGACCAAGAAATCAATTGAAGATAATAAGAAAAGTTTTATTACTAAAAATACGGCAGGAAGTAGCTCACATAATATTAAGCCATAAAATATTATTAATATTAAGTATTTTGACAAAGAAAACAATTTTCACACCGAGTTCAATGTGGACATTACATTCCCAATAACCGTTAATCCGGAGACGTGCCACAGATATAAATAAAACTTTATATCATTTTTAATGACCACCTCGAATGGTGTTTTGATTGCGGCCGGCTGGAGGCGTCGACAACTCGACACGATGATAAGGCGACAGTTAACGCGACACACAAAAAACGCAAGTTTAATGGCCAAAAACCGACTCTCGCGCAACGCACAACAGATCAGCCTGCGACCACATAGACACGATTTTATGTGGATTCCTACATCACGACACACTTCATTTTTACGAGTATCAATAAAGCTCAACGTGTCGATAAAAGACTTTAATAATTTTTAAAATTTAATTATGTATATTTTATTTATTTTATTTTATTTTATTTATTTAGGGACAAAAAACAGTTACACGTTACAATTTATATATCAAAGCTAATTAGGTTCATTTAATATACGTATAACCCACACTATTGTCCACGGATAAAAAAAAAAAATATATACTTAAAAGAGGAAAGGACGGACGGATATACATATAATAGTCTAATGCCACGTTTTGTAAGAGCATTGGTTATAGATTTCCACTCGCGACTATGCTATACGACCGCGCTTTAAAATAACTGTATTTTTTTCAGCAGTAAACAGCAATTAAATTTTGAAATGCGGTTTTTGTTTGACTTTAGTATGCATATCGTTGTAATTTAACGCTTATTGGTGTTTAAACAGCTAAATAAACCGTGAAACGAGGCCACAAAACGCGTAAAGACCATCGAACGATAACAAAAAGAGCGCCATTAATCTCTCATTGTGTGACGTCGGTGAAACGTCCCGTTTTGTTTGCGGACTCGTCCCGATTTATACGAACATCACTCGTTTACAGTTTGCCATTGTCCTTAAACCGACTGGGTGTGATCAGACACAATGAACTTTACAAATGGGGCGAAAATAACTGTCTATACATCATAACTGTGTACACAAGTCGTAAATTAAATTATGTGTTGCAATAGAAATGCAATGCTTATCCTTTGATACTATCGGCCCTGTGTGAGCAACTGATACAGGTTAAAAGTTGCGTGATGTGACCAGTCTCGATTACAGGGTAGATGTAGTATGAGTTACTTACACCGTGTAATTTGTCGGCATTTGCAGAGTGTTAAACATTTACTTGTACTTCAAACGTTTCTTCTGAATTCCGAACGCATTGCACCGAGGGACCGTTCGCTCATCTGCTAAACAAGGAAAAGAATTTGTTGTTATATGAATATTCTTTTGTAGTGTTGGTCCCACGAGGCGCGCGACGTCCCCGGGGCCGCCCGCTTCTCATGCTCCGATTGACAGGCCGGGACGTATGACGGCCATTGTCACGCTGACATGTTGACATTGTCAAACTTGACTTCTGTCCGGATTCCGCATGTAAATCGTAAATACGGAAACATTACCCGCTTGCTAGACGAGCACAATGTAACGACAAATTAAATAATAGAATAATGTAGATAAGTTTACCGCGCACAGCTGCCGTTTTGTTGCAAACGTTTTTGATGATTATTGATGTCAACGCAGACATGAAAAGAATAGTAGACATATCTCGTTACTTGCAGAACTAGGATTTATACCGACAAACAGGAAGGGCAATAACCGGAAATTATTAAATTTCCAAATAGCAGTAACAGTTTTAACACTGTCGTACAAACTCAGTCCCTTGATCTAAACTTGCAAATGTTTGTTTACTTTATCAAATCCTTATCCTCTTTTTAGCAACAAAACTGACAGCGTACTGCTGTCAGTTTCTTCTTTGGAAGCTACTTTGCTAATGCTTGTGTTTAAACTACATAATACAGTAAAGCACCGCTAAGCAGCCACTACGCAATCTGCTATGCGTACGCTACGTTACCACTACAGATCTGCTACGCTTCCACTACACATCTGTCATCATTCCGCTATGCAACGATGACGTAGCTCAACGCAAAAGCCGAAAAGAACTCCCAAATATAAAAGACTTCATCAATAGATATAAGAACTGATTACAAACTTCCGTAATCTGCACTAAGTGGGTTTTAGCATAATGCCATATAAAGAGAGTACCATTATCTCTTCATATGGGATTTAGAAGCTACACTACGATTGGTAAGTATGTAGCAATGACCAAATTTACAATTTTAAATCTCCATATTAAACAAATCTAAATACTGTTACCAAAATCTCATTCAAGTTAAATAAGAATTCGAGACGACAGTTTGAAAGAAAACATAAGTTTAAAATGAGCAAATGAGTATCCGAGGCATGTTTCGCCCCCCCGTGGTCAGTCACCCTGGCCGCTCTCCTGCCGCGCACAGACCCTGGTGACAAACTGACAATTTAACTATTCACCTCTAATGTTGTTTAGGGAATATTCAATGGCTAAACAAACCGTTTTATTTATGGCCGTGTTGTGCGCCCACAATGACAGCTTCGTCTTAAATTATTTTTAAGCTGTTTCATTTCCGGACACAAAAACGAATCAGGTTCCAAGTGTTTTGGTTTAGGTGCTTTGTTATTTTTGCATGGTAGGTTTTTTCTGAGATTTCTTTCTTTTACGTATGATCTCGAATTCTACAAAACGAATAGATAGTATATGGTCCAAACACAAGAAAATAATCGAATCTCTCGTATCCCACATTCCCACAGCAAAGAAAATAACCGCACGAGAAATCGATTTATAATATCCATACACAACTAACTTTACGATCTCAAAAGCCAATCCCAAACAAAACCAATCACGAAACATAAGTGAAGTGATCGGTCCAGGAAACAGTCAACGTAATCTGTGTATTACACAAAGATTGCTCGTCTATTGGGGAGCGGTCCGCCCCTACTATTAGCCTCACTTTATCTATCCCTGCTCCCCTCGGCCGCCGCTAATCCGCCAGGGAAGTGGCTAAATATCTTGTGTAAATAAACATTTCGCCTGTACCATTGTCAGGGGATGAGCGCTGCAACGAATCGGATTATGCGGCGTAAGGTGACGTATCATACTCCGTAATTAGTTCCAACTAAAGCAGGATTTATTGTTTGTTTTGCTGATCTGTTCTGTTTGGGAGGTTAAACAGGAGTTGGTGTTTTATTAAATAAATTCATGTTGGTGCATGGATTTAAAGTTACTAGAATTCCATGTCTTTTGCAGTTTACAACTGGACACCGATCACGCAAATTATACGTCGCAAAGATTGATTTTTGTCACTCTCGTACTAATAATGCCAGGAATCGTAATATTCAAATTAAACAATATTTCAAAATCTCACCGCAAGTGAAGCGAAATGTTTGTTTCTTAAATCACAAAATAAATCAACGTCTGTTCCGGAAAAGCAATTGCTTGTGACGGTCGAAGAAACATTCCGCAATATGAATCAGGACTGGCAAACGTAACATATCATCGAGCGTGATGAATTATCTTCATTATAAATAAACACTTTCTGAGGTGCAGAAGTTCGAAGACCAGCATTCCTATTAGTTTTGTTCTTATTCGGCACAAGGAGGTTGTTACACGAAATAGAATCCACTACCGAAAACAAACAATAGTAATGCCCACTTGACGTGAGCTAACAATGGTAAGGATTATCATAGTGAGTGCAGCGTCAGACAGGTCTCCGCCCCGCCGCGCCGTGCGCTCAGTGCGCTGCCACTCCGGGCCAACGAGCAATATGGAAATATATCCAGTGACTATCTTTAGTTATGCTCCCTACACGACATTCACAAAGACCTGTCTCATTAGACACGAGTTTTTTCTATCACTGTGTAACATTTCCAAAAATTATGTGCTCACCTACTTTCGTACAAGTAGGTATAACCTCGACATCCTCCTAGCAAGCCAATTGCTTCTCATTGTATCGTATTGTATCATCTGTGGTTATCATAGCATATCACCGTCTAGCGTCTTTTGTCCTCCTAGTTTAGAATTTGTTGACTTTACGACTGTTCTTATTTAAAAAAATATATAAATTCTAATATGATAATTGACAACACGCGGAGAAATTAGACAGTATAAAATATTTGCCTATTCATTTGAAGGAACTCATACTCATAAACCTTGTTTTACTTATATCGAGATCGGTATCTTATTTATTTCCCAAAAAGTCAGAGTAGGTAACGATAATTCAGCGCCGTATGTAGGTACAGCATACTACAGCCAAGTATACCTGTACAGAACATGGAGTTTGCAATATCGAAGCCTAATCTAATTTAAGGAAAGCATCGTCGGCTCTGGCCGATGACGCTGCACATAGCGAGGAAGGCCGGGCGGCGGGCGCGCGCCGCATGCCTATTCATGAAGCGACGGCTGCCCTGTGCTCCCCGCCTCCCCACCGCATTTGAATAAATACAATTAACTTGTTTGTTTTATTCAGCCCTTGCGCCCCTGCGCCCCTGCCTGCTGACCTGACCTTCCGGCGACCGGCACATTCTATATCGAAATCCAAAACGGGCCCAGCATATTCGGTCGATGTTCATCGATGGCGGCCGTTTATGAAATTGAAAACTATTTCGCTCAAGGATAATATTCAAATTGCGGCTAATGGTGATATTCGGCAGCGGGCGACTCAAAGGCGAGCAGGCCGCGGTGCCTGCACTGTTATTATCTCAACACCATCGCGCTCTCACCTCACCCATTCCTTTTTTAACAGACGCCTCCATCTTCTTCGTTCCCTCGCCGACGGAGCGAGAGCTCCGCTCGTTTATACTAAACTCGACTCGGGGGCGTACCTCTGACAATTTATCATTTAGCGTTGCCTACAGACATTATTTGAAACGCATTAAAATCGCGGTTGTGGAAAATTTGTCGGCATCGAAATTAGTACTCCTCTCGAAGTGCATAATTTATCGCTTAGGCCGCATCCGGCGCGAGCGCGATATTTCTAATTAGAAATTCATTGACGTTGATGATCCCGAGCATCTAACGTCACACTGGAACCTAAATGGATTCCCAGCCACTTCATTATTAAGTAACTTATTGGCGTTCACTAGTTATAGCTAGCAACACTAAAGTAGTAATCGCTTAAGATAATTATGTTATTTATGACAACTAGAGAGTTATGAAGTATTAGAATTCAAATTAATTTCCAGAATCCGGTTAATTTTAATCACCACTTTGTATAATCTTAATAATATCCTAACGATCCATATCTCGATAAAGCGCTAAGCGGCTTATGGTAACTAACTGTAAATTATCGTTGCGAAGGTTTTGATGATATCAAGTTACAGGTAAAGTTCAAATAAAATTGTTCGCAAGATGAAAAGCCGGAAGCAGTAATATGAAAGGAGTCTTTGTGAATGTTTGTAAATTAAAATGGGGGTTTTTTCTCTTAACCTGCTATAGTCAAAATCGATTTTTTTTTATTGATGTGAAATCACATGTTACATTCGTGCAGCTAGTGGAGAGTGGATCACGGAGCTGGCTGGCCGCTGCCCTGAGGAAGCTGTCACGCGCGGCGCGAACACGTGATGAATATGTATCGGCAGGCTGTAGCGGCGCCTTGTAATTTGAGACTCGCCGGTAATTATTTACGTGAGAATGGGCCCGGGCCAGCACCCCCGCTGCCCGCGCCCTCTCCGCGCACTCCCTCTCACCGGAACGAATCGTTGATTGCGCGCGAGTTGAGATGCCGCCGCCAGATTGCTGCTCACGCTCCGGTGGCCAGCGCTGCGCCCGCGCAGACGCGACGACTGCCCGCTCCGACAGAGCCACACTTGTTATGTTGCTATACCTGATACGCAACACTCAACGTACATGCTGTGACAAGCTAAAACGAGCTTCATTGCGAAAATATACAACCGTTATAAATTACCCACTCTGCAGGTTTCTGGACTACCTGAACCAAGTAGGTATAATATAAGAAAGAAGTGTAATTAAATAAAAAATAGATCTACAAAATTTCAAAACGAAAAAATCTTGAGTACTATAGGCACGTTCCCACACGAAACTAAAACAGAAACTCGTTCGCGTATCAAAAATGTTTCATTTAAAACAGATAAATCACATCACATTAGCACGGCCATTTAGCATGAGACGACATTATAAGCGGAACTCCGATCTCATAACGAGTATTTTTTCATTTTTTCGAGAAACCTCGAGCTGGAGTGATGACGGTTGTTTTGACTTGTCCTGACATTTGCGTGTTTGAGTCCCGTGCAGACTCCGACAATATTGCGCCACTCGACCGACAAAAATGTAACCTAAATTAATTTGCGGAACGACTACCTACATATTATTATGTTGATCTCTTTAAAGTTAAGTAGCAGAGTGCGATGTATTGAATTTCCATAAAATAATCTACAAAAAAGTGCTGTCAATAATTGAAATTATTTATATATTTAACTCTCTACATAGGACAATATTAATATTCATAAAATTAACAAACATGGACATAAATATTATACAGGTCAGTGCCCAACGAAATCCATATAAATTGAAATTAAAAACAGAAATGATAAGAACTTGTACCTACAATGTATTATTAAATGATGTAGGAAGGTATTCATAGTAATGAAGTTCACGGATACACATGCAGTCTGTCTTACACTATGGTCTCAAAGTACTACATCCAATCAATGCCATCTGGCGATATAAATAGAAACTAAAAAAAAATGTGTTTAGTGGATACCTAAATGAGTAGATGTTGAGGCAGACCAGCAGTGTGCTGTTAACTCACACATGATATTGTTTTCATAATAGTTTAAAATTAATAAATTGACAAGGGCACTTGGGACCACTGTGTTTGTTTGAACAACAAAATGTTAAATTGACTGCTTTCAATAAGTGGGCACGTCGGAGTCGCGCGGGCGCCCCGCGGAGCGCCCCTAAACACACACAGACCGCGGGGCGCCGCGCCCTGCCCGCGCCCTGCACACTAATAACACCGTCTTTCCCTCTGTCATGCCTTATTTCATCCAGCCATCTCTTGTTTTTTCCATACTGTCGTTTTTTCGAGCTGTGAGCCCACTTGGAACATTAACAATAAAACGAGTTCCTGATGATAGTAATCCTTCATCCTCATTGTCTTTTGGCAGTTTCGTGGAATAATATATGTTGTGCTCTCGCGACTTGATATCTGAACGTCATATTATAAATGGCGTCGTTTAAAATATTTTAATACCCTCTACATCACGGCGATATTAATTTAGTACGCTTGAGTTGAGCGGTCGCGGTGTCACCGATGGAATGTTAAATGACGGATTACCGAACGCCGAGATTGAAAGATAACCAACCGCTCGAAATGTTGGAGATTCTATCATTGCCACATCTCGTAAGCTTTCTTATTCTCTACTATTACCTTGCGTTTGGATAAGGATATGCTACCTCTTGGTAAAATGAAACTGAAAAAATATGAAAAAGTTCAGTAGGTACCCACCTAAGTATAAATGGACGAATCACGTCAAAGGACCAAGCAAAAACTTACGGCTATGATACTACAGGCACCAAATTCTTGAGTTAGGCGATTCCAAACAACTAAGCTAAGTTACGAGTAAAGCATAGAGTTTCAATTCCTTTTGTATGATGTACTAAACTAAATAATTTATCTGCGTCCAACAGGACGCAAGTTGTGTGCGTTACTTGGCAACGGTAGTCATGATTAGTTGAAGTCTGTCCTGTTTAGCAATTGATTTTATTTTATCTGCTTCTCAAAAAGTAAGGTAACAAAAATAATGGTGCGAATCACTGTAGATTTGGTGCGTAAAAAAGCTGAACATCATGACTGCTTACTGGCTCCATTGGAAGAGATCGCGCTGCACCAGGAGAACATTGAGAAAATCGAATACATACAGGATTGGTGCCCTAAACTCAAGATACTGCTAATGCAAAGTAATCTCATCGCTAAGATTGAAAATTTTAATAAGTTAAAACATCTTGTTTACTTGAACTTGGCTCTCAACAATATAGAAGTCATTGAAAACTTGGAGAGATGTGAATCATTAGAAAAATTAGATCTTACTCTCAACTTTATTGGTGAAATCGTAAGCGTGGAAAGTCTCACAGGTAACTATAACCTATCTAACTTGTATTTAACAGGGAATCCTTGCACTGATTATGAAAACTACCGTGATTTTGTAATTGGTACTTTACCCCAACTCAATCACCTTGACGGGCATGATATAGACAGATCTGACCGAATCAAAGCATTACAGAACCTTCCAATCATAAGGTCAGATATACTGTTTGAACAAGAAAACTATAGGCATCAGAGGAAAAAGCAAAAATCCCGCCTCGAGCGGGAAATAGAAGATAAATGGGAAAATGAATACAAAGACATGGATCCAGATGAACGAAACAAGAAATTTTACGCAGAAAAATGTGAGCATGCCCCTGAAGTCCGCTACGAAATAGAAAAGATGCGTCAATTAAAACTAAAGAGTTATGAAACTGAAAAGAAGGAGGAAAAGCGAGTGTACAAGTTTTTTGCTCCAGACGGTAGACCATACAATATAAACCAAGCAAAAATAGGCTTTACCTTCAGCGATCACGATCCTGTAAACTATATTTTGGATTTAGCCGTGTATAAATACATGGATACAAATCTAGTTGATGTTGATGTTCAGCCTAACTATGTAAGAGTTATGATCAAAGATAAGATATTCCAACTCCATCTGCCGACTGAGGTCGACACTACCAACTCTACCGCGAAGCGATCACAGATCACAGGCCACTTGCTTGTAACGATGCCACGGTGTAAGCCTGTTATTAAAAAGCCAACTAAGCCTAAAGAAGAAAATAAGGAAAAAGCCCATCTACTCTCTGAGCATACAGCAAAGGACTGTCAAGGTAACAGTGGACAAACAAAGAGAGAATTTTTGGAAATAGGTCCAACAGATAATGTTTTAGATTTTAGTCAAATAACTCAGCCGAAGCCGATACCTAATTACATTGATCCTAGACTTAAATTAGTAGGAAAACAGCCTTCACCTGACTTCGTGGATAACCCGGAGGTTCCTGACCTCATTTAAAGGTTAACTCAAACACGGATTAAACAAAGAAAACACTTTTATTTGTAAAAAAATACTTTTTGTAATTTATTAGAGCACCAATTGAGGCAGTCTTAATTATACATAAATACCGAGGTATTCCTAATATTTTAATTATAGTGTTGTACTTTAGTTGTACCGGAAAAATAATGTATAACAGTTTTTAAAATAAAATAAAGCATATTATTAGCACATGTGACTTATTTTTATAATTTAAGTAGATTCATTAGATATCTTACATTAAGAACAGAATAAATAACTTAAATAATAACAATGTTGAGACTGCACAAATTACTTATTGACTATTGAAGACGAACAATGAGGAAATACATTGAATAAAATGCTCCATTAATATCTCTATTTTCCAAAGAAAACAAGAGGTTAATGCTACGCTTATAAAAATTAAAGCTACATTTGAATGCTTAACATGATCCCCTTTAAAGATTAGTCATTCAATTATATTGATCAGTTTAGAATGACCAGACATACACAAAAAGGAAAATTTGCCATAAACGTATGTATAATACAGCCGTGGAAGTCACTCCACAATCAAAATAATTATCTAAGAATAAAATTGAAGTACTATCTAGATTTGATGACTCTCAACAGTGTCAGGCGGCACACCGTTGGTCGCAGCCGGTGGTGCGACCATGAACGACAGGAACCCATCGACGTCTCGCATTTCCTTGGACGTGAACTTGGCAGAGATCTGGTGGCGACCAGCCCACGGTGGCGTCAGCTTATACTGAGCAGTCGCGAACTCCCCTGGCGCCACGCTCTGGAAAAACGGAGAGTTACGTCGGTAAGTAAGCTTCGCATGAATCCAAACACGAAGACTTGCTGTAACCCGCCAGCGTTACTTCAATGCGAAATAGTTCACTTATGTTAAGATAGATGGCGCTGGTGGTGTCGTTTAAAATAATTATTTTCGATGGCAAAATAAAACGTTTCAGTTGAGAATTAAGTAAATACTAAATTTTATATAATGACGTTTGCAGTATTCTGATTTATGAGTAGGACTTCATTGTAGTCACATAAGGACGAAAGGAAACTAAAGAGCCTGCACAAATAGTGCTCTATACATATAATAATAAGGTATTGCTTACTTCATCCAACTGAATCTTAAGCTGCTCTTCAAGTCCAGGGCCTTGAATATAGAACTTGCCCTTGGTGAGTGGGATGGGCAGTGGGTTCTCCACCTTGATGGAGACTGTGAACTCCTGGCGAGATACCGGCTTGCCATCAATGCTGATTTTGATGTCAGGGTTGCGGACTCTGAAGTCGTCTTGAGCGAAGAAGTCGAATTTTGTGTCCACAATTGTTGCTACGCAGGCGATGTTGAAAGAAGCCTGTAAGATAGATAATAATTAATAATTATGATTATTGTTAAGTAGAAGATTATTGTTGTTCAAAATCAAAATATTTTATTTCAGATAGGCCTACATGGTCACTTATAAAATGTCGAGTAAACGTGGTGTTTTAGTTAAATTAAAACTTGCTTGGGTCTATCTAGTTGGAGACTCTGGAACTGATACAATTGTTGGCCAATATTGACGTCAATGTCCACCAACGAGAAATTGAGTAATGACATGGTGATGGTTAAGGCGATCATAAGGAATAAAGAATAAATACTCAAAAGAACTATTCCGTAAACACTTAGCACTGACAGCTCTATGTATAAACCTACGGCTTTTTATCACGTAACCTGCTTACATGATTGGATAAACAAAGCAATTCTGTCATATTCCTTTTGGTTTCCATTACCATAAGTATCAATAATTACCTGATCAACCAGCTTCTTGTAGTATTCATCGAAGGTGACCAGCATCTTGATGAGCTCCTTGCCCTCCGGCTCGAGCTTGAGATCGAACTCGCTCCTCTTCACTCCCTCGCCGGTCACTCCCGTGTACGTCACCGTGTCCACACGGAGGATACCCTTCACTTGGTGCGGGTCGGTACTTGAACGATTTCTGATGTGGAGGACCTGAAATAAGTTATTCCTTATTAAACATAGATCAACTGGAATGAGTCAGGCACAAACATTATAAGAAATGGGGAGATTTCTGTACAAAATCTAGTCATGGATTCTTACATTACGGGCTGCTCTAGGTGAGGGAACGCCTTTAGGCCAGATCCTTCGTTGCCAAATCCTATTCCAACAATATTATGTAAGGTCATGTCCATAATATACTTGTATGTTTTTTTTTTATGTATAGCTAAGTAACAGCCGAATTATATTGTGACATATTTGCCCTTGAGTCTTCTATGTCGTGCATGCATGTCGTCCTCTATGAACTTTTGTGTTCAATGAGAAACATTATATTAGCATTATGATAGTTTCACACATTGTTTAAAACGCCTGCAGTCTATTTGTGTTGATTGAAGGCTTTTAACCAAATTCTGACACAAAAATTTAAAACTATTGAACATACCACATTAAAGTTCTGTCCGATCTTGATGTCGTCCTGTAGGTCGAAGTCAAAGGTGACGTCATTGAAGGCATCGTTGAGGTAGTACCGCGCGAAGATGCTCTCCGACTTGCGCAGCGCCTTCTCCATCGTCATGCGTTCTTCGCGAGTTCGCTCTGGGTACTTGTATGTGTTCGTGATGTCCTGGAATTATGGTAAAATATTGCAAGATCATATGAAGCAAATCGAGATAAATATCCAGGAAAAAACTGGAGTATACTTAAGAGAAGTAATAATGACTTCTTAAAGATCTTAATTTTTACCAACGATCAACATGTACAAAAGTACCTCTACTTTTAAATTATGGTAAAAACACTAGTTATAAACGAGTCAACGAATAAATGAATTAGAGAAATCCTTACCTCGCGTTCCATTTTACCAATGGCTTTGGTTGAAATATTTTGTCCAATAGTGACTGTGTCACGAGCCATTAGTTTCAGGGGTTGAATCTCTCCGGAATATTTCCACATCACCTGAAAGGTTAAAATATCAAAGTTACTTTAGAACTATCTTATGAAATGAAATCAGATCGGTTACGAATAAGATTAACGCCTCCTTTCTCGGCCGCCCATTATAATAAAGGATAGAGTACCTTGTCAGCGTTGACTTCAGCGAAAACGTAGGCAGCATCATAAGGTCTCTGTAACTCTCCGTCCCTGACTGCTCTAAGAGAAGCGGGCCCGCAACGGTAGACGTCCTCAGAGGTCTCTTGCGGCGTCGAGTCTATAGCCTGCCAGCCACCGTACTCTGGGCCTAAGTCTGGTCGGTCCATCCATACCTGAAAAACAACAGGATAACCTTGTGACATGTTACAGCTTCGAGGTCAATGGTGGATTTTTTATTGCTGGCTAGCGAGAATGATTCATAGTCAAATAAATGTGAATGAAATACCTATCTGCTGAAACCAGAGAATCGCACAGGATACATATTTATTCCATAATAAACCCTGCAGCCTAAATAAAAACACCATAATAACAATAAAGATTGCAAGTTAATAGCTTTAACCATTCAAAGGTTATCTGGGTTAAGTTATTTATACCACCAACAAAATGAGTCATCAATCGATCTGATTTTGCGTAGGTCGCAAACGCATACACTTGAAACTATTTTAAGACTCGATATTAGTAACACACAGTTCGTTGCAACATAAAAAATACAATTCGTGCAAAATACACAAATTTACACATAATATATAACTAAAGAAAGCAAAATTACACCAAATGCGTCGGTATTGTCTTGTTTTCCATAAAATAATTTGTACTATGTATTATTGTTTTCCATAATCGTACCCCCTCGTAATATTTACTTGCACTATTTATCATTTATACTAATAACGCTTGTCATACAAATTAATTAGTCATAACTTTTATTTGCCATAAAATAAGTTTCCATAATAACATGTGATAGAATCATTAGTTTCTGTAAGTAACACATTTCATAATCAATACTTGACATAAGCAACATTTAACATAATTTAGAAACGTTTATTGTTTTGTACAAAAAATAATGTCGTTATGGCATTTGGTCTGTAATCAAATTATTTATTACAGCAAACAATCTTTAGACAAAAAACACTTAAGTCAAAATCGAAACGGTTAGGTTAGTACTGTGACCACACAATTAGGTTTCCTCTTTTGCAAAGCAAGCATGCGTGGTAGATTAGGTTTATTTTTAGATTTCCTTGTGAATAAAAAATCTGTATCGTATATGTAATCATATATTAAGGTTTACCAATATTAGCCATGATCATAACATCAAAATTGCAGGCGCTTGTACTGAACTAGCATTGTTGTGCTAGTATGGGCAAATGAATATTATAACGGTGAATAAATTTTATGGAAAACGACATTATTGAAAATGAAAAATATAGCAAATAAATTTATGAATTTAAATTATTATGACGCTTGATCGATTATGACCAATGAAATTAGTGAAAATGATTATATGTAATTTCACAATTATGGCAACTGAAGTGTTATTTCTAATGAAATTATGGCAAATAAAAGTATGGTATATAAAATTATTGCATTTTAAATTATGGCAAACATTAGTAAACCAAATGCATTAGCAGCCTCAAACAGCAACAAAATATGACTTAGTCCTCACCTCGTTCCAAACGTGGTAGTTCCACACGGAGTCCCTTGTGTACTCTTCAAGAGTGTTTCCTTCATCATCTTTGATGATATCGATGGTGAGACTTCCTTGACTGTCGTGGGCTGCATCGTATCCTGATACTGGTCGGCAAGGGATACCCAGTGCTCGGCAAACTGTAAAACATAATCTCAATGTGAAAACCATTAAAATCAACCTGTACGACTTCACATGATTTTTAATATAGCGAACTAATAAATTAGAAATTTGGTTGCCAAAACCTCGGGTTATTTTGCTAATATTGTAACTTGTATTTTAACCACACTTACTCGTTGTCAGCACCCCAGCGTACACCCAACACTGTCCATATTTGACGGGCTTCTTCTTCTCATAATACTTCTGAACGATAGCCAGGGAGCCGACCCACTTGAGTGGATGTGTGCCTCCGCTGTAGTCTGACACCTCAGTAGCCCAGTTGCCAATGATAACACCGTTATCGTCTTGTGCGTTCACTGCAGCCGACAATGCCCTACATATCCGGATCGGGTCACTTCTGGCGCGGCCTTTCACCTAAAAATAAAAGATCGGTAAATAACCCTACATAGTAAAACAACGCATCATGATGTAGCTTATCGCTAAGATTACGGATCTCACCGCTTTTCTTATACAGAAAGCTAAGGCAAAACTAGTTTCTAAGTGGAAATCTAAAAGCAAATACCTTTCCAATTTCTCTGACTAGATAAAGTGCGCAGTCCAATATATCTTTCTCGTACTGTGCATAATTCCATGGTGTCGGTTTGATTCGATTGTATACTCCTCTGAACATCAGCCCTCCATCTTCAAGCACGTATTCGTCGCGATGGCTGTGACCTGAAAAAATCGCACACACTCGGTTTTATTTTAGTTTAAATTGCTCTGTAACAGTAGACTTATTCACTGACGTATTAACGAAGCAGTTGATTTAAAGTTTCCGGCTGTGCAAGCTGACACCAGTATTTGGAATTACTTTGGTTCTTCATCAGCCTAGATGAAACTTTACATTTATTATGTCAAACGAAAAAGTAAATACCTGGCATATAAACAGTATCAGTCAAGCACCACGGATTGAAGAGGACATAGATCGGCAAGGGATGTCTGTAGCTAAAAGAGCTTCCTCCGCTAAGTCTTGTGTCTACATCTAGTCTCCAAGCGGCTACAATGCAGTCCGCTGCTGGGGTCACAGCTACCATGAGGTGAGAGTCCACCTGACCCTCATACGTCGCACTCCAAGCTCCGAAGGTTTCAGATCCTTTCTCCAGTAAAGGTACAGCGGCGGACGTTTCATCTGATGGTCCTCTTGTTTCTACATCTGCGTAACAGAATTATGGTCATGGCATTATTTTTATCACTTACGTCGCGTCGCCCTAATGCGAGGGTTACGTAATATCCCATTTGTATCGGTGTTCCAACACGTAATTAATTGGAAAGATAAATATCAGGCACCAAATATTTTAAAAGAGACCTTGAACATTAACGTGTTCAATGCTAGTATATCAGTGTCTACGATCATCTTAATCCCAACAAACTGGATGGATAGACTTCCTCTTGTGGATGTTTTTTTGAGATTTCACGGTCGGTCATCTATATACAAAGAGGGCTAATCTACAAAAACGCTGATAGGTCTACGGTGAAAAAAAAATAGGTAACTTAAGCTCGACGTTGTTCAACTTGTAAGCAAAATACTTCCTTTCAAGTAACAAAGATTAGCGGAATTGCATCTAGACAGAACTATAGGTCAAGCAAACCTGACGTGGGATTGACTACCCACGACTTCAACAATAAATGCATAAGGTATACAGACCTGCAACGTAGAAAATAAAAGAGACGGCATCTCTGCTGGCATCGTACGGCCTGTTCAATAATATGTCTAGTTTGAAAGCCTGTCCTCTTCGCACAACTAGGGATCTGTCGACAATCCTCGTCATCAGGTTAAACTTGTTCGTGTGGTGGTTCTCGCCATTTGTGTCGACACAGAAATCAATTCCCTGCACCGCAAGCACGCCCTGGCGCGTCGCGTCGACGACATCTGAATAAACAAACAGAAATTATGTTACAATGCATTCATATAAGTACTTATTCAATAATACCTTACGAGTATAATAATAGGTACAGGACTTGATGCAGAAAAATTGAGATAGACTCATTCAAGACCTTGAAAAATTAGGATATTTTTTTGCAACTAAACATCTCGAAACAAAAAAATGCATCTAGTATTCTTTAAATTCTAAGTTCCATGTGGAAAATACAGAACACCTAATTCATTAAGTTTTCAATACCCATATCGTAAATATAAAACCGAAAGCTAATGGATCATTGTGAATGAAAATTCCCGAACCACTATTCGTCATGGTCAAAAAAATTCGCGCCCAAAACTTGGCTGCCAGCCAAGGTGTCAATCTTGAAACCTTTATCGTAATTTAGTAAATAGTATTTGACTACATTTTGTGATTTTGCTGTTAGAATAAACATCATTAGTTTAATTTGTGCAAGAGATCTTATTGTCGTTGGATTTGGTCACTTATCTACTAACATACCGAATATTTCAGTGTTAGGATTGTGCTTCTACGAGTAGTATAAATTAAATAGGAAGCTACATTATGTGATAAATATGTTTTTAACCCGTTTATTACCTGGTTGAAACGGCACATTCGTAATAACATATCTTTCCCGCCTCCCAAAATATCGGCGCCACAAACTTTTAAGATAATCCATTATTTTACGATCACATTAAACTCTGTAGTAATTTAAACATAACAGAAGCACTTGTAACCACACATAAACCTGTTAGTTTCGTTTACAATCGAGTACAGTTCGTGGGTTGCTAATTATAAGAACAAACGCATAACAAACGTGTTGTTCTTCTGGTATGCCGTGGTGGACTGCGAGCTGCAGTGTGAACTCCACAACTCCTCCATCCAAGACGGACGATGATGTCATAGTCAACAAGCAATGAAAAGCTTCATCCAGTTACTGAGAAACCGATTCTGTTCATTGACAAAACCAAGGCTAGTCAGTGTTACTCATATCATTAGTATCTGACAAAATCATGCCTTAGAGGTGATATCATGAGATTGTCAACTTAACTGAACTATGAATTCATTGGTAAACAATTTTTTAATAGGCACTAATGAAGTAAGCTCGAGAGATAAATCAATTTATTAATCAAGAACAAAGACATACTTATCACAATATTTTAATGTCCATAAAATAAGAATTTAATATTCATTTGTCCAACTATGCATTATGGAGTCACCAGTAATTCAATATACTGTAATTATTACTTGGGGAAAATTCAAGGTTCCTAATAGAATCAATCTTTGGATCTAATGTCATAGAAATCTTTGGAGAATAAAGCTGTCTTTCTGTGGCTTCGCACTCATTGATAAATCTTTCACAATCATTTCTTTTCTAGCACCCAGCAATAAATTGTAACTGCCTATCAGCATAAATTGTAGATATCTATCAATTAACACTAACATTTGACCCCTTAATGCGGGTCAATTGAAGTCGAGCGTTCCTTATATCTTCATTTGATAACCATTGAGTAATCCATGTTTGCTCATTAAAAGAAAATAATTTATTGCTTATGAAGGTCAAAATATATGGTAGGTCTGTAAATTTAATGGAATTTGATGGACATTAGACGGCGTCTAGTAACTCTCGGCTCGTGGCTAAATTATAACAGCAGCATGGGTCGATCTTTTAGGTTAAGCAACGCTTGTCGCAGATGGGTGACCGTAACATACTAAGTTCCCTCCGTGCCTCAAAAGCCAGGTTAAGCCAATAACTTGGCTTAACCTGGCCGAGAGTAACCTCTCGGCTGTCAGTTGTAGATCTTTCATTGTCGTTCGGGGTACTCAGAACCACGAAAGTCAGACAACCAGTCTTAACAAGTCTTATCGTAAAACCCAATAACTGGGTGGTGGAGGTCAGATCTGATAGTCACTCCATGTAATCAGCTGCATCCGGTATGACTGGAAGCCGACCCCAAAATAGATGGGAATAGGCTCGACAGATGATGATAAGACGTCCATTAATTTTCTGAGTATGCTGTATTAGTATTTCGGCTGAACACATTTATTTAAGCGTCGTCTTTCCAAATAATCACGCAAATATTATCTAAAATGGAGTTTTGACAACTCAATACCATTGACCTCACAACTTTTAGAGCTGGGTCGCTAAGCAACGATGTGACTGTGAGCATACTAAACACTGAACAAGGCCGGCAGACACCTTTCATCGTCCGTCTGGTAAAATAACTTATTTGGTATTAATTACCACGTGGGAAGCTAGACCTGCTATACCGGGATATGACGGCCTTCGGAATAATCAGCGAATAGAACTTGGTCCCACACACACCGCACACGGAGATCGCGTAGGCTCGCTATTAGGAAGCGATGTAAGATGCGTAAAGATAACTATTAATTGATCCCATATTTAGATGATCACTTGATTTGAATTTATGAATTATACATATACTGTGCAGTACCTATGCATTAGAATAATCTGTGTGACAGCTGCAGGTGTCATGTCTTGAGCAGTGCTTTAAATTTATCAGATTCATAAACAATTGAACATAATGTAAACAACATCACGCCAGTTTTCCACGAAGAGTTAGGCAGCGGCTTTCATAAAGTAGCTACACCCACATTTCGCGTTATAAATAGGTGCCATGCAACAGGGATTGCCATCAACCAGGTAAAAATACCAGCTATGGGCTGTTACTGAGAGACGTCACCACTTATAATAGAAACCACAAATAATAGAAAGATCTTGGTTGGACGAACCGACGAGGCTGCAAGCAATTTCATAGAAATTCTTGGCTTTTATTTCTGTCTATTTAATTATATTTTTCTTCTTCTTCGTGCTCATCGTCGTCAGAAAGAACAAGATAAACAAAAGGATTCTAACACAATCACTATTTTTAAACACTCATCGCATTTTATATTATCCTCATAAATTAGAGCTAGCACATCAAAGTAGACTAATTCATCCTATAAAACTTGACGAAAGCAGAGCGTAAATTTTATCTTTACTACGGTATGTGACATTATTGTTGTGTTCGTTTCGATTGACATCCGAAAGTAGGCACTAAAGACATGTGTATAGCTCCATCATTCCTAGATATTCAGTTGTTTTATGATCGCTATCTACTCGCCAAGTAAAAGTAAACATGAAAATAGGAATCGATCATTGACTACTAATAACTCAAGATAGGGAATTGTTTGTGTTATAAACATAAAAGCAATAATTTAGAGTTAAACATGCAGAGGAAATAAGCGCATTTTGGCTGTTGCAATCAAGGCTGAATATTTGAGTCCTGCTTCATGTCAGTCTTTAAACATTTTCCCGCGGAAACATTTTTGGAGAAGATTTTTTTCTTAACGAAGTTTTAGAACTTTGTATCTTATTAAGATGAAACCTATGCTCAACAGTGGGTAGAACGAGGCTGTCAATGTTGATGATAATGATCTTAATTTGGTCTTGCTCTGTTCTGTCCATGTTTTGAGATCATTATTAGGAGTGTTGTAATAATTTAAAAATCGTTTTCGTATTTTTCAACCTGACCTACTTTTATTTGACTGCTGCATCAACACCTGCCGACAATAACTCCATTACGATCTAGAATTATGATCGCGCGCACGAAACACGAACTTTTTAATTATTTCGTTCTATTTCAGAAATGAATCTCGGTTTCAGTGACTCACTTACAACCACAGAATTACGTAAGAACGGAAGATGATGCTCTACGAAGTATGGGTATTTTTATTTACTTGGTTAGTTAAGAAAAGGTCGCGATGTCCGGATACTTTGGCAACAAAGTGTTGATTTTGACAAATTTGGAAAATATCGCACATCCCAACCTTTTTGAAGGTCATAAGTTCCCGCTGAGTAATGGATTTCTTGGATCCAAGTTTTGTTAACGAGTTTGCCAGGAGGTAGGTACCGTTTTTTTCTTGATACAGCTTTGTACCAGGTACCTACTTTGTTATGACCAATTTGCAAAGAACAACTACATGGCTTATTTTATGAATGAATCAGATTCTACAGAATCTGATGACTATTTTGATATATTTTTGTTAAACTTTATCAAAGGAGATCGTGAAGAACTTTGCGGTCTATTCTAGCAACCCAATGTATCACACTTTCTATCAGAATCCCAATGATTTTGAAGGAAATTCTAAAACCACAGCTTCATATGTCTGTTCGACAACGTCAATACCGCAATGAATAATAATGAATTTTCAACATGAATTTAGCTTTGGTGTTGTGTTTGTATTACGTAATTACCCTTACGAATGACAATAAGTTTCTGTCACACATCAATACCACACTTTACACTATGTCAGTACTCTATGGTCAGTACGGTAGGTTGTTCACACATTGAACATGCAGTCGCATCTCTATATTAAATACTTGCGGCCCGTCCCGACTTCGCACGGGTATTTAACAAAAATGGAACGGAATGTCCTATCCCGTCCTATCCGTCAAATCGGTCTTGTAGTTTCGGAGCATATTCAATGCAAACAAACAAACAATCAAATCTTTCCTCTTTATAGTATTAAGTATTGATTCGTGCGTGACCGAACCGAAACCCGTTTCATGCAAATGTAAGTAGGTACGTTAATTGCATTTGTCTTTAGTAAGTACCTACTAGTATTCAAGAAACTAATAAACGTAGTCTTATTTATGACAATGTGTGGATGTTTACAACTGTCAATCATGGTACTCGTATTATAAGTTAGCAAATGTTTGGAGTGTATGGACGTAGATTGTAGGACGGATCTGCGCTCGCCAGTTTACCTTGAAATTGCATGTCATGACATAAGCGTACAGCCTTTATTACTTATTCGTCAACTTGTTTAAGAAACACTCCTTCAAATAACTTTGTATGTGACTGTACTTTCAAACTCTGAAGATTGTTGTAATAGCTGTTTATTTGCTAACAAATGGTGGTACAGATTATATAGTTTTACTGATTATATGTTTATTTATTAAGGAACTATAAAATTATAATGTATACTTGTAGTGTATAACAATTTGTTACCTATATTATTTTTATGAACAGTCATTTGTATTACATGTTCTCAGACTCTGATTGCATTATCCTCATGCAAGACGACAATCTTATTGCTGTACCTACGAGTGACGGTAATAACATTAAATAAGTACCATAACATACTAACGCTGCAGAGTTTGTTTGTTTGAACGCGCTAATCTCTGGAACTACCAATCGGACTTAAAAAAAGGAAGGCTATTTAAATCACGCTACGCTCCTTAGGAGCAGAGAAAAATTGAAACGAGAAGCACAGCTAGTTCTATAATAAAATCGAACAAACAACATAGTAGTAGATAGAAAGAACTAAAAATGTATCTGAGACATGAATCTTTTGACACTTGAATGACGTTTCGAAAGAAGCGCTGTCGGTAAACATTTGTGAAATAATTTTGTAAAAAAAATATTGCAAAAAAACAGGTAACGGCATTAGTTCCTATTTTGACAGGCGTCAAAAGTACTAGTGCAGATTTAAGTATGAATGAATGTTTAATCATACCTTTGTTAATAATAAATACTTAATAGGCATTTAACAACTGGGAAAACTCAATGAGTGGGATCTATGACGACATAAAATAAAATGGGTACATTACAATCCCGTACAAGTCAGTAGGTATACTCGTAGTAAGGAAATACATAGGTACCCATTATTATTTACCATTGGATTTACACGATTAATCAGGACTAATTATTTACCTATTGTTTTTGTACTTATTAGGATGAATGAATGTGGGGAAACATTTGATTAAGAGTGAAATATTTTCAAAGGTATTTCCTGAAACCAAATTCCTGGTTTATGAATGCGTACATTAGCAACAGATGTGATCCCACGCATATGAAACAGTTTATAGAGGCTTATACGATTATGTTGGTAGAGCAGACAGTTTAAGTTACCTAGTTTCCAAAAATAAGGCTTGTAGAATTTAGCTTTAAGGTTTTATATTCCTCAATCAAATAAGTGTATAGTAGTGATAGCACTTATTGCAAATATAATGCCTAAATATTTTTGCACGTAGGAATTTCAACTCTTAACGCTATGCATAGAGTTGCAACTCGACAATGCGCTTTTGTTTAGGCTTTACATTTAGATTTCTCCTAGTATTAGTTAGACAAAACGAACACCAACACGAACTTTTATAGGTAAGATACGACATGACTGTCTCCTCTTGTCTTAACGACTTGTAGATAGTTAATTACTTAATTAAGACACCAACCTACATACATATGTGTGTAGGCGCCATTGTAATGCAATGACGCACTATAGCCCATTAATCCGAAGAATTATTCCTAAATAATAATATGTGTTTTTAATAACTGTCAATTACGGTATCCGTTTAATTGCTGCGACATTCCTTGCAGGATTTTTACTAGTTTTATTTTACAAAAAAAAATCACCTCTTTATAATACTAGTATAGATATGTGTAGATGGGTAAATTAATCAAAAGAGTTTAATTGCTTTAGCAACGTCAGGAGAAGTTTAATGAACTCACAAACAGTCACATATTCTTTTCCATACAAATTACGAAAATTCATAAGGCATCAAATACATGAACAATATTAACCCATGCTTATCACTTTTTGCAAACATAATCATCTAAATGCCAACTGATAAAAATTCGAACTGTTCTGTCTCTTTTATCACTGAACCTTAACAAAATCCCTATAAGTAGGTACACACCGCTGCAAGTGAGATTCCAATAGGTACGTGAGGCGCTAAACCAGTTCACAAACAGTAGCGTTCGAATACCAAGAGACCTCGAGGGACAGAACAGGTTGGGCGCAAAGTGATAAATGGTTAAACTAATAGTCTTTACAGACATCGAGGTAAGTAAAGTTGCGATGTTTGGAACGCAAAATGTGTTATGTGTCCCCCCCCCCCCCCTTGCAGCAAAATTACTGGTACTCTTCTAAAGTTATGGGCCTCCAACCCACCAAAACTCAGTTGAAATCTCGTAAAAATAAAGTAATTTCCTCATGTTTCTAAGAGTTGAATGGGTACAAAGGCGTATAAGGAAAATTACATCTTTTTTTGGAAGACAAAGTGCGTCGATGCATTTAAATTTCCAATGTCGTCGTTTTCTCACAAATATACAAACAATATTGTTTTACTACTCGCCACGATACCAGCTGCGCTAAAAGCCACGAGTTTTATTTTTAACTCACTTCAAAACGATGGAAAACCATAAATTAAAATTTGTTTAATCAACCTTGTTTGTTTTCTGTCATATTTGAACTGTCATATTTGAATTCAAAATTCTACTAGCTTATGCCAGCGGCTTCGCCCGCGTGGAGTTTGATAATTGACCCACGGGATCGTCCTACCGGGATGAAAAGTAGCCTATAATGTATCTCTGTGCCAAATTTCATCCAGATCCGTTCAGCTGTTCCTGGCATGATTAACAAACATCCATCCATCCATCCAAACTTTCGCATTGATAATATTAGTATAAAAGTACTACACTTACATTAATGTCTTGACAATCGCACTATAGTACTCAACGAATATACATATAACTGGCAGTACTGGCTGATATTTGACCCCGCGTTGATCAATAAGGAGGTTTATAGTTCAAATAATTTGTTCACATAAAGTGCTATTCCGCATTGCACATAATTATAATCAGTGATTCATTACAATTAAACAAAAAATGGACTAACAACCAAGTCTACACCTAAACTCTTGACTAGTTAATTTATATTACACCTACACTAGTAACGATAACTATATATAAGATCCTTTTTACAAAAAAAAAACTACAAAGAAACAATTGCACATGCATGACTAATATTTATCTTGCAAGTTGCAATACAGCGAAGTTTATTTTAAAACATGTTTAATCGATATTTTCAGTTACAAATGCTTTTTTTTATAAATTGTATTATAATACGAAGGAGGTACTATGCTGTGTGAGTATTGAGTATGCGGGGACCGTCTTCTTTACCGTCTGGTTTAATTATCATACATTTTGTCGTCTCAGCTGGTAGAATCGATGCCTTTACCTTACGTAGTTTCCAATATTTTATTAAAATTATTATGCTAATGATCAAGAACCTACACGTGCTATCTATCTATTATAAAACATGAGGTAATACTATGTCATGCAACTTAATCAAAACAGATAGGTAGGTAAACTCATTATCTTAAATGTTAACATGGAACAATTTTTATCATCATCTGAATAATATTGAATTTATTTTAGGAGTTTATATCATCACTCACATTTTTTGTTGTAATTTATTTAAGCTGTCCTTGACCTACCTGCTTCGTTAGCGGTGTCCCATTGAGGAGGTCGCGGCAACTCTTTGAGGTCATAAGAGTCCGATCTGCGGAACCCACAACACAAACACTGTGGCGGGCAACAGTGGGCCAACTTGCTCTTCACAGCACCCATTTCACTAACATCAATTACTCACTAACAACCACATACACAATGAACAAAAATCTCTTTCAGCTCGTTTTATAGACCACTCTAATATCAATTAACGCACTAAAACCGCGATTAGATCATAACCGCTTAAAATTATCCTTCGTTCGCACAGTTTGAACAGTTTACCACAATGTAAACAAATTATCAGCTGGTATTTGAATCAATGGTTTATCATGGGATAAACAGTCACTTGCGTAGCTCTTATAAAATTAAAAACGTGTGTGAACGTCGTCTGCGCGTGCGTACCTCGGCGCGCGATCAGTTCGTCTGTGCTCTGTCTCCGCTGGGCATCTTCACTACCTTCGCTTGCGTGACCTCTTATCACGTCCGCGGAATGTAAGGTCACGTCACACCAACGTCAGTCTTTCGCGGGAATCGGTTGATAATATTGATTCACAATTAAGCCTAAGTCATAACTACGTAGGGTGTATAGTCCAATAAATCCCCATAATGTTCAATGAGTACACAAAACATGGAAAGTACCCAAACCTGGTGATGTATACGTACCAGCAAACTTTTCAGTCACTATTCCTCATTGAAACCAAACAACCAAGACCTTCAAAAATATTTTTCAAAATTAAATAGCAATACATTATTTAATCATGAAGATCATACAATTTCATTGTTTAATTATTGGTAAAGAGACAGTCACAAACACGTTGAAAATCAAAAATGTTGCATCGTTCTTTTAGTAAATAGATCAAGGCTGTTTTTCATGAAGAATAACACGACAATCAATAAAGCTATTAACTACGAATAAAAATTAAAAAATATCTACAATTTAAAACGTCATCTGACAAAGACTTTGATCTGTAGTATTTTGTGGTGGCCAGTTTTCAGCTACTTAATTAGCTTTTTAATTTACTAAATAGGTTCCAAATAGGTATCCAAGTAACACTTTATTTTTTATAACGAATAATTGAATAAATCATAACGATTTACGATATTTTTTTGAGGAGCTCTTGGCTGAATAATAACAGCCGCTTTGATATATCTTCAGATTAACCCGTGCTTGCCCAGGTTGGACCGCGGATGGGTGACCAACCATTTCATGCCAAATTCCCGGCTATCATTGTCTACCTGTAACGACTGTCAAGGATCGTACGTAGTAGCCCGAAAGTCTGATAGTTGGTCTAACCAAGGGGTACTGTATTACCCAGTACTAACTGGGTTGTGGCGATCAAATAAGCAGTCGTTCCATGTAAAATACTGGAATTCATCTGCATTCGGTTAGACTGGAAGCCGACCCCAACGTAGTTGGGAAAAGGCAAGGCAGATGATGCCATGTATAAATCATAACGACGCAGGGTTGTTTAATAAAAAAAACCCGCATGGTTTAATGAGTACACAAAATATGGAAAGTACCGCTTGAAACAAACATGGCGGTGTACACGTAGTAGCTACTTGTTCACTGAAATTTTTTGGTTGCTATTCTTCATAGAAACCGATATAAATATTCAACAAAATTAAAATGTTGAATACAGGGTGTATAAGGATCCGTCAAAGCATTCTGTACAATAAACTAAGTAACACTGCGCAAAAATAATAGCTGAAAAACGACTTTTTTATTTAGTTTGAAAAATCACAATCACCGTCAACCGTGATTTATCACACTCGCTCAATGTGCTGATGGATACATTAAATATTACAGGAGTCATAGAGGTTTTTAAAGTAAAGATGTAACAGAACTTGTAATTTAAAAACCTTAGAAAAAGTTACAAATGTTTGCTTTAATATCTCCGTAAATGGTCCCAAATCCATACTTTGGACCCTTTAAATATGGCTAGACTATACCAATGGGCCCAGCACAAAAAAAATATATCGAAATGACGGGAAGAACAAGTAAGTGCCTGTAGGTTTCGTTAAGGGTGTTTTTACACCAATTGAAATGCAACTTGGAAAAAATGTTTTGTATTTTAATCAATAGTCACCGACCTCCGAAAGTAAAGTTATTTTCCATTGTTATAGTGTTTTTTTTGGAAGTCGGTTATTTTTTAAGTTACTAAAAGGATGGCACTAGATCTAACTTTGGCACGTAGCAACTTTTCGATTTTGGTAAATAACGTCATGGGGAGTATTATTCCCAAAACTTTCCTAGTGGATCCGTTGAAAGTAATGGTTACATTTTTTCCTTCCTATTTTACCTAATGACGACTACTTAACTTATATTTATTGCCTTCGTACACCATTTATTTATCAATAATCTAAAAGTCACAAACATGTCTCTACAAAAAGAAACACGAAAAGATTTCATTGCACTTTTATTAAATAAATACAGGCTGTATTATTCGAAAAATAAGAAAAAAACTCTAACTGCATCTACTAAATATTTTGATCTATGGTGGCCAGTCTTAACAGCTATACGTGCACCTATTCTTTTAGTTATGTACTAAAAAAGAATGCACTGTGTATCTAATCAAAACTTCAATATTATATTTATATATCGAATGTATAACTTTGGCATGTAGTAACTTTTGCAATTTTAGTACATAACGTAAGAGTGCCACTCTACAGCTATCTGTTTGGCTAAACTAAGTTACATAATAGAAATAGATCGTTCGACATAACCGACTTGATGAGATTGTTTTTACTGGAAAAATAAGTATGTATCCAGATCTAAGACGACCCTCTGACCGATATCTTTTAGTAATTTATGGGTCAACTAAACAGTCACAAACACGTACCTACAAGAAACATCAAAACGGATACATTCCACTGTTCATGAGTAGGTACAGGACGTTTAAAATGAACAGTAAGAAAGCAAGCTATTTGCTATGAAAAGAAATACAAAAAAAAAACTCGAATGGCATCTGACAGAAATTTTGATCTAAAGTGGCCAGTCTACCTATATTTTCTTCAGTTACTAAAAAGTTTTCATTACTTAAATATCCAATTATAGTTTTTTTTGTAACGAATGTTTATAACTTTGGAACTTTTTCGTATTTATTAAATACTGTGAGTTCGTCATTGAAAATTGATTTATTATTTTATTTTTCGCAAACAGCTCGGTTTCGCGCTTGCGCAAAATCGATTATTTTTCCAATTAAAAGTTTCAATGAATAATCCGTATATTTTCTTCCTTCTTAAAACTAAAAGTTATCTGAAAACATACCTCTCATACATCGTATTTATCATACATCTATTAAACCTACCATATAGCTATAATTATGAACTTGATCTTGTAATAAGCAGTCATGCACGTGTGTTTTACAGACTCGCCTTGTTTGCATCACACCGAGAACAAACATAATAGATAGTAAACATTTGACAAAATAAAGTTACACACGATTATGTTAATTTACTACATAGATGATGACATCATCGCCTACGTCTCGGCACTCGCGAACTTGCTTGTACCTGGCTGATGAAGGCCTACCCGATCAGATTTTTCCTCTTATATTATGAATGAATAAGTACAATAAATCGCACGTATTGTTAGTAATTTTCCAAGAACCATTATGTCATAGTTGCGGTCAAAAAGACGTCTCAGAGATCCCAGACATTGACGCATTTGTACCAGTTGATTTTGATCTAATTTTGTGTTTAAGCTTCAGTTTTACTGAACAAAAACCAATAAATCATAAATCAAAGCTCATTTAAGTAAGTGTAGACTGGTTTAAAATAATCTAAAAACAGCTTGTGAGTCACCGAGATAAGACGACCTTGTTGAATCCCATACGAGTTCGCTACAGTTACTACGAGAAGCATGTAGCACCAGTTTCTCAGTAGATAAACGTGATGGAGTCGCCTATTACAGATAAAAAGATGTAATTGTAATATAATAGGCGCTTTAATAACACTAGTCTATATAGGTACATAATAAATTGATCCGTATGAGGTTTAGATGCCAACTAGGAATGTGTATTTTCCTCCTTACGGATTACTTGTGAAGGTAAGATGCCTCCTCATATTTCTTGTTACATGTCGACAGTCATGAAAATACTTACATTGAAATAAGTATTTCGAAGAATATTTGACTAGGTATGACTTGTCTGCTTTGACGTTACTATGTTCAATGAAGACTCAAAGAACTGAGCCACATTACAGACTTGCATTCTTGTGATTTTACGACGTTGTTATTAACCGTGAAAATACATAAACCATAACAGTTTTCAGGTTGTTACAACATTTATCGGAATCCATACCGAGTTACGTTAGCCAAAGCACGTTCTGATACTACAAGTAAAACGGTAAAATTCAATATCCAGGCACAAAATAGAAGTCCAGACCAGTCGTTTTCATAAACATAAGAAAAATAACCGCCGTTTTCATGTCGGTCGGGTGCAGATGAAGATCTGCATTGCAACATTCGCAAACAATCACACAGATACGAGTCTGTTTTCTCATCGGTCAACAAGATAATTTTAATGAGTTTAATTACATATAATTACAAACCTTGATATCTAGAATACACATGGTAGCTAAGTAGCGTTTGCATTAGGTCTTCCTGTTCTTGTAATTGTGAATAATTTTACCTTATATTGAGTGACACTATTAAGACGGTGCAGCGGCTAGAAATGGATGAATTAGAGTTGACAGTGCCAGAAGACCAAGACAATTGGCAATTGCTTTCAAAAATGTTACTATTTTCACAGTGATTTTAAAAAGATAGGTACATTCATGCTTTTCGGTAGCTTATGTCAATTCAATAAGTTGACTTTTCCATCATCGTTTTGGAATTTCACTTTGTGTAGCCCCTAGGTCGAGCTTAGTCGTTGATTATTATTATTATATTTATTTAATTTGACAACATAGGTCCACTGGTTAGTACAAAGACAAACTTATCAATTAAGGGTTGGTATTTAATAATTAAGTGTATACAATTAATTATACATCCCTGCCGAACGAGCGACCGAACACAGTGTCTTAATATCGCTGTATCGTGCTGTTCAGCTAGGGTTTTCAAAATGGTGTTGCTGCTAGCCCTCATTCTGCTTATTAAGGATGCCGTCTTTTTCCTTATGATGGCATAAAAGTCGTCAGTTCGTGCTACAGCAAACATGCTAGACGCGCTACAGAACCGGGGTAACCTCAACAGCACCCTGAAGCCATTATTATATTGCACACGCAGAGCATCTAGAGCCCTCCGCGTATAGCTGACCTACAAAATGCCCGTGTAGAACCCTTGACAATAAGCTTTAAACGGTTATTTTGACTTCGTTACTACAACGAGCGAATCTGTTTGCCAGCATATTGCATCTGGCTGCTAGTGCCCTGCGCTCGTGATCTATATCTACCTGATCTTTGAGGTCCTCGGTGACATAATGTCCCAAGTATTTAAATTGGGCGACCCTTTTAAGTTATCGTCCATTGAGGGATATTGAGGGCTTGTAATTTAGATGCTTCCCGGGAGCAGCAAAGATCAGATACTCTCTTTTAATAACATTGTATATCAGGCCGTGGGCTGCCGCATATATTTCGCAGTTGCTCAACATCTCCCTGGTTGAGCCAGCCGTTGAACCCAGCAGCACCATGTCATCAACGTAGCTTAAATTATTGACGCTAGCACAACCTATTTTGCACCCAACTGGTCTGCTGCTGCTGTGTTTAACGATCAACTCATTTACATACAGGTTGAAGAGCTTAGGTGAGGTTAACCCCCCCTGCCTCACCCCACACTCCAACCTGTACGCTTCAGACAGAACGTCTCCCCAACGAACTTGGTTTAACTGGTTGGAATAGCAGTACTGGAACAAACCCGTTAACTCAGGTGGTACACCCGCTCCGCTGAGCTTATCCCAGAGGACATCATATGACACAAGGTCAAATGCTTTAAGAGATCAAGGAAGCAGGCATACACCGGAGTACTTCTATCCTTATAGTATTGGACCGTCTGCTTTAGACAGAGAATAGCGCTCTCAGTGGAAAGTCCAGGCCGAAACCCAAACAGTGCGTTGATGTATTAATAGAAAAAAAACTGAAATGTCTATCAACCATGTGCACCAGGCTAAAACCAATGACGACTCGAACCCAATATACAGTTGGGCAACGAACTAACGCTAGGATTGCATTTTTCCAGCAATTCATTCAGCAAGATCATAAATACATTTCTTCTTTTAATAAAGGGCTTGCCGAGTTGATTCGTGTGGGCCCGTCGAGCTGGCAAATAAGGAAATTATGTACACGTGCCGCAAACCGCGTAGGTGAGGGCTTTTCCAGGTGACTGCAGTGCATTTGTAACGATTCATCATTTGCCATTTCATAGCTTGATGATACTTAGCTAGGTTCCTTTATATTTTACATGTGTGTAATCACGCACGTGACTAACTAACCCGGATGCTGTCTCGATGTTATAAAAGAAATTTTACAATTTAGGGGGATTCCTACATACCAGTAATGAAATATCGACTGATATTATTAAAATGCAGATTTTAGTTTCGAAAAACTTTTCCTTTGTTGCCTTTGTTTGTTTCGTTAGTGCCAGCAAGCAGTAGTCATAATTCCCCTGTAGATTTCTACACGGAAACCAATTGTTGAAAGAAGAAGGTACAACAATTAACTTCTCTGGCCTTACATAAGAATAGCAAAGCAAATAAAGATCATTGCAGGTAGCGTTCTGTTATTTGTCCCCCCATGGGCAAAAGGCGTCATTTGATCGGCCATTGATTTACTTATATTTGGAATAGACGAGACTGCTTGTTCCATTACACTTGAATAAAAGCATGGCCGAGGTTATTATTTTCAGCCGTGCGGTTTGTTATTCCTAAATATTTATATTTTCTTATAGCCATGTGCAATAGTGCATAATATATTGTGTAAACTGCTTGAATATACAATCACAAAACATTCTCAATTTGAGACTCACTGTTGTCAGGCCAAAATTGCGAAGGTTAGGCCACTGTTTCTGGGTCTGCACTTACTTGAACCATGCTTGAACCTATGGCTATAGAATAGTGGTAGATACTTCAGTAATTTATGAGATAAAATTTTGTCACAGTCAAAAAATCATCTATTTCTATCTATCCTTAGAACGATAAGTAGATGCCAAAAGCTGATTTCCACCATTTCATGAGATTAATTTTTTTTTTTCGCCAAAATATGCTGCTGGATAGTTATAAAAAGTAGCTAGGTATTTATATAAGCAAGTAAGTAGTGGAGATTTATTTCTTAAATACAAAACTATAAGTAGAAAGGTATTTGTATGTACATACTTATCAAGTGACTGCATTTACCAAAAGAGGAATAAAGCCACACGGCACACAAACATAACCCTCTTTTTGGGCTCCACCGCAGCCGGGAAAAAGAACAGCTTCATACTTTTTTGTATTGATGAACTCATTTGAAATGTTTCATAAAATGGGAATACCCTTGTCCTTCTATTAGACATAAGGCCAATGAAATATAATAGGTACACCCGAGTACCTGAATACCAAGACTCTATACTGCAGCAATGTTTTAGCGCTAACCACATTAGTCATTCAGAATGATTGTTATAAAGAGGAGTTGCAAGCGCAACAGATATGTTTTATGAATTAATAATAAACACATTACCCTCCTCAGTCGGACGAAAGAAAATACTGTTTGTAGTTAGGACAGGTAACTTTAAATGAAATCATGTCATTTGCAGCGAATGCTCTTTATTTTTGAGATCCCAAAAACACACAAACACCGTGAAATTATTATAATTAAGTGTTATAAATTTTTTGTTATAAAATGATTACAATAGTTTTAAAAACTTAAAAAAATATGCAATACGCAAATATATAAAAGTTAAACTATAAATCATATAATTTCTTAATACTATATACTCTTTCGTACAGAGTTATTCCACACATATCAAAACAATGGCACATGAAGCATCGGTTTCCTTAAAAATAAGAATACATTAACAAAATAATATTATTATCACACAGTGAAAAACGTGAATGATTATAAAATTACTTTTTTTTGTTATTTTTCATTTGAAATGTGCTGGTGACACAAACGATATACATCAGTACAAAATACTATATTAATAAAATCCATTTTAACTTGCCAAGTCATCGTTACAAGGTATCGAGTTATTGATTAGTGAACAAAGTATTCTAGATGCAACATTCGTACATTCAAAAATAAAACTCACGAAAAATAGTTTTGTCATAAATAAAGAATAACTATAATAGCCAGCTTAGAATGGCGAGGAGTGGACGTTTAAGAGGTGGTCTTGATAATGACGACCTCTTCTTCTTGAACATACAAATGCTGTTCTGGCGCTACGTAAGATACGTAGGATCGGTCCATCTGCAGCGCGGGAGGAGAGGCAGGCCCCGGCGAGGTGCGCGGCGAGGGTGCGCGGGGCCCGGGGGCTAGCTAGCCGCGCACGTTCACCGTGGTGCAGCCGAAGATCTCGTCCAGCTGCCGCGACGAGAACGTCACTACGATGCGGCGCTCACCATGACGCCGCGGCACGAACTTGTCCTGGTAGTTCACGAACTCACCCGGCTTCACGTCACGGAATCTTATCTAGAAGAAGAAATCCATTTATGACGCCTGCTTTTCTTCTTTATTTTCAAAAGTAGCATAGCTCTTGTATTTACCTGTCTCGGCCTCTGCACACCCGGTCCCTCGAAGGTGAAGTAGCAGTCAGTCAGGTGGACATTCAGGGGGTTCTGGAAGCTGAATGTCACAGCGCATTCTTGTCCTATGCATGGCTGGCCCCTCACCTACCGGACATTATCATAGGCGATTAGAAATCGTAAATGTTAAAAACCAGAAAACATACTAAACCGAAAAGTATTGCTACCTGCACTTGCATCCTTGGCTTGTGTAATGGGAAGTCATCTTCATCCGACCAGGCCTGACGAGTCTGTTTCACATAGGCCATGGCGTGCACCTTCACCATGGAGTGGTCTACTAGCTTATCCATGTATTCCTGAGGCGTGACGTGTAGTTTCAGCACTTCACGCTGTCCGGCGCGTACGATGAATTCTCCCTGAGCCCTTCTCAGACGGGAGGCAATGGCGCCAGTGTAGTAACATGACGAAGCCGTCAGCACGCACCAGATGGTGCGATCTTCATGCGATTTGTTCTGTTGAAAATAAAAAATATTTAGTTGAATGAATGACATTAAATAATGTGGAAGGCATATCCATTTATTAGGGGCGTTTGGGGCGTTTGTACCTGAATATTCATCGTGCAGTCAAACGGCTGTCCATAAGGTACGAGGTCAATGTCCATAAGATCGAAGTAAACATCTTCGAAATTGCGATCAGGGTATTCATAATATTGCTGCAGACGCTGGTAGCCGCGGCACGAAGCAATGACCGCCAAGCGTTCGGGAGACGAGCTGTCAACCGTCTTGTACTCGTGGGTGATCTCCAACATGTCGCTGTCACCTTCATCGTCTTCACGGTTCGGGTTCTTCGTAAGTATCTTGCGGCCAACTCTGTAAGAAATAAGCGTTTAGTGACTAATATGGTACTTATGTCAATACCAATACAGAAAAGTTACAAGTTGATGTACTCACTGATACTGGTTCGAAGCCATCCTAATAAAACCCCATTCAGAATTTTCCTCTTCTTGGAAGTGGCAGAGTTCAGCATTGAGCTGACAATACATGAAAGGCGTATCATATTGGAAGCCAACCTCGCCTCGGCGGACAGCTTCAACGCTGGCGGGTCCGCAGTGGTATACAGCCTCAGCTTCCTCTTGAGGCGTGGAATCAATGATTTGCCAGCCACTATAGCCTTAAGAAAAACGTAGAAAAATTAAGTAAAAGCCTGGCAATCAGTTTATGAACACAGTATTTTGTAAAATTTATGTTTTGATACCTTGAGGCAAATCCGGTCGCTGCATCCAAACATCATTCCATACGTGGAAGTTCCAGCATGAATCGTAGCAATCTTCATCAGGTCCATTAGGTACTTCATTGCCATCGCGATCGAAGTATTTGTCCACCGTGAATGTTCGGTTCGTATCGTGGGCTGATACGTAGTTGGTGACAGAACGGCAAGGAATACCTAAAAAAACACGTGACTCATGTAATGAACAGCCGCTTGAATTCTTGTAATTATCATTAGTAAAGTATATTTAAAAGAATCTGTACCAAGCGCACGGCAAATCGAGACCACGAGGCCGGAGTATACCCAGCACTGGCCGTATTCAACCGGCCTGCCTCCGTCGGTGAGGTAACGTTCCATGATAGCCACGGAGCCGGTCCAGGCGTGAGGCGCAACGCCGTCTTTATATTCGCCATCGTAACGGCCAACCATCAGTCCGTCGTCGTCATGATTCGCGTTTATCTAAAACACACCATGATGGTAAGTGGTAAGGTAATTTAGAAAATATAATCCTCTGAGTATAGAATTCTCATTGATCAACTCACCATCGATGAAATCGCCCTGCAAACACGAATTGGGTTACCGCGTTCAGAATGCTCGAGGCCACTTCGCTCCAGCAAATACATGCAAGCAGGCAACACCACGTCATCAAATTGCCCGTAAATCCATTTGCGACCTTTTGGTTGACGCCAAGTGCCGCACCAAATCTTTCCTTGCTCGTTGAGCACGTATTCCTTCCTGGATGATTCGTTGTCCATGTAGACGGGGTCCTCACGACACCAAGGATTGAATAGCACATAGATATCTTCATCGCATTTGTAGTCGTGGCGGTTATCGCGCTGGCCGAAGCGATTGGTTTGCACCCAACAGTTCCACACACCAACTGGCGCAGTAGCCGGAACATGCACTTGGAATGTGATTGTGTTGCCATCTTGACGCTGAATGCTAATGTCCCATCTGTCCATATCATGAGCAAGAGACGCCAAGTTCTGCATAGATCCATGACGCGAGCCATATCCACGACCGAATGTAGAATGCTGAGCAGTGCCTCCGTAGCGATCCATCATCGGGCGGTCCAGTGGTCCATGCGGGCTGAGAGGGCTATGCTGCAGGGGCAATGGCTCGTTGCTGAACGAACTGCGACGGACTCCATAAGTCGTAGTCTCTCTCATACCGCTCATCGGACCCATAGAGCCCATTGTCCCCATGGTTCCCATAGTTCCCATGGTTCCCATTGGCCCCATGGTACCCATGGTGCCCATAGTTCCCATAGTACTCATTGTGCCCATAGATCCCATAGGAGCCATACTGGTACTAGTATCCTGCATGCGAGACATTCCCATTCCCATGCCCATTCCCATCATATCACGGGAATGTTGGAACACACCTTGCTGGTTGCTCCAGTTCACGGGCAAAACTACTCGTGTTCCTTTGGTAACGCTGGGTTTAGGACCTGTAAAAAGAGATTCGTGTAATGCTTCAAATTTTTTCGAATATTGTACAAGAGATCAAACGAGGTTCGTAAAAATATATTAATTTTTAAAACAGTGCAAGATAAAATGAAAACGGTATAACTTACCAAAACAGAAAACAATGCGAATCATATCTTGTTGTTTATCGTAGGTCCTGTCGAAGCGAACGGCAAAGAAGAAGTTCTGGCCCCTCCTTAGAACTGGATTCGGAAGGATATTATCGTTCACCAAGTCATATTGTTCAGTGTGGTGGTCTTTGGAGTTGTCACGGGAGTAGAATTCAGTGAGCTCCACCTTCAATGGCTGCTGAGAATAATAACTTTGAGGTATCATTTCCATGGTGTCCTGACGGCGGCGGCGTTCATTTTGATCAGCCATCTTGCAAATCAAGTTATGAGTGTACTGCGTGTTAGGACTGTTCCTCATCGAGTACTTCATACGGTGCAGCGAACCGGTGCTGTGTGAGCGGCCCGGACGATGCTGGGCAGTCGGCCCGGCACGCTGCATCGGCCAACGACGAGTTTGTCCAGGGCGCTGGCAGAAGCTGGAGATATTGTAATAGGCAGACAGCCCCGGAACATAGTTCGAAGGCATTCCACCGATCGTCATCTGCTGCTCTCTCATGCAGCTTAGCGTGCTCATGCCCGATGTTAGTCCAGTTATTCCACCCAAACCCATCCCAGTCATGCTGGACGTCATGCTTGAGGACATCCTGTCCATACTAGATCTTCGGACCATAGACATCCTTGCGCAGAAGCTGTGTGAGTATCCAAGTATTCCAAGTCCCGATGTAGGACCTCACTGTGCTCCGGGATCACACCAGAGCGAATGATGTCGTTGGAAAGATTCGGGACCTTTTTATAGTGCTAGTCGGAACAAAGGATCGTTCACCGCCCTTAGGTGTCAGTTAACATCGCAGGCGCCGGAGTCACTAGCTTCTGGGACAGCTTTTGTCTATGTTCACTGACTCGTAGTTAAAACAAGTACACCTCTCTTACATAAAACTAGTTACTACGCTAACTAACACACGGGGCGTTGCGAAGTACAGTCGTATAGGGAACTGTTTAAAAGTAATAATTTAAGTGTGTAGTCGGTTTTTAATATTTTGCTTTTAAAAAAGGCTGAATGGTAGAGTCTATAAATGCCTCATTTTTTTGTGGCACGTTATAACGTTTTCTTTCTTTAATTATTAGTATATTATTCATTCGATCGTTAACTTCCTTAGTTCTGAGAATGAAATACATAAGAACCTAAGCCCGCACATTATACATCATAGGTTTACAAAAAACAACGTATTAATTATTGTGTTATCTCGAACTTACCATCGTAAAGTAAATGTTTCAACAACACACACTTTAAAGGAAATTAGCTTTCTGAGGCGCCACGCCCGTTCCTTCTTCCTATACCTAACCAGTTTCCTTTCCACCCCATCGTGCCTTGTAAATAGCTAAAACACTTTTGTGCTACCTGATACCTCTACTTTTCTGACATTTTATTCCGTCAACACGTTTGAAATAAAATACAACACGCACTATTATATGTTTGCCTATTGTTTTAACGACATAAACCAAGGTAACGGACACTGCTACCGAATGCTCGAGTTGTCTTTTGCATTCAGTTTGGCTTGAACAGTTTACCACTAGGAGTACGAGCGCTAAGTTTTATACTACAACGACAAACATGTCTAAGAGGCATGGTGGAAGTTGGAGAGTTGGGTGTTTCCGTGAATGTGGTGATCCTACTTATCATTTGTGGCAGATCATATATTATCTATCATATATATGTCTGAATTCGACTGTTGCGTCAACTCGACACTTTTCCTAATTCGCCATTTTCGACGATTCGTCACTTTGGTACACTCGAGGACTAAATATAATAAACAGTTAATGTGGATAATCTAACCTGCTGATAAGAGATCTTAAATCAAACTTCAACATATGTTTTTAAAGTAAATTATATTAATATGAAAAAACTAAAAACTTAATTTCTTACTTACTTGAAAACTTACGTATCTGCAATTTATATATTATGTAATACAAAATGTTGTATGTATAAATAAGTGAACAATCAATTCAAGTGAAATAAAATAAATTGATGATTGAAATTTAAAAGATGGATTTCTATTTAGTTTACTGTCTTTATCATCTTTATATTAATGTTAATAAGTCAATGTTTTTGATTCGTTCATCTAATTTAAGAGGAAATTTTTTCTATTGCGTTTGTATACATATTTTTTATATATTCATATTCTACCGACTGCACTTCGAGTGACGAATTGAAGAAAAGTGTGGAAATGGCGAAAATGACGAATCTACGATACTGTCGAATTAACTAAAGTGACGAGTGAGGGAAAATAACCAGTGCACGGACTCCTTTCTTAAATGGCATGAAAGTTGCCGCGTGGGTGACACGCTGCGACTAGATACTACTTAGGTACTTAGGAAAACAGGAAAGGGGGGGTTACCATGATATGTTAGTACACTAACAGACCATGGTAACCCACCAGAAAGACAAGCGGTCGTGCCACGAAAAGATCAACTATGATTCTTATAAATCTGCACCAATTGTTAGTACCTACTTTTTAGTTCCATGCGTTGGTACTATTATCACCGTGGCGGATTGCACGGACAAAGGCAAAGCGGAATTAAGAGGTATCTTGCTAAAGGAAGTGACCACACTTATCCCTTAATTTGGCAACGGAAAAAATGTGACGGACAACGGGAAAGAGAAGGAAAATAATAAAACAAGTTTTTTTTTTTTAGTCAAAAAAGCTTAACACTTTAAACTTACGAACCACCCTAGCATACTTATATTTTTTTTGCAACCAATCAGCTAATTATGAAGAAATCTCGGCAATTTCAAAAACGTCTCAAAAATAATGTGATTGGGCTGGAAGTAGTTTGAATTCTCACATAATGTACCATCTCTACAAGAATGATGTATCCAAGATTTTTTGTAAAAACATTATGATTTAAAAGAGTGTCCATGGAGTTTCTTGCCCATTCTTCTCCATAGAGATCTACGCTTTGGAATGGGCAACTACAGTACTTTCACAGTTATTATGTCTTGTGACTGGGACTGTAGCTTCATTTTTTATTGCTGTCTTTGTTTCGACAGTTCAAAAGTGCCTGTAATTGGCCTACTTGAAATAAATGCTTTGATTTTGATTTTTTGGACTGAATGGAAATTGGTCTGGTCAAAAATATCTGTTAGTCTGTCTTTCGATAAGGACATTGATTATTTGAGGTAGAAGCTTTCAGCATTTTGACAAAATCGTCTTCTTGATGTTTTTCATTCGTCGCTCGATAGCGATTCATTATGTTCATTCATCATAAAATTCTGATTCAGAATCAGATTTATCACTTGCGTCTGATGCAACATGTTTTTTGGGACTAAACTAGATAATATTTTTGATGCTGTCGACATGCGCGGATACAGTATTATTGGCACGATGGGCATGCCCACAACCCTAAGTGAGGTCGATAGTCAGTTGTTCGTCCAAGCCATTAAAAAAAAAATATTACCATAGTTTACCCTAGCATTAAAATTATCTTCCGTGACTCGCCCGGTCAGCGTTGCCCCCGCGAGAAAGTCATTTTCTAATACATGCATAAGCAATTTTTTTTTAACGATTCATTAAAATCGGTTGAGTGGTTTAGAGTTTAAAGCGTGGTATGCGGTCAAACCATGAGTGTCGCCAGGGCACAGCTGACCCTCCTAGCGGCTCAATTTTTTTTTTAAATTTTAACTTTTCCTGCCTTATGTCACAGATTTAGCAAGTAAGTTAGTACGTAATAAATTGTAGTGTTCAGTGGAATCACTCTCAAACTAAAATATTTTTAAGGCTTAAAATTACCCTCTGAGTACCCGTGTTACCGCTACCAACTTACACATTTTCTTAAAACCAACGCGCGCGGTTCGTACTCTAAACCCTGTGAAAAAAAATTATCACAAAAGCTCTTTTTTTCTGCCTCTGGATTGGCACTCCTATTGGACTTTCACATGATTGACCGATATAGACAGAGGCTGAAATAGATTAGGAGCCCCTTGCCCCGAGGCCTTTATATGCAATTATGGCATACATACACAAGGTTGCAAAAAATGGAGCATGTGGACATTTTGATCTCAAATTACATACCTATCTATCTTTTTATCCTCGCTGCACTCGCTTTTGCAACCTAGTTTCTCTTGAATCTTAAATTTGTCTATAAGTCGCCCAAGAAACTTCGGTAGATCGAAACGATTCTTACCTATCCAAGCTAGGTAAAGTGTTAAAATTTTCGAGCTCGCTTCGCTCGCTCTTCAAACGGCTTTGACTTGAGTCTTGACTTTGTCTAAAAGTCGACCAAGTAACTCCTGTATGAAGGATCGACAATATTCTAACCTGTCCTAGGCAAGGCGTCAAAAAATTTTATTCTGTAACTGTTATGCATAAGTAAAAATATTCTACCATGCGAGGCAGGTTGCAAAAAATTTCGACCTCGTTTCGCTCGCTCGTCTCTTAAAGTGTTCATGGTTCTGATACTTTTTTTGCCGCAGTCGACAACATCATTTCAATAAGGTCATACAAATCAGAGGAGAGCTGCTAAAATTTTTGAGCTCACTGCGCCCGCTCCTGAATTCTAAAGTCTGTTGATTATCTATCATTATATTTCTGAAAATCTAAAATACACCAGGCGGGTGCAAAAAAAAATCGAGCTCACTGCACTCGCTTTTAAATATTATTATTACATAGTTTCTTCTTGTAAAATTCATCATTCAACTACTACCCCTCCACAAAGATTTTTCCCTTTTTTTTTGTTGCGACATCACTTTGTTGATTTTAAGGCGGCCGTGACCACAATCTATTTTGAGGGCTGCGTCCGCGCCTGGCTGTCGAAGCGAAATATATAACAAATGCAAGGAACAGCCTATAACCGCAAATTTAGTGACTTTTGTCAAAGTCCATCACAGTGGACAAAGCAACCAACATTTGTGCGTAATTGATAATATTCGATAAACGGACAAAAAGGCTAGCATGCATACAAAATGCATGCTAGCCTTTTTAATATAAATATTTACGAGTAAACATTATCACAAATAATGTACTCTGACCCTCAAAACAAAAAAAAACAGATTATGACTTATTTATTTATTTATTTATTATTAAACTTACACACTATCATTACAGGAAGACCCCAATACAATAACAACATAAAAACAACATAAAAACAACAACACAGTTTTTATGTTTTTATAACATAAAAACTGGACAGATATTCGTGCACTAATCTAAGTTTAATTGTGTCTGGGGTACATTTGCTTACTTAATTATGGCTATCGTTTTTGAGCTCACCAGATGGCGCCACTGTCGAGTAAGGTCCTGTCATTAATTCTATTTTATACTAAGTACTAGTACCAATAACTTCATAAAAGTTGATTTAATTACGTTTAACAACATAGTGTAAACTTAAGGTACATATTTACAACATTGTCCCTAAAATTAGCAAGGATGAAACACTTAAAAATCATTCTTATTTCAAGTACTAACAAATTAGAACTCCCAACTTGCTACCTACAATCTTCAAATCATAATTAATCAGGAATGGCTCAATCTTGACCACACTCGTGATATTAATAAAACTACGTGATAAAAAAGCCTGCAACGCGGGAACACTGTGACATCTGACATTTCTGAAGACCTTACTCTACACGAACGCCTCTAGCGGCGAATTGATGCGCGATAGCCCCCATTAAATTGAGTGTTTGCAATAGATAGTTGAGACAGAATAATTTCTTTGAAAAACTGTTTATTACATAATTGCCCTTAATACCTTCAGATTATGTGAACTTCTTTGGAAATGATCACCGCAAAATATCATGATGTGAAAATTGCACGATTTTCAAACAAAATTTAGTGTAGCAACACTTGTGAAGTAGTGAATCGTTGCCTAGCAACGATTTATTGTTGATCAATAGGCAAAATGTCAACTAAGTGCTTGTGATTAAGTATATTTAATACGATTCTCTTTTAACTACTACATAATCTAGCTCATAAATAGATAGAAAATGAGAGAATGGGTCTCTATAACCTGTTTAGTTATAATGTCAAAGTACAGTACGTGAGTTGCTTTTTTTCTTTAGCAACGTTTTTTACTTTGACCACCACAATACTAAATTTCGTTTTACCGTTTATAATCGCGTATGTAGGCAGAGGTAAGTATTTATGCAATATTAGTTGCAAAGTTCTTCATTTCTTGACGAGCTTCTTTGTACCTGTAGATTTTTTTAGGGTTTTGGCTACGATCCCACAGCTTTTATGAGCAACCAGTTGTACACTTCACGTACGAGCACCTGCTCGTAGCTGAATCTAATGACCACAGCAGATCTATTGCATGCGGTGAAACGAATGGAAATTATGCAAATGTTATGAAAAATGAAGGCAACTGTGCGGAATTCGAAGTATGTACAATGTGCGTTTTATGATCATCTTCCTGCCCTCGCCAACCTCAAGTAATAAGGGATTATTACTTGAGGTTGGCGCAACACGTTCTTATCTTCTATTCTCCCTTGTCAGCCATCACGATATCATTTACTCATTTCTCTTTATTTTGATGTCTTTTGACCCTTTTGATTTTATTTATTCATATAAAATATGTAGATGGGTATTGGAAACTTTTACTATCCATGAATAAAATAAAAACTTTTTTCAGGTGCTTCAATATGATTTGAGTGGCAATGGCAAGATTGATTTATTAGATTTCAAAATCAATCTCGAACTGCCACAGGAGATGACAGTAACATCTATATTGTTAATCTTGAGTCTAGACTTTCAATTAAAGGTAGGTATTATACTTTTGCGTTACGGAACTCAAAGGGAGTTGGGCAGGGCACGTGGCAAGATGATGACAGGTGGACTAAGGCTGTCACCGAATGGCGCCCACGAACAGGAAAAAGAAATGTGGGTCGACCGGCGGCAAGATGGGCAGACAACATAGCTGCCATCGGAGGTAAAGCCTGGATGAGGCTGGCACAAGACAGTGGAGATCGGCACAAGAAAAGAGAGGCCTATACCCAGCAGTGGATGAACTCAGGCTACGGATGATGATGATTATCTTTTTGTTTCAACTTTCAATCAAGGAACTATAAATACTTTTTGATTTGGTTGTACTGCAATAATATCAATGAAAGCAATCTTTTTCTTTATTGTGTTTCAGTCAGTGTGTCCCATACACATGCAAAGTCTGGCTGTAGTCAACAAAGAGTTTACAACACCACCTTCTGGGTTCAAATATTTTGGAGATCTTCAATTCTACCAAACATCTCATTTGCCCTGCAAACAAAACCTAATACATACTAAATATAACTATTCTTTGTTTAATTCTGATAAGAACACTCACAAGAATGCAATAGATCATATACTGGAGAACTACTTTATGAGAGATGGTAACATAAATTTATATATATGTATTATACAAGGTGTAAACAGACCCTTCACAAAAATGTTAACCAAGCATTCTGTACATAAAACTAAGGAACCATATGCTTCAAGTTTTTTTTTAAATACAAGTTTTCAATGTTATAGTTTTACTTTAAATACATTCACGACCCTAGTACTATTCAATGTATCCATCAGCACAATGTTTTCAGTGCATTACATTGATTCCTACAGTAAAACAACATCTTTCACCTAAAAGAAAGTCTTTTCCCAGCAATAATTTTTGCTTAGAGTCACTTAGTTTGATGTACAGAATGCGACTTCGTGAAGGGTCCATTTATACTTAGTATTATAATGTCATATAATTCTACACATATTGCTTATTATGCAATGTTATTATAATTGCAGTTACGACGCATACCAAAACACTATATTCAAGAAGTCAGAATGGGCATACCGGTTCCATGCAAATGCATATAAGTCTCAGAGTGCCAGAAATGGAAATCAAGTATACCCCAAGTTTGATTCAAGAACTGAAATGGGCATGGCCACAGTATCTTTCTCTGGTTATCATTTTCTATTGGATGTTTAATAAAATCAAGATGTTTGTATTCAATAACCGTTTAGTTATGGCCTGGGAAATACAGCCTTGGAAAAATGAGAAACATATAGAAAGTACTTTTTATAATTGTTCTGCCAAACTACGAAAAAAATAATGCAAAAGTAAACTATTTGTCTCACTGTACAAATTTTGAATGAATGTATAAATTGTTGATATGGGTGTTGACTGCTACTGTTGGTTACTAACAATTTATGTTATGCTCAATTCATTAATGTCCTCTTACCCCTATTGCTAAAATATGGTCAAAGTTCCAAAAGCATTAATAACCAATAAAATAAAAGGTTTTTATCAAGAGTATGCTTTTTTTATTCAATAAACATTTAACAAATACTACCTAAGTTTATTTTACAATTTACAACTTTGAATGTGGTTTTCACTGGCTTAGTGAGAGTGTTGAAAAGGTGCTACCCAAGTCTCGATTGTTGTCCAGTTCTGCCCTATTATCTTCAATAATAAAGGTTCTGCCAGTGTAGTCATCTAGTTGCACTAGTAAATAACGGCATAAATAATTTCCATAATCATTCTGCAACAAAAACAATCCTCTGAGTATGGTTTATGTGTATTGTCATGTCAGTAAATAAATACCTACATAATATTTGCAAGGAATATATCTAACATCGGAGAATGAAAAAGAAATACACTTCATACTCTCCTCAATTAGCAATGTTACTTGTCAAATATTTTTGTTAGAACAAGTCCAGGCAGAAGACTAATTGCCGGTTTCTAAACTGGTTCAGGGCTTGTCAAACTCTGGTTATGATCAACATTTTGAATTTAAGCGCTACACTACATTGAAGGAATCATTCTAAGTATAATTTGACTAGTTCACTAATGATAAAAAACAGAAACTGGGTGTAAGGACTGTTGTGACTACTCACCTGTTTCATATCAAGTTCAACAATAGCTTTGTTCCTAATTCCTTTGATGTAAAACCTCATCCTCATGTGTTTGACGCCTTCCTTCTCATACACAGCATGACTGACGTGTGTGCGTCTTCTCCTGGTGGTTTCTTCTCCATAACCTTTGATTGGAGCTCCCAAGGCATCTTCCACTCTTGGGTCCTGTAATTATAAAAAAACAATTCATCACACAAAAAGAATATGTAAAGATCTTAGTAGATGCCATTCCGGACTGTCTACCTCTATGTGAAATTATTACACTGTCACTATTCCCATTGCACTTTAATATTCTTTACTGCTTTTGTACATGTACATATTTATTGTTATTCTTTGATAAAATATGGATTCAATTAATATACGTTATACTTCGAGTTAGATGTCACTGACAGTGGATTCAAAATAGCTTCAGAAAAATTGTAGCACACATTGTATGAAATACCAGGCACTCTGAATGTACAATTATTAGGTTATTTCTCAATAAAAGATGCAGCCTTGATCTTACAAATAAAAAAGGCATTGAAAGACAGTGCAGAAAAATCGTGTTACACTGTATCTGGTTGTAGATGTCAGACAGGCATCCTCAATGCAAAATACTAATATTCAGGTGCGCTAGGTTAGGTTGGACTGGAAGCTGACCCTTACATAGTAGAAAGCAGGCAGAAGATAAGTGTAGAGGTGAAATTGTTCTATTCTACTTACATTTTTACACTTAGCTAGTGCCTCTGAGTAAATGCTGTTGGGGCTGTTGCTTGAAAACAACTCTCGGAACACATAGTAAAAAATGACGCTAGTGGCACCGAGCCCCAGTAAAATTACTCCAGTATATGTTGCAGTCTTAGTCGTCTCTTTGATTTTTTCTCCTAGAGGTCGGACATCTGTAGACACTTCACTTCTCTCCTGACTCCTAGCCAAGCCGCTTTCCTTGCGGGTTGAATAACCGCGGACATATCTAATCTTCGTTGATTGTAAAATTGCAGGAACGCATTCAACTGTATTAGTACCGCGCAAAACTGTAAACAATTTGGATATTATAGTCATAATTTACACTCCACAGTAGCCTTGTTTTCGTGAAAAATCGTCAGAGGACTCAGAGGTTATCGTATTTATTTTTGAAATATTATGTCAAAGCAATGTTGCCAATGCCAGATGACCGTCTCGCATTCTCCCCAAACTTTCCCCGAAATCCCCCCAAAATAGAAGTTTTAAAGAACAAATCTCCCACAAGTGGGTCATCGTAGGGGTGGAGTTAATTTTTTGTACTTAATTTTATTTCTGAGTTAAATCTATAATAAAAGTACTCTGTGGTTAAATCTCTTTATCATTGAACTGGGTTTAAAATGAACACATCTTTCTAGCAATGAAAATCTTATTCTTAAGATGGATTTAGCAGTGTGAATGACTAATCTGTTTCAAAGTTTGTCTTTAGTACGTAATTGCTACTTGGGCTTCTCTTTCCACAAAGTCAACTACAAAGTTCCTGATGCCAATTTGTTAAACAATATCATCATAAAAACCCCCAATTCCCTCCAAACCCACTTTTCTCCCTCCACTAATCCCCCCTAAAATACTGTACCCCATAACTTGAAGAAAAACCCCAGGTTGTGGTGGTTTTCCCCATTCTGGCATCACTGCGGCAAAGCTCAATTTTATCGTGACAGCTAATGTCATCACCAGCTGATAAGATTTCTTTTTATACTCACAAAAGATTGTTTTATTCTAAAATCGTAGTGCTCATGACATGCGTATTTCATAATTTTATTTCCATAATTATAGGAATTAAATTAGCAAGCTTTTATTTAAAATAAACTGGGGCAGAATCAGCCATTTAAAAATATTTTAGAACGAAACTTTTTGTGTCAAAACGGAATTGACAACTCATGATGCGTTCCCAAGCAAGCATTTTATTTTCAAGCATTGTAATGAACGTTGTCACTTTCTACCCTTTGTAAAAAAAGAGAAGCCACATCATGTGGAAAATACAATAGCTGGAAATTGACCAGAAACGCGACTCACATTTATCGTATCGATCGATTTGCGTTGCAAACGCTAACTTGAACGATCTAAAATTAATAAATAATAAAATAAATTCTTCGCACATTATGTAAAATATTATTTATTATATATGAAGTTTGTCATTCATGTGGTACACTTGCCATAATTAATGTCACTGAGTTTTATCGACATTAACGTGATAGTTTCATATTAAAATATCCCCGAAACAATGGATTGGATAATTTCGGACCAGTTAGGGCTTACTGTGGGCCATCTGGTAGGATGGGGAGCAGCTGGTGCTATGATAATTGGTGGCGTCGCCCCTTACATCCCACAGTATAGACAAATCAAAAGGACACAAGATGCTGAAGGGTTCTCTTTATACGTTTGTTTAGCACTGCTCATAGCAAATACTCTGAGGATATTATTTTGGTATGTATTACAGCTTAAAATAAAACTGACACATCATGCTATTGGACCAAATTAGTATTTCGTTTTAATACCAGCTTTCATCACCTTCTCTATTCCGTTCCAATAACAAATTACATCATATTGCCACTATCATCATGTTACGCCAGGTCGGAAGTATTGTTTCCCAGTTTACTAAACAGATTACCTACATCATATATACATCACCCAAGCCATAAGAAAGATGCTGCTGCAAGCCACCCATCCCAAGTGACACCTGTCTTTTGTATCAATTTTACTTGTTTTAGATCGTTTTCACTATTACCCATGCTAATCCTCTCTTTGTGGTTCCAGTGTGTTATACCTACTATGCTAGTAAGAGTCGGCCTCTATCAGTTTGTTTAAATAATAACAGATAAATATTGATATCATTACAATACAAGTTTATTAATCACTAAAGTAGAAATGATTAGATCTATGTTTGCCTTGATTGAAAAAAAAATATTTAAAAGGTTCTTGGAAACTGGCATTCATCATGATTCACTTATATTCTAACTACAGACTAACCAATATAAAAACATAAAAGACAGAATTATATCACATGACTCACTTATTTTGTAATAAAAATGTTGAAAATATAAAATAAACTAACTTTTTTCCAGGTTCGGTAAACGTTATGAGTTGCCACTATTGATCCAAAGCATAGTAATGAATTTCACGATGTTTGTCATGATACACCTATGTGTGAGTGTACGGAAAAAGAGCCAAATCATAAGAGCAAGGGAGAGAATATTCACAGGTTGGTTTGAATGACCCCTACAAGTGTGCTATTGGTTTTATTTACAATATTATAGTAATCTGTTATAAAATATTGCACTGTAACAACTATAATATGCATTAACTATTATTTATTGCTAATTTAACATAATATATTTTACAAACCCTGTAGTTAAACAACTGTATACTTTATAACCCTTTTAGTTTTGTTTTTTGGTATTTATTTGCTTTCTTTTTATTTCTCCTCAATCAAATCAAAGATATGAGAGATATTTAACCCACTAACTTCCCTGTATATTATTTGCTATGGATAATTTTACTTAAACATTATTTTATGTTCTGTTTGGTGGTTGGTGTGATTGATGGTGAAATTAGGTGCGATTTTCATGTTATATATACTGTTGTGTTGTGTGAACGGCTCAGCTCAGCCGGATCAAACGGCACGCTGGCTGGACCAGCGCAGCGGCATCGCCGGCGGAGAGAAGCCGCATCGCTTCTATGGTGAGTGCCAGCTCTCTCCTCCATGTCATAAGGATTGCTGCGGTTTGTTCCATGTGCAAGTCATCATTATTGTTTTTGTTTCAGCAACCTCATGCTTTAACAATTTTTTTTGGAGATTACAGCGTATTTGTAACATGATCTGGGATGTTTAACTTTCTTTTTGTTTATCATCTTGCTTTTATTTGCTTTCATCTTTCCATTGCATGTTTTCAGCGTTTCATATTATAATGAATGGAGTTGGTGTATTTATGTAATAAACAAGTAATATTTTGTAGTTGTAGTATAGATTGATAGCAGCTCGTTATCATGAAGGTCAAATGTCATACCATAATATAGATTTATTTTGTGCATTATACATGTAACAGACCCGGGGTGTGTGTGGGATCAAGTGTAAGATCCTATGTAAGAAATCATACAAGAGCAAAAAAAAAAAATGTGTGTGTGTGTGTTCTCCTATTAAAAATTAAAAAAAAAAGATGTATGTGTAACAATAAAAGAATTTCGGGCGCCTTGGGAACGCACACTACATTTAAAAAAATACTTGCCAGATAACACCATTTGTAGAGTCGAACTTCTAATCTTCCGGGGGTGACTAAACTAGGATTATAGGAACAATGGAAATACCTTTGTTAATACCTTCTTTATTATGTCAGTAGCTTCCTTTTATTTTAAATATTAAATTACTAATTTGAGATTATCCTTATTGTTGCATCTTTATATGAAGAAAGTAAATTAAGTTTGGGCCAGATGTCTGGCTAAAAAAATGTTAAATTAGACCTCAAGATTTCGGCGTCGAAGATGAGAGAATCCAGAATCCATGAAATGGAAAATTATAATCAGACGAGAGAAAAAGAAAAAGTAGAAGAAAAACGCCACAGCAGGGCTGTAACAAAATTTTAAAAGGTTAATACACAAGTCTATTAGAATTTCAACACGTGGGGAGCATGGCGTCCCAAGAAGGAACTTACCGTTTTTCCGTTAATAAATGACTTTTCCCGTGTGCACCGATAAATCCAAATTAGGTGAAAATCACACTAGAGCATCGTCCAATATTGAAATCCTGAAACATCAATTCGACTTAAAACACGAACCTAAAATGATGACCACATATTGGTCTGGTAGAAACAAATCTTACCGAAGAAATTAAGGATCCCTCCTTCTGAACACCTCGTCCTGGGTGTTTAAGGCAGCGATTATGGCATCGTTTGGCCTAAAAATATCCGTGATTATACCGGATTTTTAAAATTAAATTGGCGAGATAAATGCCTCGATGACGAAATCAGGTCGTAAAGTGAAACGTCAAAAAATGACAGTTCCGAACTCAACCATAGCCAATAAAAGACAGTATAAAAATCGTTCCGAAATCGACTAAAATATGAAAAGCATGTAACAGTTTAAAAAACACGTTACATTACATCCCTCCCCGAAAAAATAAAAGAAAGCAATTTCTTTTATGCTAAAAACAAACAAGGTAAAAAAAACTTTTTTTTTTTAATAAAGACAGGAAATATAAATTCCAATAAAACGTTTCCAAAAAGATCCTGGAAAAGAAACAAAACAAAAAAACAGTAAGTGCAGTCAAGCTACAAGCACAACCGACCTATAATACTAAAGAACCACATGAGTACAGTTAAGCACCTTCGCCACTGACTAACAAGTTAAATCCAAGAAATATTACAAGTACAGTTAAGCGTAATAGTCGCTGAACAATATGTATAAGAATACAACAAAAATACCAATATGAGTTCGGTTAGGCACCATAGCCACCGACTAACAAGTATAAATTAAGAGTACAGTTAGGCGCAATTGCCGCTGTCTAACAAGAATAATCCAAAAATGTCTATATGAGTACAGTTAGGCACCATCGCCACTGACTAGCAAGAACGAATTACAACTGTGAGATACAGTTTAAAATCTCCACATCTCTAAAGATGCAAAAAATAAAGAAGAATGTTGTGATCGGCACAACTCCACCAATCTTCCGAGCACAAACACCTTCGAAAATAAACGCATATTGTGATCGGCTCAACACTACCAACTTCCCGAGCACAATAGCGGAAAAAGAAATGCATTCTGTGATCGGCACAACACCACCAATCTCCCGAGCACAGAAGCAAAAAAGATATGCATTCTGTGATCGGCATAACACCACCAATCTTCCGAGCACAGAAGCAAAAAAAGACATGCATTCTGTGATCGGCATAACACCACCAATCTTCCGAGCACAGAAGCAAAAAAAAAACAACGAAATCAAGGAAAAAATTATACCGAGATCCGTAAAAAAAAGAAAGATAGGTAAACCTCTACAAGCGAGAACAGAGTGTATAAAAGTAGTAGGTACCAATGCAGAAATTGTATACAAGAATGTACAAAAAAAATTGCATACAAGACTGCATAAAAAATAATAATACTTAGAAATAATAATAAGATCTTTCGATATGAAAAATGTAGTCGTGTGGGTAGAACAGGTTATTAAAAGGTCCTAAGTTGTGTTTTAGAATGTTAAGGTCTCAAATTCAATAAATTTATAAGAAGTTACCTAACATACATCTTCATTTAAAGTGCTAATAACCTATCATCCATCCCATCGTACATCACACTAACAAAAGCGCGCTTCAAACAAAATTATCAAAATCAAGACTTAATACTTGGAAACCAAATTAAAATTTTATTATATCCTTAACATGATAACGACCAGCGGTACCCTTATAAAGGTCTTTCAGAATATAAACATTATCAGAGATCTTTTCAATAATTTTACATTTAATAAACTTAGGAGCAAGTTTTGCCGAAAAATAAGTAGGTGCAAGAGATTGAACCAAACTTCTTCTCCACACAACATTCCTCACATCAAAAGAAATGACTTTACGACCCTTATTATAATAGATAAGCTGATAAGCTTTTAATAAATGAGTTTGAACTTTAACAAAAATATCACTAAGTGAATTAAGAGAATCAGCATAGTGAGTTCTATTGGAAACTTCCAGTTCACTCAAGTTATAAAACGATGCAAAGAAGCATCAAAAATAAGTTCTCTACCAAACATCAAAAAATTAGGGGTGAAATCTGTAGCTAGATTAACACTATTATTCAAAGCTAATTGAACATTATTAGATAAATACTTAGACAAAGTTCTATGATCTTCTTTAACAAAACAAGCTATGCAAGTTTCAACAGTTTTATTATATCTCAACTGTATTGTTTTGAGGCGTGTATAAAGTATTATAAAATATTTTAGTGATATTAAAACCTTTCAAAAATTCTACGAAATGTTTAGAAGTAAATTGTGTACCAATAATTCTCTATGAAGAACCATCAGCTGTATAAGCAGCACTAGAAACAGAATTTATTTTATAACCTAACTGTGAAAATTGTTCATGACTATTTGAACCCAGAATACAACTATTAGGATCATACTTACTTTTACAAAATTTATATAAATTTTTTATTTTCTACTCCAAAGTTCTTTTGCAAGAACAAGAAATTGTTCTACAGAATCAATATGCTTACCAAATATTAAAGGTGTGTAAATAGGCAACATGTTATATTCAATAATGTTAATCAAAACCGCATCAAACAATGGCAAAGAAAGACGACTAGCCATGTCCATTATTTCTGTAATGAAATCTGGAAGAGATTCAGAACTCTTCTGTTTCCTCGTACGAAGGTCATGTTCCAGAAAATAGTCAAAATCCGGCCTGTCAAAACGTTAAGTAAAGCAAGTTTAAGCTCGTGCCAGGATGGAATACGAAAGCGAACTGTGCGAAACTATTTCAGAGCAATACCACTAAGCAAGTCCGTAAATGAACCAACCAACAAAATTTCATCAAAATTTTTGTATAAAAATATTCTTCAACTTCAGTAATAAATTCTCTAACACAAGATTTCCCATCGAATTTAATTTTACTCTTTTTTAAATCGGGCAACTTAATTGCAGAAGGAAAATTCTTTTTAATATGTTCACTAACCAAAACATTCATTGAATTAAATGAAGGCAAAGCGTTCGTCGCAAAAGCTGAGGAAGAGTGTGCAATCCTGTCATTATGATCAAAAGAATGTGGTACATCTGTCAAATTAATCATGTCAGGAACAAAAGGTGCAACATTAGGAACTGTGCATGCACCATCAGTTTCTATGTTATCTTTAGCAAGAGGCAGAGAAGACTGAACTTCTTTATCCATTTTGAATAAACAATATGATAATAATCGATGAGCAAAGCAAAATGCAAGACTTCAAAAGTTATAAAATATTTGAGGTTAAGTTGAAATATTTTTAAAGTTACAAGTTGTTTTTTATGAAAATATCAAAGTGTTTAGCAATGAAAAGATGCAGCAATAATTTACAATATAAGTTCAAGTCACATAAAGTATGATTATTAAGTTAAACCAAAGTTCACTTAAAATTAAATATGAAATCAAATTACACCGCACTTAGTTTTACAATGTTGAGTTACTTATACAAAACAAAACTGTCTTACCATACAAATGTTGGTTTTGCAAGAGTAAATGGGTAATGCTGTAACCATAAAAGTTAAACATACACAATAGTACAATAATGTTACTAGGAAATATTGTTTACTTACAAGGAAACATCAAAAAAAATTCAAGTTGTAAATTACAACAATAAACAATAATGTTTTACAGAAACTATATAATGTGTTCTGTAAACAATAATACAAATTATAAGATGCAACAATAACTAACAAGATCAGGAAGCTACTTCAAGTCCCTGTTCGCAGAGCGACAAAAATAACATATGATGTCTGGCTAAAAAATGTTAAATTAGACCTCAAGATTTCGGCGTCGAAGATGAGAGAATCCAGAATCCATGAAATGGAAAATTATAATCAGACGAGAGAAAAAGAAAAAGTAGAAGAAAAACGCCACAGCAGGGCTGTAACAAAATTTTAAAAGGTTAATACACAAGTCTATTAGAATTTCAACACGTGGGGAGCATGGCGTCCCAAGAAGGAACTTACCGTTTTTCCGTTAATAAATGACTTTTCCCGTGTGCACCGATAAATCCAAATTAGGTGAAAATCACACTAGAGCATCGTCCAATATTGAAATCCTGAAACATCAATTCGACTTAAAACACGAACCTAAAATGATGACCACATATTGGTCTGGTAGAAACAAATCTTACCGAAGAAATTAAGGATCCCTCCTTCTGAACACCTCGTCCTGGGTGTTTAAGGCAGCGATTATGGCATCGTTTGGCCTAAAAATATCCGTGATTATACCGGATTTTTAAAATTAAATTGGCGAGATAAATGCCTCGATGACGAAATCAGGTCGTAAAGTGAAACGTCAAAAAATGACAGTTCCGAACTCAACCATAGCCAATAAAAGACAGTATAAAAATCGTTCCGAAATCGACTAAAATATGAAAAGCATGTAACAGTTTAAAAAACACGTTACATACAAATGTGTAGCTAACCTCAGTTCAATGCTCTTATAATCGTACAAGTTATTTTGTATCTAAGGAGTCATGACTGGGTCAAATTCGTGTCATATCTTATCTATTTATTGATGTCATTTACTTGGGCATGATTTCCTACTTCTATGTAAGCATTGTGGTATTTGATAATGTATTAACAAATTACACTACTAACAAGATTAAAATAATTGTACTTTGTGCATTGTTAATATGGTGTGGTTGATATCAATTCATATTTGCTATAATTGAATGTAGAGCCTCAATAACAAGGACATTATAATATCTGTTTCAGATATGGAAAGGAAATATTTCTGGGCCTGGACAGACTTCCAGAGCTATGTAGACTGTATGTTGGTGTTCTCCGTGCTGGGCGCTGCGATCACCTACTTGTTGATAGAGTTTGCGCCGTTCGTGGAAATGATTGGCTTCCTCGCTCTGTTCACTGAGGCCATGCTTGGTGCACCTCAGATAGCCAAAAATCACAAAAACAAAAGTACTGAGGGCATGAGGTAAACATCAATCTAACATAATCTTTCTCAGTTCTGTATGACGAAATAAAAGTTGGAAAGCGCAATATTAAGTCATGTTGCTCAATTATACAATCAGCAAAAACTAATTAGATTGACGTCTAATAACGTTACTGATTTCAATCAACTCAGCCTATGGCAGTCCACTGTTGGATATGTGCCTCTTCCAAGCTGCTCCACAACACTCTGTTTCTCCGCCTTCCACATACAGTCCGGCCATACCACCTTTTGTAGGTAGCCTGTCTGGCTTGGGGGCCTCCTACACCACCATTGCCGCATTCTCCATACCAGGACGCAATTTCGAGCATCCGCTCTGTAGCGCGACGAGCAACCTTGAATTTACGGACTGCCCGAGCGTGAATGTCCAGGATTCGGCTCTGTACGACATAACGGGCAGCACGCAATGGTCGAAATATTGCGAGATAGGTGACGAGACTTGACGAAGTTTTCTTTATCTGTAAAAAAATACGGAATGATCAGTGTGGCAATCTATCATCCAAGACACAGCAATCTCAATTATTATAAATGGACATTTGAATAAAGCCTGTTTGTCGTTATTTCAGTGTCAGCATGGTGATAATGTGGACGTGTGGTGACGTATTCAAGACTGCATACTTCGTTTTAAGAGAAGCACCTGCTCAGTTTTGGTTGTGTGGCAGCCTTCAAGTCTCATTAGATGTCGTTATTCTCTTCCAAGTGAGTATAGATTTTGAAATACGCCAGGAAGTCTTAAAACAAGTTCCCATTCTGCCATGGCTAGACACTACGTCTTGGTTTATTTTCTGCCAGTAAAAATATAATTTGGGAACCTCGTCAATATACTGATGACGTAGTCTTCAACCAAACTCTTGACAATGGAATTATAACATTTGAAGAAATGATTAAATATTATGTATACTACAATTATACTTTGTAATACACCAAGCAATGTTTTTATATTCTGGCTCACTTGCGTGCAGGAAACGCAGGGTTTATCTTGTCATGTCGCCTAAGATGATATTACCGTGTTGCACGAAGGGCTGACTAGCCGTAATACCAACGGTTGGCTTACAGATGGTCAGGTGATGACACTCTGACGATATCGGTTCGCATGTGGGTGGCCAGCCTTCCGATATTCAGTCCTCGCTTTAACACCGGGTTACCTACCTGTAAGGGGTGAGTGACGTACAACGAAACGGGATCGGCGATCATTAGACAACTTCCATACATTTGCAAACGGGCGTAGTCAGCGGGATTTTTTCAATGTCATCCAAACGCTTTTGTGCTGCTTCTTTATTTTATTTGCAAATTATTATTTTTGTTTTCTAGATATTGTTATGTTTTTAACATTAGGCCCCATTTAAGTTGCATGTTTTTTTTTTCTAAACGTTGCCACTGGGAATTTCTTCTGCATCGTGGGTTTACAATCTCGAATCTTACACTCACATACAACCAGACCCGGAACAACTATCTGTAGGCCATACAAATATTTGTTCCGTGCGGAATTCGAATCTCTGACCAGTAGCGTAGAAACAAATATCAGCCACTGCGTCTACCGTAGCTGAAAAATAGTATCTACCACATACAATTCTCGCGGGTGCTCTTCGATGAAAATATATGATCGTCCGCCACTCACATCTTCATTACCTAAGGGCCTCACACGATCTCGACATACTCACCTAGAAAATAAGTAGAAGACAAAGAAATAATCAAATCGGCCTGTCCATTCAGCGGCTGGATTTAGAACTCTCCTAAGTTACACCACACAACTCTCAGCCCTCCTTCTTGACCTATAGACTAAGCTACAGCATCTTTCGGAATGTTCCTTTACTTACTAAAACGTCTAATAGTGGCGGTTCCTATATTTCGTAGTAGGTAGTCTTCTTCCAGCCACTGCGGAATTCAGACACATAACATACTTTTAGTGAAAACTCAACACAGCACATGATTCATATACCCTAAGCGGGTGTGAGTATTGATAACGACACCGGGCGAGTCGATAAAACGCTACATGGTCTATTTGTGAGCACGTCACACTGATGCGTCGCGAGACGATAAATATAAACAGTGTGACGTGTATCGATAATTGAATTTTGTGCTGAAATGCAACTTGACAGTGACGGCAATCGCGCCTGACATAACCGCCGCAGTGTAGCTGAAGCTTTATCTGTCACGTGAATAGAGAAAAAAATGATTTGGCGATTACTGTACAAGTCACAATAGATGCCAACAATGTATTTTATAATGTACAATTTTGTAATAGTATTCGTTTGTTATTGCAGGTGTGGCTGTACCGCCGCAACACGGCGGCGGCGAGGCGCGTGCGCCGGGGCGACTAGCAATGGGTAGAGACGGAGTTATAGCACGCGCCGCCCGAGGGCTCGCCGCCGAGCGCTCGCAGCGCCTCCATCGCGATCAGCGCTACCATTGCGTTCTGTGCACCTTACACGGTACAATTAATCTGCCTTCCCTACAAATTATGACGATATTTTCTACGACATTGCTGTGGGTTGTGTGAAAATTAAATTCTTTACCATCTAAAATTCAAAAACGTTGAAACGTACATATTCTACCCAAACGATGACCAAATGATCTATGGTGCGAAATGAATTGACATTTTAAACGAAACCTGTTAATCGAAATTGGACATTTTTATTACGTTCTAGTGGTTGCAATAATTGTTTAGGTAGACGGTGCTATAGGTTTGTGCCTAATTGAATATCAACGACGTTCATGAAAGAAGAAGTCTAGTGATGTTGTTTGATCTATTGTTATTAAAAAAGTGAAAATAGTCATCGATAGCTGATATAACATTTAGAATGACCAAAAAATTATCCTGTCTTTTTAAGGTGATTTAACTAGTCCTAAAATTTAGGCGCATTGTAAGACTAAAAATGCTTGGTAGGTTGTACACGGTATAAATAATAGTAATTTTATTCGTACGACACGAAAAAAAAATCCTCACAAATATAGTAGGTAGTACAAGCAAGCATTTTTAGCGTAGCAAGACGGGTTGTCGACTACAGCAATAATTACTAATTTGTTGCTGATAATAGAAAAGTACAATATTATTTATATAATTTTTTATATTATGTATGACTGCATGTATTGCTTGTATTAAACACAATATTTTCTAATTAAAGTTAAAATAAACCACTAGCCAGGTATGACGATGCCCCAATGAAAGATCTTAAAAGAGCAATAAATATAATTCTTATCTTTCCATGGGCTTAAAATACACTAGTGTATACTATCTATAACATGTAAATAATATATTTAACTAATTATAATTGTTTATTCCAAGAAGTCAAACAGTCAGAACTGCATTTCATAGCTTCGAGAGTTATGGGGTACAATAGTGGTTAGGTAACTTCCGTAAAATGCCAATTTAGATTAAAGTATATAAATTAATTATACACTTCAATATGATTATACGTATATTATATACTATATCTACTAAACAATATAATATATTTAGACAATGTATTACTCTATATTGTCCCCAAAGAACCAATATATTATTATTTGAGCATGGTTTCACTTTTGGTATTATTAAAATCGGGGATTTACTGAATGGAAATTGCAGTGACTAAAATGTTTATATAAAGATTTTCAAAAAAATAATATTATGTTGAGTACTTTGCCTCATCAGTGTTAGTCTACGATGTCAGCTTTTCTAATGAAGTATTATAAAATATTTACATTCCTCGATACTTTATTCCATTTAACCTTTTTTGGTATATATATAATGTACACCAGGGATGGCGAACCTTTATGGATCAACGTGCCATTTTTTCTAAAGAAATGTTTAATGAGGCCATAGATGTGCCGTCAAATAATTTTGACTATGTGATTATTAGGAAATTAACGACTCAAAACTCTTATTTACCAAAAAATACAATATAATACACTGTTATAGTAATACATGTTTCAATTATACGTGTAACATAAATTAAAGTAAAATTAGTGTGAGCTCTGTGTTGCAGATGACAAATAACTTAAATTAGGGTTGTAAGAGGTTACTTTTTGTAGAATTCATGCTGGAGTCATCTGCTAATCATCACAACAAGCCATCGGAAAATAATGACACTCAAGCCATAGGTAGATTAAAATATAGTTAAAATCGTCGGCGTGCCCAAAATATTGTGTCACGTGCCATCAATGGCGGGCGTGCCATTGGTTCGCCATCCCTGATGTACACGAACGTTTTGTAACAATGATAAATTTTGACTGTTTCAATAAAAAGTGTTCCAAAAAATCATCTGATAGTGCTTCTAAAACTTACTATTTTATAATGTATAAAAATAGCCATGACTAAAGTTTCTTCCTAAATTACTGTGTTAAGTGTTAGTGTATTGTAAATTGCATTTTTTGGCTTGTGTATATTTTAATGTTAAAGCAATTGATTAAATCCCAAATTATTTTTAGAATATTTAATAAAAAAAAAAAATTAATATATATGGCTATTGTTTACTCAAAGTTTTTCTATTGTACATGTGTACCTACTACTTGAAGGGTTGTATATAAGTAAATAGATGCATTACTTATTATTAATTATGTTTTTGTGAGTTTAGTGTTAATGTTTTATATAAATATCCTAAAAAATGTGGGTAATGTGGAGATGATACGATACTCTCATTTATTTAGGTAATTATAGCTATGTTTATTTAATTAAAATATAAAGTATTATTGTTGATGAAAACATCGATTTCGCGCTCTAAACAAACTTCCAACACAAACGATTACCTGGCTGGATTTTGTTATTTCAGTCGGCCGATCAAAGCAGTCATCATTAGATTGATAGTGACGCTATTTTTGTGTACATAATTAGCCTTCCAGAAACCGATTGTAATGCTCACTTGCACCACAAATCATTAAATGCGCTTAAATCTAAACGTATTTAAAACGTCGTTCTGTTCCTGTCAATTGAAGTCAAGATGATAGAGACAGACTTGTATTTTAAACATATTTAGCGCTAAACGCAATTTCGTGATTTTTAGTGTAGTTGGGCCTTAGTGTTGACAGTCATTGAAGTCACCGTTATGTACAAATGTGTTTATATTTAGCAAAATGTAGTAGAAAAGGTAAATTACATTGAGTTTTTATTGGAACATATTCCAAGTATTTAATACGTAATGTGTAAGGAGATATAATTGAAGGGTGCTCTGTTTTACTAAAAATAAAAATAATCGCTCTTCATTTATGATTATTGTAAGGCCATTCTGTATTTAATAATAGTTACTGCATTCATTGTCTTGTCATTAAGAAGACGTAATTATTGTTTCCCTCTTTTGCTTAGTTAAGTTAAACACATTTTTTAACATCGGCACACTAAAAAGCCATTTCTAAGTCAACAGCACGTTATATTCAAGAAGACAGAGAAAAAAAAATCTGTGAAATGAATTATCTTTTTAATTCTTTTGCGAACTTAACTTTTCCAGTCCCAATTTTAGTTATGTTACGCATTTGAGTCTTCTTTAAGTGATTTTACCTAAAAAGCAAATACGTTTTTATGTACGAAGAAATTAAATTAAAATATGTGTAAATCATTATTATTTTCAATAACTGGAGTTGTTTCATTTCGGTACGACGATCCTAATATTGTGATCGTCTATGTCTATACATAAATTATTTTATCCTTTTGTAGCAACAACTCAAATACAATAAACGTTGTAATTGTAAATATTATTGTATTCAAATTATTGCTAAATTATAAATGCTTCCGCCAACTGTTAAAACATCATACCTTTATATTTTTATATACTTATTCTTATTTAATTTTTGTGTTGTACGTCTTTTTGGTTATTTATACCTTATAAGTGGGGAATCACTTTATTATTATTATTAAATAAATATAAAGTTATTAAGTATATGAAAGTATAAAAATAACTATGAAACATGAAGTTGAGAGAGAGATAAGTATGTAAATGTGATGGAACATATCATATTTATAATGATGATATACATATAATAATTTCTGTTGTATAAAAATATATGAATATATTTGTCAATTAATATTAAGTAGATAATGTAAATGAATGAAATGTTAGTAACCATCGTATGTTGTGATGACAAAATGTACATGTATATGTTGTGATTTTATGAGTTACATTTTCTTAAATGAAATAAAATTATATTATTTGTTAAACTTTTGTATTTCATCTTAACTATCTTATCCCATAAAGGTAAACTTGACTTTCGCTCGAGCGTTCAAATGATTTTATTTTACTGGTATCAAACAATCAGAGTTAAAAGAGTAATTCAGTAGCTCGTAACGTTTTAACATACGCTTCGTCAAGTAAGTAAAGCTCTGCAATCATCATAACAGAGCTCCCCACGTCATCGGAAAGTTGCCGACAGCAGTAGTTAACCCTTCGCTGCGAGTAATTGGAGCTCTAAGTTGTGCGGGATAGAGCGTTACGGGGTGTAGGGATGCGGTGGTGTAGTGAAGGGTGGATCGATGGGAACGGAAGGCAGTAGTGCGTGGCGCGCCCTCTGGCGGCGCGGCGCGGCGGCGGCGGCGGCGGCAGTGTGCCGGGCAGGCGGGCGGCGCGCGGCCGTGTTCTCGACTCTGCTCCGAGCTTGCAGCATCCGACACTCGAGGTGAGGACAGTGCGCCACTTGATAACGACCACCCTAATCACTTGCATACACATACATAACTAGGTACACCGAGATTGCTCATCATATAGATTCAAGATTATGTGATCAAGTTCCTGAATTTATTTTTCTTGTTATTTTAAAGATTGTGCGGATATACCTTAAAAATGTTTTATACTTTTACATGCGTATTACATTTGGCACGTATACCCGCGCAGATATTATATAATTCGTCTTTCTAGATAACTAACAACGTAGGTATCTACGAGTACTTTGTTGTACCCACTCATTCCGTTAAAGAGCTCTCGGGAGTAAGCTGTAACGAGCTTACAAGTTACACTAGTGCTGATTCTGCGTCATGCTGGACGGGTGTAATCTCAAACGGCCTAATTAAAATTTTACTCCCAAGCTTTAAAAGTAGTCAGGTTTCATACTTAAACCTAATTAGTCATTGGATAGGTGTGCCTAGGCATTAATTATTTTAAGCAGGAGACTCTCAGCACAGTAGGGAAATTCTCGTAGAGCTTTTGCATATTTTTCCGATTTTTTTTTATATCCTATCTATTTCCAACCAATTGAAAGGTTCGTTTCAACTTTCTGTCAAGTTTGTAAGCCGCTATAAATCGCGATAAGTTGTTTTATTTCGTCCTTCGTGCCCAATTTACTTATTGTATGTTGTAACCATGGGATGTTTACGAGCTCTGTTTCGAAGATAAGACATTTCTTATCTATTTTATGAGAACGAGGATTTTATATTCTTCGACGAATTGATTTGCAGATAACGTAACTATTGTATTGGCCACACTCATATTCCTAACACGTAGGGGCCATCCTACTAAATATTCTAACTTATTGAACAGGTGTTCTGCTGCTACTGTAGGTAGCACCTGTTCAATAGTCGTCACGTTCGGTGATAAATGTTACAGTATTTAACTTATTTGCAATACATTGCTATTGAACACAATCAGAAACCGTCTAAGTAACAAGGTACCGCTACTTTTATAGCTTAGACTGGTAGCTACTGAAATATTTGGTACCGTGTTTAAAAGCTTAGCCTAACATGACTTAACGATACCTACCACCTACCTACCTGATTCACTAATAAAAATATGTGATAGGTACATAATAACATAACTCGGAAATATAACATTACGCCTGTAATCCCTGAAGTGTTAGGCAGAGGTGTAAAAGTAGCAGCTAAATAAAAAAATAGATTGCGATTAAGTTTACCATAATGGGTATAATATGCAACTAGGATCCCAACTAGCAAAATGGTGTAACTTATACCTCAAAAACATCCAAAGTTGTTTGAAAGTTTGAAGTTTAAGTTATCGAACAAAGAATAAAAAAGTTAAAGATGGGGCAAGACGATTTTATTGTTTGTGTACAAGATGATCCGCGGATCATCTCAATGTCTTAAAACCATTCGATCTAGAAATATTTGTAATCAAAAGCCTGGAATGAAAAGAATTCTTCACTCGTTCTTCTATGAATAAATGATACCTATATTTACTTGCATGAATGTAGGAAGCTTACCTACACAAGTTCTTAAGAAATATAAGGATTATAAGGGTTTCACTATATTCGGCATTTCAGCCGTACAAATATTTAGACTTTACATTTTGATCATACTTACAGCATGCAGTACATATTTTGTAATTAGCAATAAAATAAAATACTAATTTTATTAATCTTAATTTCATAATAAAATTAAGATTACAATGCAATATATATAATTAAAAACAATTCTATTCATTTAAAATAACAATTTATATTAAGAATAGCGATCAATAATAATAATGATGTCATGTCAATAAAAATAGCAAGAATAATGAAAATTGTTCAATATTAAATTATATTGTCAATATGTATGTAGATGTCATAAAAATTATAATAAATAAGTTTTATATTTTATTAACCGACTTCAAAAAAAGGAGGAGGTTCTCAATTCGGTTGTATGTTTTTTTTTTTTGTTTTTTTTTTTTTTGTGTTTGTTACCTCATATCTCCGTCGTTTATGAACCGATTTGAAAAATTCTTCTTTTATCTGAATGGATCTACTTCCCGATTGGTCCCATAGAAATTTCATCAAAATCGGTACAGCAGTTTGGTTTTGAAATCAAAATAGCGGGAAAAAATTTCATCCAAGTAAAAGAAATTGCGAAATTGATACTTGACAAGGATTTGTGTGTGATACCATAACTAAAAAAAGGGTAAAATAAAAACTTTTTTGCAAAAAAAAAACCGACTTCCAAAACAAAACACTAAAAAAGTGGAAAATAACTTTACTTTCGGAAGTCGGTGGCAAAAAAGTCAATGAAACAAACAATAGTCACCGACTTCCGAAAGTAAAGTTATTTTCCACTTTTTTAGTGTTTTGTTTTGGAAGTTGGTTTTTTTTTTGCAAAAAAGTTTTTATACTCAAAGTATTCATTGATGGAATAAAAACATCTCTCACACAACCAGTCATATAGCTTTTTATTAAATTCTAAATCCGTAGCATTTCAAAAAATTTCGGTTAGGTGGTTATATATATTTTCATCAAAATAAAAAAAAAATCAAAATTCAAGCATTTATTTCAAGTAGGCCAATTACAGGCACTTTTGAATTGTCGAAACAAAGACAGCAATAAAAAAATGAAGCTACAGTCCCAGTCACAAGACATACTAACTGTGAAAGTAGTGTAGTTGCCCACGATCCCTACATATAACCGCCTACAGGCGGTGCTCGGGCCCCCCAGATTAGGAAGCAGCGTTAACAGCGCGCCCGCCGCGCCCATCAACTTGGGCACCAGCCGCTGAAAGTGGGGGCCGAAGTCCCAACGGCTGTCGAGCACCAATCCTAGGTACTTCATAGTTGACTCGACAGCGATTCGGGCCCCCCTGACCACAATGTGTGATCCCAACGGCGGTGCCCGTCGGGGGCCATGAAAAGCAATGGCCTCCGACTTGTTGAGGGCCACCTCTAGGCCCAGGCGTCGTATGCGGCTCACCACCTGTGAGACCGCAGCCGTAGCCAGCAACGCTGCCTCCCTGTACGAGGTCCCTCGGGCCGTGACCAGCGTGTCGTCCGCATAGCACGTCAGGTCCACTTCCGGTAGGAAGTCGCACCGCAAAACCCAGTCGTCTCCGATGTTCCACAGGGGCGGGCCCAGAACCGAGCCCTGTGGAACACCGCACGACATCTCACGACGGCCTGTGCTGTCGCGTCCCGTATAGGTGACACACCTTCCTGCCAGATAAGCCCCCACAATGTTGCGGAGGTAGGAAGGCACCCGATGGTATCGCAGGGCCTCCCTGATGGCAGGGTGTTGAACGCGTTGGAGATGTCCAAGGACACCGCCAGCAACACCACACCCGGGACACCGCTTCCTCCGCGAGAACTCTCACTCTCATTATGGCGGCGATGGTAGAGCGCCCATGCCAATCGGGAAGTATATCCTTTCAGATAAAATAATTTTTCAAATCGGTTCATGAATGAAGAAGATATGAGGTAACAAACACAAAAAAAATACAGCCGAATTGAGAATCTCCTCCTTTTTTTGGAGTCGGTTAAAAATAATTTGCTTTTATCAACAAATTAACATTTATTTGTGTTCTAAATAAAAAATTATTAGAATTATCTCAGCCTCTCCTTCAACCTAACGAGAGCAAACCGTGGGGAAAAAAAGCAAATCGTTTAGTTCATGACAAAAATACTATTCTCGTTCTATTATTATATTTCTTCGAAAGTGTATTGAAAACCGTCGTTTGATACACGTGGGCATTTGTTACTGCAGTTCTCGCCTCCATAACACCCTTGCCTGTGGCTCGTGTGTGAATTCCGCCTCGGCCGCCATAACAAAATTTCCCCACCTATGTCAAAATATACCTAATATTAATGGGGATGAAGAAACACACATTTAAAGTTCAGCTTTTCATTCAAACTTGTTGTGATTTTTCTGCTTAGTTGTTATATAAAAGTTAGCCACCTGACATGGGCGCAGGCAGGATTATTTCCAGGGGGATCCATCTTCGCTCCATGAAAAAAGCTCGAAATTTTTAGTAATCCACCGCAGATATGTATGTTAGATTTTCGTTTGTCAATTCACGCAAGGAGTAAATTTGTCTATTTATACAGAAAAGCCAAAAATCGAATCAAATCGGAATAAAATGGATTCATGAGCGACTGTACTAGTACCCACCTCGAATGTGATCGGTTTTCTTTTGTCTGTTTATTGTTGGAATAGGGCTAAATCTGTCTATTTATTAAGAAAACCATAACAATGCAAAGAACATGAGATGTCTGAGCGAGCGGAGCGAGCTCGACAAATTTAGCTTCCAGCTAGGGCGTACCTACATGACGGCTCTTTGACGGCTCATGAAGGGACTTTTTACCCATTATACTAATTTGGATACTAATTTCTTTCTTGCTTAAGTAGTATTCGATTTCCTTTGTTTAATAAAAGTAGTAGGTATTGTGTTGAACTGTACCCAAATAATACGCACGAAGTCAACTAAACTAAAACCTACCTAAACCCAGTACCTACGCTATGTAAACTGTCTGGTTGTATTAACTCGCCATGATATGATATAAAATTATCCCTTTGATTTATAAACTAGTCCCTTGTGACAACTTGCGTGTAAGGGTGACCTTTCAAGATGAATTTTATATCGGTAAGGTACGCAAAAGCAAAATAAAATATGACAGGCATGATTGAATCGTATAAATTCTAAAAGATTTAACCTAAACTTGAGTCTGGCGAGACGAGACTATAAGATTACTTTTACTGACCAAGTCTAGACTATTTAGTTTGTTGAAAAATATCTAATCGATAAAGCTGACATAGTGGAATAATTTATTTTCTATAAAACGTGACTAGTATTCAGGTTAGCCATGCAAAATAACCAAGCAGTAAGTAAGTAGTACGATATACGAAGCATAACAAGCTGAGGTGAATTCCGTTCACTCAGATTCCATTGTGAAGAACAAACACAGAAACAAATAAACAATTAAATCATAATATTTCATTATATAAGCATTAGGTATTCGAACAATAGTCTTCAGGAAGTGCCACTTTGTCTAGTCATAATGATCATGAACCTGAGCTACAATATCTGCATTTAATTTCTCTGAGGGATCGGTACGATTGGCAAAAATGTATGAAATAAAATCTGTACTGTGCTTTTGTAACCATAATCTTTGAAATTAACATTAGGTATTATCGAGGATCATGACAAAATAATTTGAAAAAAATCGTGTTAGCTACGACGGTAACACGAGTTTTTCAATTTATTTTACCTTTATTGTGCACAGCAGAAATAAGACCCTACGTAGTTTAATATTTAAAACAAGTTTATGTATAAGGATCTTGAATCGTAAAGCTCTGGAAGTGCCTGATCTCACTGGGCGTTCACCTTCCCATAGGTTGCAATTGTTGCAAATATGTATTGATTGATAATTAAGCATGGCTCACAATCACAATCTCGAATTTCTTCAATGATCAAATATTTTCCAAACAAACAAATCATAACAAGTGTTCTCTTTACGAGAATGTGTATAAAATACTGTAAACGAACAATGAACTTCTGTGAATCTTGCAAGCACTAAGTTTATGTATTTTGACAACACGTATCTGCTAGGTACATACATACATATTTTAGGTATGTACATGTCTACAAGCTTTAATATTGCTGGAACTCCCATTATTGTGAAGAGGGTTGTCGTTCCAATGGTGAAGATCTCACGACCACCGCACATTTTCATATAGAGCTCACAACAGCTCCTATGATATTACATATATGTACATACGTACAAGCACGTGTTTCTATTTCTGTCAACTTTTTCATTTTTACAGTCGTGAAATTCGGAGTTGTTGTGCTCATGTCTGTACTGTAGGTGTAGGTACAGTCCAAGCTAAATTGACTGAAACCTGAAACGTAAATGGTAGGTATTTCAATATCAAAAGCTGACGACTGGTTTGGCAAATTATTTCGCTAAGTTTTTGTAGCCATTCGTATATTTGTGCCAAGCTACCTAGTCAAGCCAAGTTACCTTCTTTCTAAGTCTGTAGGCATGGACCCGTAAAACTGGTTCGCTAACTAGTTGTTTTTATCTAGATCTCAGTAGAGTTTGAGCACTTTGGTGTTTACGTGTGTAGGTATGTAAAAACGTTTAATATTCCTCATCATTTTAAAAGCCTGTTTGGTTTTGGGGAGATCCACCGCATTTCATTAAAGAGGGAGGCAGGTGTTTTTTTTTCAACCAAAGTCAATTTTCTACGAACGTACAATTTTCTGTGCCCACCGGAAAACAGCTATTCTTTTTTCGACCGAAATGAGTTCGATGTTTTTTGCCTCAATTTCATATTGTGGCAAGTGGTAAGTGTATTTTGTAAATTGCCGCTTCACAAAACCAATTTACATGCAAATGGACGAGATGACACGTACTAAAAGTAAATATAAAATCGTAACTCATTCTATCTGTGTTGTGGAGGGACATAAGTGGCGGGGAGGGTGTCACTCCCCACGGTTCCCGAGGCCTTGCAACGTCGCCAGTGCTTATAACGTCGAACAGGGTGACCCTCCCCTACCGCCATATTTTGTGCCGGTCCACGTCTCCACAGGATTTCCCGATGAACGCATATTTTTTTTTATCCACAGTCATATCGTTTATAGAACGTTACAAAAAAAAACATTATCCTTAGTTATGATGTGTATGACACGTGTGGTGTCTACATGAATAGGTAGCTATATGTATAGGATAGATACGCATACGGTACGGTATTTCTTTTCCTTTTTGTTGTACTGTGTCCTATGGAAGCTATTTCAACAATGAGTTATCCAATGCTATAGATAGCATTGGATAGCGACGTTATGCTTACCTTTTGAAAACAAAAGCATATCTTATGACATCTTCAATTGTATAATGAACTAAATGCCTACCCAACTTAGTATCTACGTACCTACTACTTAATATTAAACTCTCATTGTAATGTAAGACACGATTTAACAAAGGCCTTGCTTGTTTAAATTTTCACAAAACAAAAGAGATTAACAGTTTCAATCATCCGCGTAAGTTATTTAAAACTTGGACATACTTAATTATGTTCCAAATTTTCGAATTCTCGCCGTGACGCCGGATATACTCGTCTCAGTGTTGCTATCTTGTAAACAGGCAACAAAGAGCTTTGAGCAGAGCCCGAAGTTTCCTCGGGCGGTGTGTCATATCATAAATGGCGTAAATTTTCCTGAAGTTTCGCGTACCTCATCCTGCTCAGAGTGCAAGTCGTAAAAGCTCCCCGCGACGCGCGACGGTCACAAAGACGGAGCATTAAAATCGTCTACATTTGCGGACATCCTCTACATGACGTTGCTTGAAGTGTTTATTACATAATGGAAATGTAAGTAGTTACATACGGGAAACGAAAAACTATAAACGCCATTTAGGTGTTTCTCGGTAACTGATATTTAGCTACCCCCTGTACCTCTGTCAATTCGTAGGTAATTGCGGTGAGCGTAATTTTTTGTGGAAAAAAACGTTATGTGCAACTTCAACTTAGATAAGCTTCATTCTAACCTTAGGGTAGCCTTTGTTCTGGGTATTCCATTGCAGTTACTGTTGTACTAGTGGCTAAGTGTATATTTAGTTTTTTTTTATTGCATTATACTGTAGAAACTTTGTAGTTTAAAGTTGTCAAACAAAGAATTTAAAAAAATGAAGATGGGGCAAAATGATTATGTTGAACCATGGACATTTTATGAATTAAGTTTAATTTGTAGGCATGTATTCTAAGAAAATCTCTCAATTACATGGTTTCCAATTTACTGGCAAAAAACAATCAAAAAGCAGTATCTAGACTTGTTTTCGTTCATTCTATCGGACATTTTTAATCAAAATTAAATATTTCTTCTCTTTTTATACTATGCCGCGTAATTATGAAAGAAAAACAAGTCGTTTTAGGTGGTAGGAAAATTCTATGATAAGCACGGGATACTGTTAAAATTGGCATGCCATATACATAGATTGAAGAGTCCGTCTTGTTATTGAACTTAATAAAATCGAAAAATAAGTTTTCGTCACAAAGTTCTGAAAGGTATGTATTGCTGCTATTGTATAGGTAGCTTTACCTAAGATTACATGACATTACATTATCGACTCAAACAAATTGTTGTAGGTACTCACTTAATTCTACTAAAATTCTGGGGATCATATTGCCCTTTATCGGGGATTATCTTTGAGACCGGGTGTCCAAGATGATCCTTTAGTAGAGTTTTAAAAATAGTGATATAATGAACGATCAATAAATTACATCTTTCGAGTATGACAAATGGTAGACAGATAAGTTTGCTACCATTAAACGCTTTTATATCTGCATTAAATTAAGTTGAATGACGTTTAAACTACGAGTATTCTGCTATAAATAAAGGAAGGAGGGCGAAGTGCGGGCGTTTTGGGGGACTGTCCCTTGTAAACTCGACGTTCGAAAAGTGCTGATTAACAGCCTAATTTGAATAAATTACTTTGATTTGATTTGAATAAGGGGATCATCCTGTACACGTTTCCTATGTATGGAGCTGTTGCACTATTTCCGCTGAAATGTTTACAGTAACTTTGTCGTAAGTATTCGGTAAAACTTTATAGAAATTACATACTTAGGTAGGTACCTACTTTCTTAGCGTCAATTAGAAATCGTTGATTAGAAAAAACCTCAAACATGAAACCTCAAACTTCTCAAGGGATCTGTTGATTAGCTTTTGAACATAGATACATAACTGTTGTAAAAAGATGTAAACAACACCGACGCCTTCGGAGCAGTAACAGTACCTAGATAAATGTTTGCTCTTCGATTAAGTACGTAATTTTTGCTCTCGAGAACAAAAGATTTATTTGCTTGCAAGTTGTTAGTGTAGCACTTCAATTAGCATCTAGAACTGTAGGTATGTACATAATAATATTATTCTCATCAACCAAGAAATAACTGCAGACAGATAGTAGTCTAACGCATTATGTCCATGTTAAGTAATAGTAACCAGCATTTAAATCTCACTCTTATCTTACGGAATACTACAAGTTATTTCAATCACAGTATTTCTTATGTAGCCTATAACTTTGCATCGTATTATTCATAGTAATTGTAGCACTAAAGTGCTGTTTTATACAGCTTGTTATCTTCAAAAGTATAGCCATCTGAATTCATCTGAGTGCTATACGTGCGCGTTAGGGGTCCGCTCTGACGTCATTCCCAGAGGTGGAGGTCGCCGGCAGTCCTTCCCCTCCCCAACCCTCCTCCAGACACCCTGCCACCCCTAACTACCCTCGCATCTCTTGAACGTAGTGCCGTTATCGGAGTTCCGTTAATGAATTGGCATTAATTGCTGGTGCTGTTTCCAGTTATTGAAAGACCCCTGGCATTTTGAGTTCAATTTGAAGCGTAGAAAGGTACCTAACTAACTTTTTACCACTTCAGCTAATACGGTTAAGATTTGTGATGAATGTTGGTACCTAGCTATGATTTCTGATTTATTGAATGGATTATTGTTTCTTTCATCCTTTCAACCGCTGCCTTTTCTCAGTTGGTGTTTGACTGAACTTGTTGGAGTCACTGAAGCAAAAAAAGTTTGCTTTGAGAATATTATTTTGATCCTTGGATAATCTGGGTAATAATTTGTAGTAGGTATAAAGTACATATTGGATACTTTAATGTCAAGGCAAGGTGAACCGCTAGCTTCAGATCCCAGTTCATCGGACGACTGCATATCATTTCCACTGCACACATGGAAAAATGAGCTTCGGATTTCAGTGCAATTTATGAATTGAACCGGTAAACAACAATGTCTGTTTCCACAAACAACTTTTAATTCATATTAGATTACTTGATACGAGGAATGGGTTTACTACGACGCGACGGCGCGGCGCGGCGCATCACAATAAGCAAGCTCTTGGAATGTTTCGGAACATTAGGAATTTGCGTAGGACGAGTCCACGAGCATTCAAGCAATAACCCTTCGGCCCTCCCTTTATTATTTCTTCATTGTTTACGAGTGTACACAAGGTTTCTTGAACCAAGTGTAGCTGAAGTTCAACATCAACAATTTCCCAATTCATAAATGTTTCCCGAGCTTACGTCCGGTTACCAATAACTACAAATGTGGGTAGCTACATTTTCTGAGCACCATCTTTGCCACTGCCAGAATTCTTTTTGTATTAACTTTCTACTCGATGTATGTATTATTATTGAGCATTAATAAAACATTTCCTCGGGTAAGCTTTTTAATTTTCTTTGTGCTGTAGTTTCTTTAAATCGTTGCTAAGCTCTGTTAGGTCGTATAGAATCCATTTTTATAGGCAACCATTTCTGTCGTATCTATTTATTGGCGAAGTATTCGAATTAGGGCTCCGGAACGTAACAAGAAGTTCGGTCATAGTTTTAGTAGTCAGAATACGAGGGGAGCTAGGATATAAAATTCTTCAAGGGGTCGCACGCTTGAGGGAGCGCCTAATCAAACGATTCTATTGAGATTCATTATTGGGCAGGGTGTACTTGCCTTGTACTAATATAGACACAGCCTGTTGGAAGGCCGACCAAAAACATTTTCTTTTGTCTTCCAGACCAAAACTATTTTCTTTCTCTCTCCTTAGATTCTTTGCATAAATTTGTCATTGTGATCTCGAAAGTTTGGCCATGCCTTCTTTTATTGACATATCTGACATAATACGTATTTCCAAATAGTTTTAGAGCGCCAAACTGTTTTGGTTACAAGTTTTTTTTATTTCGCTACCGCATTCATTGCATGTTTTTGGTTTATCATTACGTAATTATCATTGCCATCAAAAATAAATTGGAATCAATGAAACAAAAATACCAGTCTGCGAACTTAGCTGTGTAGGTTGTATTTACTACCTGCCCACGCAAGATGTTATTTCAATCGAAGTATGTAACTATTGTGCTTCCAAAATACAGGTATATATAAATACAAAGCTTTAAGAGCATTCAACAAAACGAAAAGTACAATCACAAGTGATCACATGAGTCATGCCCTGATGGCTTGTAATTTTCTTTGGAAGCTTCTAAAATACTTCTATGTCAAGTGAACCAGTGCCTACAGTTTGTTTATTTGGTAAGGTAACTAAAACAGGTCGAGAAAGCTTAATCCTTGAGAATCCTATCCATCCCGTTTCTGATCGAATCAAAAATGGCCGGCAGGGCTTCAACGATAACGTTATTAAACTTATTGACCAAGGATTGAGTCGGTCATCTGAACCCGTTCTGCTGGGATTTTTAATAAATGGAATACTTGTAGCCGTCCTCATAATCTTGACTAGACAGAGTAGAATAACAAGTACTTACCTACCTTGTAGGTACAAGAATGCGGTTTCTTGGGGACACGTGCAAAATATCAGTTGATCTGGTAAGACTGTAGTTACGAATGGCTACGATTTAAATGGTCAGCTAATTATTGACCTTTCGATCAGCTAATCAGCTTCAACATTTTTTTTCCGTCAGACCTCGTTAAGCAGCCAGCTAGGATAACAAAATTGATCATCAAATATGGTCATATTCGGCAGCTCTATTCTAGTTATTGCGACCAACTGCAACAAAGATGTTGGGGAAAAAAAACATGTCAAAATGACTTAATACTTTACTGTTTTTTCTTGCTAACCCATTTAATTACTTTTTGTTACGAATACTCATAAGTCATAACCTAGGACTCCTACACCTACGCAGAGTAGGTACGCACCCTACCGATCTGTACCTATTCTTTTTTATTTTTATTTTAGAATTTCTTAGAATAGACCTCTCTGGTAAAGTGGGTGGTAGCAAATAACAAAGCGATGATAAGATCTAATTATGGTGCGAGTTCAAAGACTAGAAACATAATCTAATTGACGTAGTAGAGTGGTTTCCATTATGCTAACACAGACTGTGCCGTGTGCGGTACCGGATGGAACTTTTGAAATAGAGCTTTAGAATTAATTATGTGTTACTTAATTGGAAAAAACTAACATTGGCAGTTACTGCCATTAATAAAAACGAAATTCTGCGAGTCCATTACAGTAAAATTTAGATATGTCAGCTTAGTTAGAAAAATGAGGGGACCTCAATCATGTTCTATCTATAAATCAGCGATGTCCATAAACCGTCATGTATTTTGAGGTCGTATTGGTCGGGTGAATTTAACAGCCCGCCTCCACAATGAGCCTTTCAGTCCTGAGGGACATAATCATATCGGGCAACTTGCCAATAACGAGGAGGCTTCGCAGCCGCCGGTTATTGGGTGTCCTCAGCCAGGGCCAAGGTCAACGTGAGGACACCACACTCTATAAATATCAGTTAATAACATACCTAAAAGGCTACACTACACATTATTCTATTCATATTAATAACTGTCATCATTACTTACTTCATACATAACCTATCATCCACATCTAGGTATAAGAGCTATTTACTTAGTTTAGACATATTTTTCACGATTTGATATCGCTCTGATAGCTCGCTGCAATTGAATAAGCGAATGATAAATGAAACATTTCAGGCAGTTTCAGGTCGATATAGATAAATGGTCTTTCAAATTTATTGGAAGCTCCAAGAGAATTCTTTGTGATGCATTCTATTTTAGTCGTGGAATCTGGAGGATTAGTTATGCCAGCTTATATAAGATTAAATTGTAAACAAGAGTACCTATTTTCATTGATTTAGCAGCTGCTGAGTGTTCAGTGGAGATCAAAGTGATATTAATTATGTAGGACTGAGCTATAAATCACTTAAGTACTTCACATAGGGCCATGGTTTCCTGCATGTAAAATGTCTCACTGATAGTGTTATTAAAACGTATAGGTACCTACTTAAATAATTTAATAGTCACCCATCAGGAGTACCTACCTACTAATGTTTGAAATGAGACATTTTGACTGTGGTTTTTTTTTATGAAAATTAGGACTTTATCTTTTGTTCTCGATAAATTACTCAGAAATCTGAGAAATAATGATTAATTGAAATTAGTCATAGAGAAACACAAATTCTTTTGCTGACGAGTCATTTAACTCTGAACTTGTTTTCTCTTTTTACAGTGAGTGGCAAGACATAGTGATGACGAGCTTTTGAGGAATGAAGGTGGGGTAACTGGATCAGTGAACTCTGGGAACCATAAAAGTTCCTGTTGCGCCGGCGCAGCTGGGCGAGGGACGGCTGACTTGGGCGATAGCGATACGCTCATTGTGAGCGTGCAGCGTGGGAGCCGCGGTAGTGCGGTGTGTGGACATGCGGCACTTGCAGCGCACTGTGACACACATGCGCGCGCTCTACCACGCATCCGCCGAGGTGCGATAACCGACCTCCTCCAGCGTGCCAACTGCCAAGTTTCGATTTCATCGACGCTCTCGCTTCTTAGTCGCACGTGCGTTGCAGCAGACGCCGCACATCACGGACCCTCGCCGTGCGAGACGCCTCCACTGATGTAACACATGCCGAACACTTGAACTAGTACTGCCTGCATACATCTCCGCGGACTCTATATTCGAATAAAATATTTTGACGTTATCGTGACATGCTGTGTAGACGTCGCGTCAAACGTGCGGAAATAAAATAAACATCGTGTGAAAGTTAAATTATCGTTTCGGAGAGTTGAGTGCAGATATAGGAAGTGCAGTTAAATTAGTGCAAACATGACGTCCCGGTCAAAGGAGAAGGTGGCTGCCGCCTTCCGCAAGCTGTTCCGCTCTCCCGAGAAGTTGGACAATGACGGCGCAGGGCCCAGCGGCTCCCCAGCACGACGAGGTCTGCTGCGGCGACACAGGTACTTTACTCATTAATGTACAAAACACATCAACAAAAAATTTCCCAGTATCAGTTGAACTCAAATTCGAATTCTGTAGAACATTCGAAAGTGGAGAATTTCATCAACAAACAGCATACAATGTGCAAATGAGTCAGCGACACCGATGGCAGCGGACGATGCGAGCTGTTGTAACATCAGTCTGAAGTAGATGTTTGATAACACGAGTGACGACTGGTCACGTAGTCACCCATTCACGGAGCCCCACACCCATCACCGAGGGACTGTCTTGCCAAACATTCTCAATCATTTATTGGTAAACTCTTCGGTTATTTCATAACAAACATTAATTGGTAAATAACAAACATGGAGCGCGGTTATGTGCTGAGGGTTATGCATTCAGGGAAACATTACATTTATCTTCTCGATTTGCATAATTATAGGCTTAACTCAAACAAGCTCTATTTGTAAACAACGTAACGTACATACACTGTAGTGATTTAAGCGCTAGAATGTAGGTAGATAATTGTAATGATCGTAAATACACCGATTTCGCTTGTTATATTTTTAATACGTTAATAATTCCATCGTTTCATAAAGATAAACATTTCCACAACCGTATACGAAACACAAAAGCATTCAATAGCAGAAAGGATATATTCATAAATATATGTATTATTCAGTCATTAAATTACCGACTCTACCTTATGAAATGTTATTTATCCCTTATTAGGCGTTCATGAGAGAATGGCCGGAGAAAAACCGCACAAAGAAAAGTGTCGAAGGTTATGGACTTGTGGGGTAGGTAGACCTTTGCGCAGAGGTGGGACAAAATAGGTTAAAAAGAAACTTATGATTGCCTAATGTCTTCCCAACCATAACCATGCCAAGAAAGCTTTAACGATGCGATAAGCTTCTGGAAGAATTTATCATCACCCGTTGGTAATAAGGAGTGCATACTAATTTCTAAGCAAACAAAACGCTCCTCTAAAAAGTCAACTCATTGAGAGCTGTTGTGTCTAATACAATACAAGTATCATTCATAACCTAAATCTGTAATACTTATTCATAATTAAAATATTATAACGAACATGCTGCTCATGTCGAAAAGTTCAGAACTCAATTCGTTTATCTACGTTACAAACCAAATGAATGCTCCCAATCATTCAGCCGGCCTTTGAGTATTTTTTATGCTGATAAACAGATTCAGGTCAAAAAAGCTTTAAACAAAGTATATTTTTAGAGACGATGCATTGACCTACTGTCAATAACATTACACTAGATAAATCCGTAAATATTGTAAGATCTGCTACATTTAAGTATGCTGCAAACAAAGACATTCAAATATTTTGGCTGCAAATCATTAGAATAGATATTATATGCACAATGGTCATAGTCCAGAAAAACCGATATAAGGTTTCCTATAAATTACACAGTGTTTTAAGATCAAGGCATTAATTTGAAACACGCAAACGTTAATAAACATTCAGTTTAAGGTCAATACTAACTAATTGGGCATTATATCTACTCAGTTGAGTGACGACCAAATGTTAAAACAAATATAACACACGTCAATGCCGATGCCGCATAAACTTGGCAAACTGCACTTGTTCGATAAATATTTAAAAGGTCTGGAAGGTCGATAATATTGCCTATCATAACATTGATTCAGTTTCTACCAGACGAGGTGAGGGATGAGTAACGTAACGTATCAAAATTCGGAACGGCGGAAAACTCATCAAATTCAACCTTAACATAATATCAAGAATCTGTCAAATGGTTGATATTACGTATAGCACCAACGCGCCTATTTTCCTTTCACTTTCATTCCAGTTCCAGTACAATAGGTAATTATGTGGCCACCACTTGGATGTGCGAATCAAATTCTACGTCATATTTCGTCTCCCGTGGCCGGCAAACAAAGGCATTGTTTACATACAGAAGCTCACGGGCACCGCGTGTATATTGTACCCGTTATCGACGCTACAGCTACAATGACTGACGTATCAATGCGGAATATGAATATCGCAACAAAGAAGTCTCAAGCAAAAGGCCACACGCAACCGCAACGCACCGTCTGTTTATTCAGCCATTGTTAATTATGACACACCAATATAAACAATGATGGAAGAATAAACAAAACATTAGCGATCCATTAGGTGCGTGTCATGTCATCTGATTAGATAGAGCCTGATATTAATAGGTCAATATATATAAATATGAACATGCATGCATTAATCAGACGATGACTTATCACAAACCTTTGAATATTTTGTTCAATTATCATGAGTTTCTTTATTTTTAGCTATAATCAATAACGAGGAACTATATAATGGAGTACTAGTAAACACAGTGTAGTGGTGTGGACTTTTGTATTAGGTTGAGACTTGTATTGTTATAAATTTAGCTATTAGGGCAATACTGGGTACCGTTCATTAAATTAATTAACTCTGTCACTCACTGTGTTTAAGTGGCACGAGTAATTTCTCTAACAAATCGTTCTCTACCGACCAGCTGATGAATCGCTCCGATAACAGCATAAAAAGTAATTAGTATTTTCCTTAATTGCCACTAATTAATGCATAACACCCAGTGCCTATTGATGTGCAAAAATGCAGAAGTCTTTATTAGCTACATTCACTTAATGCAAGCCAATAATTAATGGTCTCCGCTAACTACGTTCGATTATGAATGGTGAATTAAATAACATTTAAACGACTGCGGAAATGGGCAATAACATGTTTCTGATGACGAACATATTGACTCATAGCATCCTGGTACTACGTATGTTTTATATGGGCATCGACATTAAAGAGGTTCTTAATGCTATGTAGGTGCGTAAACTATACAATCATATAGAATCTGTTTAAGTATCTATGGGCGCATAAAATGCTATAAAAGTGTTACTCGTATCTCACACTTCTTTACCCATAAGTCAAACTACGCTCTCTGAACTCAATCGCGTAGGACGTCAATTACTGCAACCATATTTTTTTTCTGTGTTTATAACAGAATGGTCATCCTCAATGGACAAATCTCCCTCATAAGTATTACGGTGTCTTAACATTACAGTTTGTAACACGAGTTCTTGCACAGTGGCTGCTAAATATTTTGCTTCGGATCGTCGTCATTCTTGTGTATCAAATTACCCAAGTATTTTAACAATCCCACGGTTGACACTGGTGAGTTCACCGAAGTTAACAATTTAAATATCACCTTCACCCGTATTCTCTTGTTTAGGAAGACTCTTAAGACAAACTCTACTTCATGTTACTGGATACCTTAGGTACTGTTCAGGAATCTTATCTCCATAAAAATGTTTAATATGTTGTGAAAACAAAGACTCTTTGGTTTTCGATTCAAGAAGGTCCTAAAACAGTCCCTTGGTGAACTCCTTTTGAAACTGCTGTTGATCAGGTTGTGGATATCTACCTACTTATTAATTCTGTATGTGGTTCTCGCATTTTTGCTTGATGACGTAATTAATTGACGTTGTTCTCATGCACCTGTTTTTGAAGGCTCCCGCCATATGTTTTATTGTGATGCGTATTTCGGGGTCAAGTCAAACGCCTTTTTCAGGTCCTTCAAACTATTTCCAAAGAAACTGGTATACTACTATTAACAGCTAGTAGTTGGTAAGCCTGTACATGTAGATATTAGTTATTCTCAGTAAAGGTATCAACTATCTAGTACAGACTCCGGCTGAACCAGACAAACAGGAGCTAGGTGCTACTGGGTGACATGCACGCCCACTTCACTTTCAAATCTAAAAATACGCCGTTTATAGAAAATTTTCCTGAACCGTTTATGTAGTTATGCTGGCTGTCTGGTCTATCGATTTTATATGAATAGTTAATAAAAGTTATTTGTGCATGGTCAACATAGACCTAGGTACCTACGTATCGTTTAGCCGCCTTTAATTCAGTGAAGCTCTTTAAATTTGTATAAAAAAACCCCGGTTCTACAACAGTTGTACTAGTTTTAAAACATGAAAATGAAGTTAATTCACGAATATCGTGTAACATAAAAATGGTGTTCATTACCTAGATACCTAAATGATTATTGATTGTTCAGAATTTTGGATGATATAATCTTTGGAACAGCATGATACTACATAACTATGGTAAAAGAGAATTTTTAACAAATACTTAAATTCCCTAAGTATGTATGTGCATACAAGACATCCTAAATAAAAAAATAATTAAAATAATTACTACCATTTTGTTTAACTACATTGTGTATGTAAGTATCCGGTCAGATAAATAAAGTAGGCCTGGTCATTAATTGATTTAATAACACTTTTGTCGGAGCTAATAAATAATGCGGAAATTATTTTTAGATCGAAACTGCAGCTTATCGCTGGGTTGGAAGTTGTTTACGTAATCTGTACAGTAGTATGGACCTATACCTGCACTTATGTATATACTTACTTTGAATAAATCTCCTGGAAGTCATTGACCTGTCCGAAGCGTATAACATTCGCCACTTCATTGGATTCAATCCAAAACCAAAAGGCATTATTAGAATTTTCTTTATTTATTTTTCTTTCTTATTTATTATATTTTTTAATGTTATATATTATTAGTATATTGTACATTTATTATACTTAGCCGCTGAGGTACCTACATAAGCCCCGGTGATTAATCAAAATCAGTACATAATGGTATGCGGTCGCCCCAGTTTCGTTATAACCATTCACTGTTTTGTTGCCTTCAATTAGTTACTTACACAAAAACATGATTAACTGAGACGTGTCTTGACTAAGTAGGTAACCTTTTTGGCAAGTTTTTATGTGGGTTGCTAGTTGAAATTAATAGCGTCCGGCTAATGACTAAGCTAGAAGAAGTCATTAGTAAAAACCGCAAGTAGAGCAAAACATTCTGCCGTTTTGTTTAAAAATTACGAGTACTTCGTAGAAAATATAATAAATCTTCTTCATTTCAGCGGTTTCCTGGTATTCAAGGAGGACGTTATGTCCAGGCAGATACAGTATGTAGGCACATACCTAAACATACCGGGATACATAAGGAAAATGATGAGTCTTCTTTTGATGTCATATTATTGAAATTGAATAAATAAACATTAATTTACACATTTTACATCGCGGTTTCATGGACTTGTGTTGTTGATTACTTTGACGAGCGTTCGTTGTGAGAATAGCAGGCAGGCAGCATTCCACACACGAGCGTATTCGCAGCGAGAATACCTTACTGGTTCGCATACTAACTAGGGCATTCAATGAATTGCATTTGCATGATTCCCTTAGCTCTTTGTTTTTAGATAAACATACTTAATGGCCTTAAGTGCCAAGTACCTACATATTATTCTATTGCTTGGTTAACGACGTTTAATTATAATTTGAAGGCATACATTCATCCACGGTAAGTGGGGTTACCACAACGGAACAGCAGTGTGTGGGTGTGGACAACTATGCTCAACCTCATATCCTGCTCTCTTAGTCTCAGAAGAAAGTGGATGTGGCTAAGTTCTAGGCTAACAAAATACCCAGTCGTAGCGACAGGAAGAATAAGAAGAAGAACGGTGTAAGAGACATCGACTCGCAAACAGTTACCATGAATTCAGCACAGTGATGATTCTAAAGCCCTAGCAGCAGATTTTTTCGTACACCAAGAAGGTACCTCTACATGGTGTGATGTGGTGTATTCTGCCAAGGGTAACATTAACCTAGCGATTGCTTCATGTTGTGTCATGCTCTTGCTCTTGTCCTATCTAGCCTAAATCTACGGTGGGATGAAGAGCAATGATTAGGTACCTATTGGTAACTACAAAGGTAGAGCCGACGAATATTTTACAGGAGTCCAACTAAGGGCTACTAAGTAGTTAATATCCTTACGCCTAGCACTTTAGGTAGTCAGTGCTGGATTGCTGGTAGAGTTTGCATCGATCTTAACAGTCAGAAATGTCTCGTTGTGTACCTATGGTATGTTGCGATTGTTGCACACTACGATGAAATCCCATGTCAAAGGGGACCTCCCTTAGGGAGCTGTCTTTTCTAACTTTGATGTTGGAAAAGTGCAGATTCCCAACATAAATTAGAATTGGTTTTGAATCTTACTCGTACAGCTACAAGACTGCGATTGAAATACATAAAAACACTCACGCCTTTTTCTCATGAAAGTAGACAAAAACTGCAGAACGCCACCTCTAAGAGACTGGAACGTAACGTGATTGTGTTATTGATATTCCAATTGCACAAACAGCCATGCAGCGAAACCTGATCACTTTTAGAACAATATAATAAATTTGAAGCGGATGGCATTGTTTATTTATTTACGTACATAAACAATGCTCGCCCGCTTCAATGGGCTGATGAAGGAATGTTAAAGACCTGTACAGTCTACACCTGTCACAGCTCTTTGTCTGAAATATCTACCCAGGTTGTGATATCCAAGGTGTTTATGGCCGTCATAACACTCACAGAACGAGTTGGCTAGTGCAACTAGCTTCGGTATTTACTAGAAGTAACTCATTCCGATTGCTGGCAATTTACATGACATATATCACCCCGTGTGGCGATCATTACCCAAGGCTGTAGATTTATTGCCAAATAACGGGGAGCAATAGGCAGGTAGCTCTGTAGGTTTACACTCTACAGTGTAGAGTGTACATATACATATGTACCTTCATATATGGGAATGGCAACCTTTATTATATTTACTAAGTTTTGCCCGCAGTTTCTCCCACGAGGAGATCAAAATTATCCCACAGGAATATGCTATGTTGATGTTCCCCCCAGGGCTTTCGCATTCACGGATAATATGCATTTTTCTGCAACTGTGTCAAATTGTGGCTAAAACAGAAACCGTTTGACTGTCAACTCATAGTTTGTTCAATAAAATAACTACTTAGCTACCCAACAAGCATTACCTACCTAATTTATTATGACATGACATGTACCTAAATGTTATTTATTATGAAATAAAATTGGACTGATAAACAGTGTCTCATACAGAGACAGAGTCCTAGGTATCATAATATCATTGTCTATATCTCTATAATAATATCTAAAGAAAACATAGGAATGCATATAGGTCAATGTTATAAATAAACTGAAGAGTGTACGATGTAGGTTCGCACGTGAGTGGCGACTCGTGCGTGACCATACAATCACGACTTGTTTACCGAAGAGTATCTATATCTGACGAATGAGTTCATTGAAATCTGTACTAGGTATGCCCTAAAAACGTTTGAAGACCCACTAATTAGATGCCCATTTAACATTGTTTTTCCGTATTGTGCCAAAAAGTTAAATAAACATGCTTAATGGTACGTTACGATCATTGCACTGAACTGTCCTACTTTTTTAAATTAATATTATTTTAATTCTCAGAGACGGCGTAAGTCCAGCAGAAGCGGCCGCTGCAAGTCTGCCAGCCAGTCCGTCTGCCACGAACCTCGTCAAGAAGAAGGCAGGAGGAGCCAATGAGGTGCGCGAGCGCGCTGCAGCCGTGCGTACACGCAGGCTCATGAAAGAATTGAAAGAGATCCAGCGAATACAGAACAGCCGACCTGATCCTGTATTCACGGTGAGAAATCTAGTCCTCTGTCCTACTAACATCATTACTTATATTTTTAACAGGAAGATAATGTAGGTACATTCCCCTTTTCGATTGTCAAGTCCAAAAATATCACGGAACGTACTAAAGTTTATGTAACTGGAGTGGTTAGTGGTAATAAAAGACGCGAAATAAAAATCCGTGAGGAATTCATGATAGGTAGGTTAGGTAGGTACCTACTATGACTTTCATAAAAATATTTATATTACTTATCGAGTCTATCTCGGCAACTGATTATGCAAAACGTTTGAAACAACTTTTTATGGTTTCTCTTTGTTAATTGGTTAAGTTACTCAACCGTTTCGTTAACATAGGCTTGGTGCCTTCACTTCGATCAAATAAATTACAAGGATTATCTGCAGTAGGTACGCACGGCAAGTTGAGATTCAAGGACATCTAATGCGAAAATTAAGTCATAAATCTTAGTTTATTGGGTCCCTTCTAGGAGTACTAGGTATGATCTACTACTGTATTATTGAGCGAATGAGCAGTAAGTAATTAATTATATATACTACTCAAAACAGAATAAGGGCCACGAGGTATTTTTACATTTTGGTGTAATTTAGTAAACATTTACATATTGAAAGTAGTAAAATATTGAGTATACAAACTCTTTGATACCTAAACTTTTTAATATTGTAGTATTCATCTAATGCTGGCAACAATTTTAAATAAAATTTGATTTAAAATTCTTTTTGAAGATTTTGATTCCATTTTCTTTGACGTTTTGCTTTCCTTAGCTTCTTGGTTTATTAGAAATTATCAGAGTTCATTGATATCTCGAGTCAGAAACGTCTTTTGCAATATGCCACAAGCACGCAGGCGTCATATGGACTCGCTGACAGCAACCAGAGCCGTTACAATGATTGAAGAAGGTCATTCGCAGCGATCTGTGGGTTTGCAATTGGGATTTTCTCGAAGAGCTATTCAAAATCTATGGAATCGTTTCCATGAGACCGGTAGTGTAAGAAGAAGACCTGGTTCGGGCAGAGTTCGCATTACAACAGCTCAAGAGGATCGTTACATTCGATTAATTGCGCGCAGAGATCGCACAACGACGGCCCGCAAGCTGCAAAATCGTTTACGGCTGACAACGGGTACTCGTGTCAGTGACCAAACTATTCGTAATCGATTGCATGAAGACCAGCAGGCATCAAGAAGGCGAGTTGTCCGTGTTCCATTAACCAGAAATCATCGTGCAAATCGTTTAAGATTTTCCCGTCAACATTTGGACTGGGACATAAACCAATGGGGCATGGTGCTCTTCACAGACGAATGCAAAGTTAAATTTTTTAACGACGATCGGCGTATTACAGTATGGAGAAGACGCGGCGAGAGATTTTCAGAAGCCTGCATCCATGAAGTCGATCGTTTTGGTGGTCCAAATGTAATGATTTGGGGCGGGTTAAGCTTACACGGCAAAACTGAGCTCGCTATTTTAAATGAGGGTACTGTTACTGCTCAGCGGTATATTGAGGAAGTTGTCAGACCACATGTGATCCCATTTGCACAGCGAGCGGGTCCTGGATTCATCTTGCTGCAAGACAATGCTCGTGCACACACGGCTCAAGCGACTTGGTTTGTACTGGAAGCCTCTCAAATTCAAGTCTTGTCGTGGCCGGCGGACTTAAATCCAATAGAGCACATGTGGGATCAGTTGAAACGAAGAGTTAGAGACGGTGATCAGGAAATCCACAACCAACAGCAACTCATCAACGCTGTTAAAAGGGCCTGGGAAGAGATTCCAATGGAAAATGTCAGGCATTTGATTGAGAGCATGCACTCCAGGCTTCAGGAGTGCGTAGCTAAACGAGGGGGGCATACCCGTTACTAAAAGATGAGCATGGAGTATTTTCTTTTGTTTTCAGTAACTTTACATTGTTTTTATTTTTAACCTAAAATGTGTTTTTTCTTTCAAAAGCAAATAAACTTTTTAATCATTATTATTTGAATAAATGTGTTGGTCTACATGGTAAAAACAACATTAGTTTTCGTTATGGAGACAAAAAAATATATATTGGTTTTATTATTTTCATGGTACAGACAAAATACCTCGTGGCCCTTATTCTGTTTTGAGTAGTATATAATATGATGATGATAATATATATTAGAGGTTTCGGCATTTTTATTTGCATTCCCGTGTTTTTTGTTTGAACGTCTAATAACTGACAGACACTGACAGTGGAATGACGTTCTCAAAATGGCGGCTGTAGTTCCAATTTTGTCCACCTGAACAGCTAAGATGGTGTCACTCATAGCTCGATCGACGTCGACTAATCCATTCCACCATCGATCGATTGGTGTAGTAGAAGCTGTCGATCGACGTCGACTAGTCCATTCTACCATCGTTCGATGTCCTCGATCGACGATCGATCGATGTCCTCGATCGATTGGTGTAGTAGAAAATATCAGTCTACGTCGACTAATCAATTCTACCATCGATCGACGATCGATCGATTGGTGTAGTAGAAACTGTCGATCGACGTCGACCAATCCATTCCATTGATCGATGGCATCAATCGACATCGATCGATTGGTGTGGTAACACCCTTAGGTAGGTATTAGTCGTTTATGTTTATGCTTTTTTGCAGTAAGTTCACTTCCTTTCAGAATATCTCTCTGCAGTCACTTTGCTTCATCATAGTGTTAACGATTTATTATCCCTGGTTCCGTTTGACATGACATGATAAAATATTATGTCCAGCAACCCAATTGTGTAACACACTTTTATCATCGATTTTGAAGGAAATGTGTACCTAATCCATTATTCCATATATTTGAAAAATGTATTTGCTTGGCATCGTAAGCAACGCCAAGAATATTGTTGAATTTTCTATACAAGGTGCAAGGGACACCGACGCAAAAACGGTTACCACGTTTTCAGTAAGTAAGTACGTCATTCTGAACCTCCCCAAATATGTAGATAGACATTATTCGTCGGTTATTAAAAAAAAAATCAGCTGCTCCAAACATATTGACCGTGTAGGTACTTATTGCAATTTCGTAGGAAACGGCACATTTTTTTAATAACTAACGAAAAATTTCTATTTGGGGGGGTTCAGAATGATGTACTGAATACGTCGGTATACCTTCCACCCTGCATAATGAATAGCACTGAGATTGTAAGCGCTACACACTTACCCCAATATATTGAATTGAGTAATAAGCATGATCTAGTCTAAATATATCAATATTTGTTTCAGGTGGAACTGGTAAACGACAACCTGTTCGAATGGCACGTGCGCCTGCACCAGATCGACCCGGAGAGCGATCTGTCGACCGACCTCCGCGAGCTACACATTCCTCACATACTACTGCATCTGATATTCCCAGAGAACTTCCCCTTCGCACCGCCTTTCATGCGGGTCATCGAACCCAGGATAGAGAAGGGTTTCGTCATGGAAGGTGAGGATCTTATCTTTAACGAGAGCCTACGTTTACCATTTTCAGGCCCAAGTCAAGAGTGACTTGCTATTAATCAGGTTAAAATGTAACTAAACTCAGAGGTATACCTTCACAAGTAATAGGTGCTCTGCCTTAGCTTGACCTGGAAAACGCTCTCCTCTAGACATATTGCCTTCAATCATTCGTTATTTTATTAATCGTTCGTTTGTTAAGGTGGTGCAATTTGCATGGAACTGCTGACCCCACGCGGCTGGGCTTCCGCGTATACAGTAGAAGCTGTGGTGATGCAGTTCGCTGCATCTGTGGTGAAGGGGCAGGGCCGAGTGGCGCGGGCGCCGCCCAGGCCCTCCTGCGAGTTCACGCGCCGCCGTGCCGAGGAAGCATTCCGCTCGGTCGTCAAAACACATGATAAATACGGTTGGGTCACACCAGCGCTCTCCGATGGTTGAGCTGCTAAGGTAATCTTCCCCTAACACATGGTTATTACATTACATATGTAGGTCCAGAAGTCATTTACAATGTGCAGTGATTCGTAACATTGACCCAAATAGGGGTCCTCACGACCGCGAGCCATATTTCGTAAGAGCATCATTTATCAATTTAGACGACGACGTCGACAAATTGGAGGACTCTTGATAGGATTACTATAAAAATAGCTAGTGTCAACACTAGACAGTTTCAATTTCTACTAACATAACATTAATGTTTTCTTTTCGCAGTTGGAGTTGATCAACTATAATGCAGAAAGGATCTCCTTAGTTATTTTTCAAGAACAATTTTTAGTCGTAACTAGTGCAAATTTTGATAATGCTCTGCTCTGTGTATTTAGTCTATATCATCTTGTCTAAAATCAGTGGAGTGTTTTATTCGAATGTCGAAAAAAAAAATTACATTCAATGTGTAAGTCAAGGTGAAATGGGGGTGATGCAATTCAATCTTCTAAAAAGATTTTTATTATAATAGGAAACATTGTCACAAAGTGCATGTTATTCTGGTTACACAAGCACCTGAAGCACCTAGACACGCCAACCTCCTACTATTCTCTATGTGTGGTGGTGTCATGTCATACAAGGTCACGACTGCCGCGACCAATCATAAAGCAGCCTTGCAGCCAGCACCAGTGCAAGGAGTTTGGGAGTGAAGCTGTTACCGACAATGTTGGGCTACAAAAACCTTTAGATAAATAAATGTGAACATTTCATGCATTTCCCGTCTGTGTGTAACTTATTATGTTGTGCCAAACTTGAATGCTCATCACCTACTTTGTAAAGCTCAATTTTTTCGAACGTTCCCATTAAAATTTTTAAAATATTAAATTCCGTAAGTGCTCTAATTAAATTCGTAACAAAAATTGAAAATAAAATATTTTGCAGATCAAAAATATTGATGTTTTAAAGGAAATGTTTCCGTCCCAAAGTCATTTAATCATTTTGATAATATTAGAGATTTGTAGTTTTTAAAATTCACCAAGATGATTCTAAAGTATGGTAGTTTGTCATTTCATCTTTGATCTATTCTTTGTATTTACTTATACAATACCTGAAATATATAAGTGTACTTGTATGTATTATCTAATGAAACAGTCTAGGCTCTGCATGCTTTGTGTAAAGTCTGTAGTAGTAACACTGCAGCTATTTCATGAGTAGTGAAATGCTCAAATTAGTTAATAATTTTAAATTGTGAAATGAAAGGCTTGTGGTAAAATTAATGTAAATTAGGAAAAAAAAATTAGAAAATTGATGTTGTTAATTTGTGTGGTGAACCAAAGATGTTTTATTTTTATGTAAACTTCATTCAACGCAAATATGTGTAAATTATACTTTGACTATATGTACAATGTTATAGGTGTAATAATAAATACCTGCTCAAATGATGACTTGATTTTAATTCACTGCAAATTTGCAACACCCTTTAAAACTATTTCATGAAAATTGTCATATAAAATAATACACAGATTTAAATGCAGTTGTCATAGTTGCATAAAGTATTACAACAAACAAATCTTTAACCACACCAGCCTTAAAGGAATAAGAACATAATGAAAGGGTAAAGGCTTCATATTGTTATCCTGAATGGACAAAAAGGCATACTCGGCAACTTCAAAGGTATCAATTGAAAGATATGTGGTACAGCGTAATCACTTTATACAAGAAATGAAAAATAAAATTAGTAGTTATAAATATAAGATGGAAACTATCACAAGCCAGATCAGAGCCCTCCTCGCAGTGCCAGCACTAAGTGGAGGACTGAACCTCCTTGAACTTTGTAGTCTTGCGCTGTCTTCTCATCGTTCCTGAAAAAAATTAGATGAAATTTAATACATTTCAGAACAATTAGTTGGTCAACATAGTTGCTATCAATCATAGAACCTGGATAAGACTGGCACAGGAGTGTGGACATTGGCAAAACAGAGGGCTACTCTAAATAAAGTTGGTGATTATTTGCCTAGCCTTTTCAGATTTATGTTCTTCTTCTTGCTTTCAATCTAGACAGCTGAGTAGCCGTACTTTACACAAAATCACTCACTCGCTGGTGGATAGTCCCTGCCTATCTGACCTCCACCACCCAGTTACTGGTAACACCATACTCCTTGGTAAATTCAGTCCAATCACCAGCAAGAAATGTTGTCAGTTCTACTATTAATTATGTACTACATTTTTTCTGATCAGAGAGGCTTCAAAATTGCATCACTGTTTTGAAGGTACAGGGATGTCTGATCACTGTTTTGAAGGTATAGGGATAAGGAAGTCATTACATCAATGAAATCAGTTTTTAAAGTGATAGTCATATTGTAAACATAAACCATTAAAATAACCCTCCTTCTGGTGCAGTTGGGTAAAAAAAGTCTACCTCATCTTCCTTTTTTTTGTGGCTGCTCAGATATAAAAATATGATGTTATCCTAGGTTTAAAAACTGTTAACTGTGTTCTGAATTAATTAAACGCCGAAAGAGAGAATTATACGTTTATACGTAAATAGACGAAAAAACGTAATGTTTAAATGGGAATGGGTAACAAAGAAACAAGGTTGCAAAAATACTTACATTTGTTTTCCGGAAAATATAAGACGCTGTTGCTGTGGTGGAATGCCTTCTTTCTCTTCCACTCTCTCTTTGATCCTCTCTACTTTATCTGTAGGTTCTATGTCTATCTCAATCTCCTTTCCCGTAAGCGTCTGAAAAGAAACGAGGTTATGAATTGTAAATAATATTACCTTCAACTAGTTTAATCGTCAGTAATTCGTCTTACCTTCACTTTAATCAACATGTTGATGGATTTATTTGTTTAATATCAATAACTAAACCACTAATATCAATGTTCTTTTGCGAATTATGCGCTTTATTTCGGTACAGCAAAGTATTTAGTCACTTTTTGCTTGCTAATCATTTGACATTATGTTTGACGTCTTTGACAGTTAAGTGTTGGGACTGTGAGAAATCGACTAGAATTAACCTTCCTTAGGTTAATCATTCACAAAATCTGATAAGTTTCTTGATAAGCCAATTACGATGTACACAGAAAAATAATAAGATAATCAAAGAGTGACTCTAATTAATTGTCGTTAAAGTTTATAGTGTGTATCTATGTGCGTGTGGGTATCTGTACGGTGTGGGTGAGTATCTGTACGGTTGGGTGTCTGGCTGTAAATTTGTGTGATGATGTGTGTATGTCTATATACTTATGACAACTGGCACTACTGAGGTAACTGGGTATCGCGCGTTTGATCCAACATAAACTTTATACAGTGTGTTTGGTTAACGGTTACCGATACTTTAAGGGCATACTCATTTCTATCGACAAATAATTATACGTTAAAAATACTCCTAACAAAATGAATGGCAGCCATCATGTTTTTATATTCAGCTGATCTAGGGTATGTTCAATAAAATGCTAATATCTTCGAATCTAAGAGACCTAGAGACGTACAAATGATTTGTTGCAATAAATTTTCCTGAAAAGTAAGCAAAAAGAGCCTAAAAATAGAAGAAATTTCAATTTTTTTATTCACTTTCTACTCTAGTGCAAAATTATCCCGGAAATGTTGCGTAAGTTTTAATGTATAATTTGAAGTTTTTGAGCCAACCTACAAAATGATTTCAAAATCTTGACTCAACATCAATTATTTTAAGAGTTATAGTCATTTGAACATAGCACTGCCCTAGCACATAGATTCCACAATGTCGCAGGTACCCCGTTTTTTGCATAAGCAGGTCAATAAGGTACCAAATTTACGAGAGGGAGTGAGACAGCAGAAAGGTGCTTCTTATTATTTTCAGTGGGGTTATGACTATTAGTTTTCTCGTTACACACAACTATGGGCATTTTAGGTTGTCAGAAGATGGAAGAAATACTTCCCGATTATTGATTACGAATAATAATTGATTTTTAACAAAGCGCGGCTTAAATACTATTTACAATTTACACACTTAAATAAAACACAACGTAATAAAACACGTACATTAAATTCAATAAAATATTTACAAAAATAGAACCAATAGGAATAGCGGGATTCCAACCAATCACGTCGTGACATCGCAGAACGCTATTGTCTAGTTGATCCCGCCAGGGAGCGCATTCGCGCGCGCTTTCCCGCGGCAGCGCTGAAGGCATTTTAGGCGACGCGACGCGTCTTTCGCGAGCGCCAATGAGGAGACAGCCGACACCGTGTAAAGATGTGTGTTGTGAATTTCAGATTCGTGTTGATGGAAGATAGAAGATTCCACGAACAGAAGACTAGTGTGGCATTGCAGCTCCTGATATTCCTATTTCTTTATCGAATCGTCAAAACGTTTCTTATATCAGAAACGTTAATAAAACGTGGTAATTGGTGGTGGCTACAGGCATGGTTAATTATGAAAATAATATTATGTATAAATAAATAAAATCATTTTCGTACATATTTTCATTATTAGGAGCCATCCATACGTTACGTCTCACTTTCTAGAAAACCAAATAAAAATTAAATAATATTGTTTATTCATTCATGGCTGACGAATGAAACACCACTTGGTTGTGAATCGAGTCCGCGAATGAAATCACTTCTCTTAAAGGACAGTTTTGTGAATTACACAGTTGCGTCAATTCGGCAGTTATAAGTGTTTGCCAGTTGTTTCTATTCGACAGTTTTATTCAATTTGTCAATCGAAGTACAGTTAGTCGGTCGGAAGAAAACTGCACACAACGAAAAATGTCGTCATTTACTCTATTTCATAACTTTTAATAATCATTCTTTTATCAGAGTAGTGTGCTGAATAATGTTTGCTTCGTCTCCTGAATAAAATGGCAAAAAATGTTGTTTGGCGAAATGATTCTCTTCTTGCTGCCTCCATAGCTTATTACTCTATGGCCTTGATTAGTCTCTTGTTTTTAGGCGATTTTTGGGTTCCTGTGCAACTCTAGCTGGATCCGTTCGGAAATCATCAAAGAACTCAGACTTGTCAACTTGTCTTGTCAGTGTCAAACTCATCTGACTTATGACTATTAATCAGTTCTCCCTGGTTCTCCCCTAAATTATTTTACTCTTTGAATCAGTTGCTCTGCTTGTGGTTAATCTAGACTTTGTTAATTTCTCAAAGGAAAATAAAATAATTTTATCCTTGGATATCAAACCATAACTGCACGGTGAAAACATGTCTCAGCTTCAGCCAATATTCAACCGAATAGAAAAACTAACCCATACAGGTTATTTGTTGTCATTTAGTTTTGTTATTTTGTTGTTTTTTGAGCATTAAATATTAATTATCTTTTCTTATCTATTTCAGAAGGCTATAGCGACTTTGTTTCAATACTTAAAGATATCGCTATAAATGAAAATCAATTGATATCAAATGAATATTTTCTCATATTAAAATCGTTTTTCCAAAAGATATTCAGTGCCATAGACGAACTTGCTACCGAGCTGAACAAAGATGAAACTATTCTAATCAGTGTCAAGAACCAAAAACTCCTACGTACCTGTTTTCAACTAATAGCATCTGTTGGTATTTCACCATGTCTCATACCAGGGCTTGGAATAAAGTTATCAAAGAGATGTACCACTGGAGCCGCACTTCCTAGACTCTCCTTTACTGATGAACAAAAGTATGACATGCTTGTAGACTGCACAGATTTTATCACAAGAAGTTACAGTGTATCGGCCCTCAAAACAATTATCATAACTTTGCATCTCTCAGATTATTTAGCAGCATTGATACAATTGTCATTTGCACCTTTTAAAAAACCAGGTAAATACAATAATTTTATTATGACCCAAGAAATACACGACAAGCTCAGTGAAGAGAGGAAAAAGTATGTAAGTGTTTATAATCATCTAGTAAATAATTGTTTTCAACCTATACTTATGAAGGAACTATTGGTGCTACAGAGTGGTACAGAGCCATCACCTCCAGCATTTGCTAAAAGAGTTATAGCAAAGGAGTTGAGCCAAAGGTTAATAGCCCCAGGAGGTTTACTGAGCTTGATCAGATGTTTTATAGAAAGCTATGATATAGACACAGGGTTTGAATGGAAGAAAATTGACATGATTTGCAGAATCATAGCAGCAAGACATGGAAGCAGTTCAGAAGGTGAATACCTTGCCAACATTTGTTCTCAGTTGCAGGAGATACTGTCCTTGAACAACACACATTACTTAGCTGCAGCTGTAGCATGTGTCTTGAACTTAAATGATAAGTTCCCTAAGGCACAATCTGTGGTTTTGTTAGTCAATGAGGTATTCCAGACCTTTGATTATAATTATTTGACCACAAATTGTAATTTACCCGGGACAGTCATACTATCCCCTCAAGAAGTTGAACAGAAAATAAATATTTTACATGCGTGTGTGTGTTCTACCAAATTAAATTGGCCTATTCAATCTTTGATACCAAACTTATATTTAATTTATTATATTGGAATTAAGTGCACAAAGAATGATGAAATGAAAATCAAATTGAAAGCTATTATTTTAAAAATTTTAGAGAAACTAAGAAAAGAAGAATTATTTGACATGGTTAAAACATTTTTATTTGGCAAAAATGTTTCCGGTACTTCAGGAATTATTGTTGAAGAATTTGATGCTGGTGTTGCTATTAAATCAGTGGCAAGTTGTGAAGACTATTTAAAAGATGAAGCTGTGATATACTTTATGGATTTATTTAAAAATGCAACAGATGATGCTCTTGTTACAAACATATTTTCGATAGCTTTAAAAGTATTAATTGACCTAAATGAAAGTAGACATAAAATAGAAAATAAAGATATACTATACAGTGAAGATGATCCTGTTTTAATTAATGAAACTGATCAACAGTATGCAATCATTCTTCAGTTACTCTCAGAAATATCCACATCACCCAAAATAATGAATGCTTTAAGAACAAACCCCATGATTGTGTTTGAATTCATTGAACATTTTATTTTGAGACAGAAAACAGACACAAGTGATGAATGTGTCACTATTGCTCTGGTATTATTGAACACTATTCTATCAAATTCTGATAAAATTGATTCAAAGTTTAGTAATTTACTGCCTGTGTTGAGAAGAATAAGTGAGAATAATTCAAGCTTGAACAGTATTTTGTGTAAGGAAGCTCTGTCCCTGCTAGCTGAAGAAGCTCCTCAGAAGAATAATACAGCTTGTGAAAAGGCAATATCTGATATCTTTGATGAACTGCTGCCAGTTAGAGCACATGGAATCATCGAACTAACAAAACTTATTGATGCTGGTGATGCTGAAACTATTTCTAAGAAACATTATATATTTTGCATTTTTCAGGTAAATATGTCAAAGTTTATATGCATTTTATGCATGCTACTGCTTAATATTTGTCCTTTTAGAAGTTATTTTGCTTAATACATACTTAATTTTTGATATTTTTGCAGGAACAACTAAAAGATCCAGACTCCTATATCTACTTAGCAGCTGTCAATGGTCTTGCTGCACTCTGCACTCACTGCACTGAAGATGTACTACAAATATTATGTAAAGAGTTCTTACAGGAGCCGAAAGCTATGGAACAAAGGAATATTCAGACAAATGAGAGTCAAAACAAAGATACAGAGTTGAGGATGAAGATTGGCGATGTTATTGTGAAAGTTACCAGAAGATTAGGTAAATAGCAGTTAACATGGCTTAAAATTATCTCTCACTTTTTGTTCATATCTCAAAAGTTAATGTCCTCCATCTCTTTCAATGTTTAGGCAACATTTCAAAATGCATGATAGCAGGAGGCACAATTTTGTTTCTCTATCTGATTCTAGATCAATCTAGTCACTGTTATTCTTACAAAACTAAACTTAGGCAAAAGAATTACATTGCTTATAATTATTTCATTCTTAATCTATCATAATCAGTTATCGGAATAGGTAGAGCTAATGTACCTAAAGTTCAAGGAACGGAAGCGAAAAGTGGGAACTTTCTTTCAATTTTTTTTTTCCGAATATTTTTTTCTGTAACTCGGAAATGTCTCGGAATCAGTTAAGTACATTTAATAATAATGTTGTTTATTAATCAGTACAGTAAACTAATTGAATTCATTATTTTTCCTTTTAAATCGACCTCGACAACAAGGAGAACGTTCTCAAAAAGCCAGTAGATACGTTTTCTATTGTTATTAATTCAGGTAAAGAAGCTGGTATGAAAATTAAATTAGCTTCCGCACTTACTTACGGCGTTCAAACGAAGATAAGGAGATTACCTTTATTTTTTAAACAATAAAAATCGTGCACTTTTTTTACATAAACTGTAGATAGTTATAGTTGTTTTACTTTATTAATTTTAGTAATGTTCCGACATACGGAACAAAAACTCCGAAAAAAAAATTTGTCGTAAGGAAGTCTGCACCTCTCGTTTCTGTTCCTTGCTTTAGGCACATTAGCTCTACCTATTCCGATCACTGATAATAATCACGTGTCACCATGTTCGTACACGCTAATTTTCGAAACCACCCAACCGATTTCAATAAAGTTTTGTGAGTGTGTATGGTCCAGCTTGAATGACAGGATGAAGGAGTTTGAGACTCAATAGATGGACCGTGCAAGGCAGGGGCGGGTCTCTAGTATAAAATACTATTTATACATTTTTGCAGGTGAAATGGCAGTGGTTCACAAGACAATCCTTCTGAACACGATGCTCTGCGCAGTAAATGATACAGAACCGCTGATCAGGTCATCAGCCTTGTCAAACCTAGCGGAAATTGCTCTGGTGCTGCACTACAGAATAGGAAGTATTATTTATGAGGTGAATATCTTCAACAGGCTTGTAATGCTCAGCTCAGAGCAAATTAAGCGTGGAGCAGATTTTTTTGACATTTAATAATAAACTTTATTATCAGTAACTTAAATTACACCGCGACGACTATCGTAGCGTACTACGCTATACGAGGACACCCGAGGAGCCGTTTGACTTAGATGTTCGTTCTACTTTGCCCTTAACCATACTGATTATAGTGCATTATTCAATGCCATCAGAAAGTCCTCTATTCTGTGCTTCACTATACTGTGCATAAAGACTAAACAGCATTATGTGGTATTTACTATTTAGAGAATTATTATACAATTAATTGTCCAATTTTATTTGAAGGTGCTGTATTGTATTTGGAGTATAATAGAAACTGACAAAGCAATCGAGTGTCGAAGAGCTGCGGTCATGGTCATAGCCAGCTTAATCAAAGGTTTAGGCAAAGAGACCTTACTCCAACTGAAGGATAATCTACTTCCTATCTACAGAACACTAAAAAGCCTCTACAGAAACAATAATGAGGACACTACTGTTCGACTTCACGCACAAATAGCTTTAGAAGAATTAAACGACATCGTCAACCAGTTCCTATTTCCAGAAATGAAGATGGAAAAACAAATATTTGTATTGGACGAATCACAAGATGTGTGCAAATAAAAATCCGTGAGTTTCGCATTATTTGTTTTATTCACACTCGTTTTTCTATTTGTATTAACTTAAAATTAAATTCAACACAAGCGGACATACGAATAACATGGAATTTTGTTTAACTACCTACTTTTACTGCCATTAACAAATAATCGAACATAAATATGTATGTACCGAAATTAATTCCAAATACATAAGGTTCCGTATGCCCGTTCCACACAAGTCTTTAAATAAAGGATAGTCGGTAATATCTATGGCAATCATAGCATTGATGTTAGTGATCCAAGTGCAAAGCAATTACTGGCCACGTGAAATTAAAATGCCAATAGTTTCTTCAAAACAAACTTATTAATACACATAAATAACATCCTTTAATTTTTACGTATACCAGTAGGTAATCGGCCCCGAATTTCAAGTTTTCACATCTTGTTTGAGGTCTTAATCTTTTTATTTACATAACTTATTCAGTTTAAAGTTTTAACTTTACAACATGATATTTTCAGTTCAGATAAAACGTGCACTTAAACCTAAAAATTAAATTAGATCAATCACAATAGTATTACAAAATAATCACGCTTCGGACGTATTATCGCCGTCGTTAGGCTTTTTGGGAGTTCCTTCGTCTTTTTCCGACAGCGAAATTGAATAAACAGAGCTTTTATCAGAGAATCTGTCTCTATTCCGTCTGCTGAAGATGCCACTGCGCGCCAAAGACGAGACCGTCGCGATAGATATGTTGTCTCTGTCAGCTTGCGGTACCACCTTCCATATTAATAGTGCGATGCCGCCAAACGCAGCCACTACTAAGAACATGACCAATGTGACCTCACCGACCGCGCCTGGAATAATAAATCAAATGTAAGGAGGACAGTAATAAATCATAACCAAATTAATTTTGAAGAACCGATTAGACATACTTTGCTGTGACTCCTCCTTCCTCGCTTCTAGTCTGGCAGGTTGTAGCTCATTGTAGTCCATATCCTGGTTCTCGTAGGGTTCGACAGATCCACTCGAAGGTCTATTCTGATGAAGCACGTCCCCAGGATTGGATTTTGGCAAGTTAATTCCGGCTCTGACTGTCAATGTCTCCGGTTTGTAGGTACAGAGGACCAAGAAGCTGAAAGAAACACAAAAATCTTATCTTACCAATACAGAGTGGAAGGGACAGCGACGCTAAGCTGGTTACCACGTGTTCAGTAAACCATTCTGAACCCCCATTAGAAATTTTTCGTCGGTTATTAAAAAAAAACCAGCACATTTTGACGTGTTTGTGGACGTCGAAAAATTTCTATTTGGGACGGTTCAGAATGATGTACTGAATACGTTGTGACCGGCTCAGCGTCGCTGTCCCGTCCACCCTGTATAAGTGCGAGAGGCAGATTATAGTCTAGAATAGCACATTGGCTACTTTTTTTTTCTCACACGTACTCATCACAATTTCCACGCTAACGAAGTCGCGTGGAAAAGCTAGTAAATTATAAATTGAAACAGCTCAGTTGAGTTGTTCGTTCACGATATATCCTATACTGCAACCCAGTCCTCAAAACTCGGCTTTTTAGTTTCCAAAATATGTTCAACTTACCGTCTAGTGCTGTGCGTAAGAATGGGCAGATTCTCTTGCACAATGACGTAGGTAGCGACTGTAGTATCGTTCACTTCGGAGCCGCATTCGTCGTGGTGTATCCGCAGAATGTAGGCGTCTTGGGCGCTGTTCGGGTTGCCCTGGATTGAACACCGCTCGGGGCCACCGTCGGCTGCTTCTACGGCGATACGACCTCCGAAGAAAGGACCCGTAGATACTTCAACTTCACTCGCGTGTGGTAAGCACTGAGTGGCGCGAGCTGAAACTGGAAAAGGAATATCGTTTAGTCGATGTTGGTCATGACACTCATGACAGTCAGGTCCTGGCAATTGGACCTGAATTTAACATCTCAGTTAAGTGCATGTGAGCTATGACCTTATTTGGATTGTGACTTCTATTCAGGTCGATTAAAGTGCTGGTTATCTAAAAATTCGGTTAGGTCTCTGTCGCAGGATTTCCAAGTCTTCACAGTCTACTAATAGTCGTCGCGTCAAGAACAAAAGAACAAAAAAAATCCTTACATCCTTTCGTAGGTACGATGATAATTTTTGAGCTAATCGATTGCGGGTCAGCTAAATCTCGGGCGTCTCGCCGTACTGGCCTAACTTCGAAGGAGTATGTTGTGGCCATTCGCAAGCCGATGATACGCGTGCTGTACATGCGCCCGCGTTTTATTGCGGTCGGCTGGCTCGTGGTCGTTGACGCTTCTGTAGTGCTGGTGGAAGGTTTGGTAGTCTTTTCTTCTTCTGCTGTGTCGATCACCTTGAAGATCATAATTCAATATTATTGTTTAAGGCCAGGCAATGATTTTATAGGCATTATGTCTTCCGACTCGGAAGGATCGAACCTAACAACCCTTTCAGACAATATACGACGATCATGAAACAGCTTTGCCAAGCGTCGTCTTTCTAGCAAAATTGCCTGCAATAAAGTTTATTACAGCTTAGCAGTGCGGATAATGATGTCAACGTAAAGCTCAATGTTTAAATATAATCTGATTCAATAAAAGAGAAAGGCTACAAACACTGGCAGCGGTGCTATATTAACACGTAAATACAGTAATGACTGGCGGGCATGTTCCTTGTCACAGTCACGCCGCAGTCACGCTCGGCGCGCAAACCCCGGCCCATTATCTCCCGTTTCGGAGTGCCAACTCATTGCCAACATATACAATTGTAGAATGTCATAGTTTTTAACGACTTAAATTTCACACGACTGCCATATTGCTCATATAAGTTCACGGGACCAAGTTCTTATTCCATACCTTGGTCCTGCAGCGATATTGACCCCATGCTTGCAATTCGCAGTAATGCACTTGAAATGCCAACACTTTCGGCCTGTCTTCTTCATCAGGCTTGCCGTACTCCCATCGCAGTCTCACGTCGCGAAAGTCAGGCTCACCAATCAGATGCAGCACTTCTGTAAACCGCAAACATGAAAAAAAAATCTAGACATTCCGTTCCGATAACAAATATAGGGGTGGTTAACGTTACGCTCGGATGCATCAGCAATGCAGCGATCCGGGCGTGCCATTAACCCAATGACTTGCTCACTGAGCCGTTGTTGCTTCCAATAATTATAGTCTCATCGATGTAATGGGATCTCCCTTGCGCCAGTTTTAGAAGCCGACTTGAAACCAGTGCGTGGTTAGCGAAATATCTCACATTACGGATAGTTCAATCATATTCAGGCCCCGGGCGTGGTGCGCATCATAATATATGGAATTAGTTCACTCGTCACCTAGTGAAAGAGTAAGTAGGCGCTAGGCGACTAAGTAAATAATTTCTACTTAAAGGAAACCACACGACTCCACCTATGATCATTGAATAAACAGTGCTTCGGTGTACCTACTAATTTGAGAGGCGACGACATGTAAATCTCTGTACATAAACAAATAGGTACCTACCTACCCATATTAATATGTATTATAAATGCAAAAGTATTTATCTGTGTGTCTATTACCTATCTTTTCACGCGAAAATCTCGCTGAACCTCGTTATGTAACAGGCAGATAGCCTGGGACCTGGAGTAGGACATATTCACAGGACTTTTAATCCTGGCTAATTGCATTTAAAAGATTATAACAACATACACGCCGACGAAGTAGCGGGCAACTGCTAGTTTTTATACCATTCACAAATACGCATTCTTCCACTGAGGCTCTAAGAAGTAGAATTTGGCCAAAGACTACAATCATGATCGGTTTTAGGGTTACGTACCCAAAGGATGTTAACGGGACCCTATTACTGTCTGTCTGTCTGTACGTACCTATGTATGTATGTATGTCACAAGGCTGTATCTTTTGAACGGTAATAAGTAGACACTTGAAATGTACAGAGTTTGTATTATTATGTAATGGCCATAACAACAAATACAAAAAAAATAAAGGGCTCTCCTTACAATAAACGTGTTTTTTCGGCGTATTTTGTTCGATGGTAATGATGGCAATAGTTACATAACTACAAACAAATTGTACTGTGCACGGTACCAATCGTGTGCGAGTCCGACTCGCACTTGGCCAGTTTTTTTTGTTGCATATCGAAGTCAAAATAATTAATGAGTGTTAATATCGAAACGAATTGATCGAGTAACTATCAATCAACGCAGGAACAAGTTTAGAGTGATTCTAAAATATAGGTCTGTGTTATAATGTCTTTGAAAAGTTCCGAGCTAAGAAAGTGTAAACTTGCAAAGTATCTCCTATCACCTAGTTCTGTCTTTAGTTAGCTAGATATTACAGCGTGCTTAGTTAATGCGAGGTTATCAATCGGAGAATAATCAAGGGATATTATTTTTAGAGTTCTAGGGTAAAACACCGTAGCAGTCATAAAAATACAATTTTAGAATATATTATTTACCTACGTATAATTCGAGGCACATAAAGGCGTCTGTAATCTAGCGATATAGTTATTTTGCTTAACCTATAATAGAGCTTTTCCGTACATTAAGACCAGTTTCTTCATCATAAAATGGCGTATTTCTGATTGGTAGCTTAATTTAAGTGTTTAACACTTAACTTCTAAAATTCCAGGGATGAACATTGGTATTATGAAACTAATGAGTTTTATATTCGTGGTGGTGTTGGTTACTAATTGAACTCTGATGAGTTTTGAATACCTGTAGGTAGCTACTTAGTTATTAAAACTTGTTAAAATGTAGATATATGTCATGTATGGTATAAGGAATGGTACCTTACCTAATATAAATAATTAACAATTATTTCAATTTTAGAACATAATTATCGCCAGCACTTCTTAAAATCCTTCGCGGATTATAATTATACCTAAGTAATAGCCTCATTTTAAATTCGCAAACGCACAAAAAGAAACGAGGCCAGTTCCCAAAAGTAAGTGTGTGTTTTAGTGTTCCAGATACAAGTCATAAAAGAAATAAGAAGCCAAAATCATATCGTATATTTGGTTGACTTTATGTTAAATCGGAAGGATCTACATATAGGTAAGTACCTACAAACAGCCATAAAAGGAAAAGTTCCGCTCAACAAAACAAAGAATGGTCTAAATTATGTTTTTTTACATAAATGGACGCATTGCCCTCGATCGCAACAAAACCAGAAATTGTTCAGGCCTCGAAATGGAATTGCAATATCATTAACATTATTATTTTACCACCGTGTTTGAATTTGAAAACGGATGGTGGCCTCGCGACGCTTTGAGAGGAAGCGCCCGGTAACGTCAGTATAACCTATCTCTGCCTACACTCAAAACATAGTCTGATATTCATAGGTATCTACGGGTACGTACATTGATATGTAACCGGATTCAGTGAAACAATTGATATAATTAGAAAGATTTGGAAAGAGAAACGAAAAGGGCGTAAAGGAGCAGATATGCCATTTTTTTTCCCGAAGCTAGGAGAAAATTGATTGACAATATTTCATAGAAAAGAACATTATGTACCAACTATTCGTAATTGCATACATAACAAATCTGCGTGCCGTGATACCTACACCATTATATAAAATAATGTTATGTGGTGAACATAATGGCACAGATTTGATGGTATGACGGATGCGCCGGCATGACCCAACGACTGGACCAGAACGACCATTGTGAGTTTGTGACTGCTGTAGTGCCGGCCGGTACAATACCTACAAATAATAATAACGTGAATTACGGGAAACTATAAACTTAATCGAATGCTTAGACGTTATTGTCTAACGACGTAATCTATAAGTAGTAAAAATCGAAAGTAAAAATGCTGTTATGGTAGTAATTAGCGAAACGTCTCAGCTTTCTTCCGAAAGCGGTTGTAATCATTATCGCGTTTTTTGCGACTCCTATTCAATGCATAATACTTTGCGACTTTTTACCATGTGTACTGTACTTACACGTTGAATGAGCGAGCGGAGCAACATCTAGGTCTATTTTATGTACTTATAGGAAATGCGTGAGGGAGTTGTTCATTATGTAAGCTTTTGAAGTTGACGTTGCATATACCTATCTTCTTTAACTAGATAGCTGTCTATTATTATTGTTGCCACAATCTGTTTCCGCTAAATGACACCGACTAGCATGCGTTTTTGTTTTTATTTATGTGAATAAAGTTATCACTTTCAGAAAAATCTACATGCTTCCTAGTGGTTTTACATGTTGATGAATTCGTAACAGTGAGTCGTCATTGTGACGAACGAGTGGCGCGAAACGGCTCTATCCAAACAATAACGCGTTTCACGCGTGATGCTCTTCCTGCCGAGCTTTATGGGGTCATCTGATTTCATGATGTCAATGCGGCACCGCTAACACAGACGTGAATTCACATCGGAACAAATGGCAACTGTACGAAATCATCATCATCCGAGATTTTTGCCAGCCAAATGAGAATGCAGCCGAATGATATTTTAGTACAAGTAGTTACTGTGACTGCCTGCCTAACTGCGACTGCTTACGAGTTTACGACCAAGAAACATAATATTCCAGGTGCAGTCCGGTAGAACTGGGACATTTAACAAACAAATAAACGGCGACAGCAAAACACTCCACTACCTTCTCCAGAATGCATTAAATGGATATACATACTTATTTCTGCCAATGTGTTGCACATAGCATAACGGAGTAGACTAAATGTCCCTTAATTCGATTCAGTACAGAGTATTATGTCTGCCATGCATACAAAAGCAATAAAAATACACCATGGTCAATGATATGCATCGTTGCGCGCACGTTCAAGAATTCCGAGATACGATTGTTTTTGGTTCGCGATGCAACGACAAGAATAGCGACTATTCAGCTGCCACCGTTTAGGGCTGAAGAAAGACGCATTTTTTTATTCGATAAGAATGAATTCTATTGGTATTTGATGGGTTTAAGTAGCAATAACTTAACTGCTGGGAATACTTAGAAATAATTCACCGCCTGGACATAAAACAAGTTATCTTGATGACACTGTACCAGTGCGTCTACCGTAAATCCAGCAGCCGCCGGGCGTTATTTAAGTAGCCTGTAAATATGCCAGCAATCTGAAGAATCTCTGACATTACTCTGTTGCGTTCCATCGTCAACAAGCACCTACATAAGTACCTGTGTAATTTGCGAATTGTGGCAATTTCATCATATTACACGACAGAAAGGAATTGCTTCATAACGATAAAAATAGAACATAAACTAAGTAACGACTTAAGTAAGTATTTGCTTGTTATAAAAAACTTTTAAGGGTCCCGAGACTCGTTTTTGATGGTATGTCCAATGAGAGTCTCGAGATCCTTCAAAGTTGGAGAACCGATGTAAACCTATATTCTTTTGTTAGGCGTGCGTGTATAATCACCGTTTTTACCGAATTCAATTAAAAGTGACCCACTGACGAAGACGCGCGAACAGAACAAAACAGTCTACCTACTTGGTACTCGCGGACAAAACAGAAAACATAACAAGTCCAAAACTTTGTCACAATGGTGTTTAGCTACTGATGAAATCGAGGGCAGATGAAATGGAAACACACGCTAAGAAAGATTAATTTTGAATGCCAATTATCTAACTGTAATTGCATTAGGTATTTCTTGAAATTATATTCATCTTATTATAAGTAACCGACCAAAAGTTTGTATTAATTTTAATTGTAACGCTCGCGCTACTTAAATAGCTAGAAATTGAGGTGGCGATGTCTTTTATAATGTTGTAACTTAGAAATTTGGTCAAAGTTAAGTAGCGTGCCGTAGTGCATTTTTGATTTTGATTTTTACTTTTTAACTTAACAGTCTAATTACTTGTTTACTCAAAGTAAAGCTTTTGTAATTATTTAATTGTGGGGGCATTAGAGCGAGAAGGAGCGTAAAATGTTTGGAATACTTGGAAAATAGTTGCCATAGCCACCGGCGGCATTGATGCGATGGCGCCGTCTTCGGATAAATTGTTTTCGGTCTGCTTACAAGATGTATTTCTACTTAAATGTTTTTTAGTCGCAGAACATTGTAAAGTCTAGCGAGGGGTCAGCACTTGACAGTTGGCATTTGAGCATCTGTGTCCGTTATGTTTGCACAATTACTGAATGCGACCGCTGAGATTCGTGCCCTTTGTTGACCCTGCGTAACATACCGATAGTCTACTTACAAGACAAACGTGACGACACATATACATTGCTCTTTTAGTAGGTATATATTTCAGGGCACGCCATGTATGGTAACTCCGATTACCTTATATACAAGTAAGTCCTCAATAGTTTATCTACTAAAATTCAAAGTACATATTTTCGACCTCAGTTAGGTACTAAGTTCCTACTTATTTATGATTTGTAAGGTACTAGGTCAGTAAGTAAGAACTCTGATATCAATGATGAGCGCTTACCTACTCTAAGCTTACCTACCTGTTAATGGAAGGTGCTATGACCTTAATGTACAGGGAGAGTATAATATCGTAAGAAGTTAGAGACTACCAACTTATGTGGGTTTTCACTTTAGTTATGGAACTGAGATTTTCTTAGGCAAGTAACAAAGCTCAACTATCTTTAAAATCAATTGAAAACAACGAAACTGTAGGTATAAAAAGCAAGTAAGTCAATTAGTTTTAAACTATGTATTAACAGAATCAAATATGAGTAGAAGAGAGATAGGTAGGTACTTGGAAATGACTAATGAAAAAGAAATTTGATCTAAGCTTTGGTTATTGAAATCGAAGGATCATTAAACATGGAATACAATTCGGTAAACTTACAACTGCCAGGCTTTAAGTAGGTAAAGGTTAAAGACATATTGCAAGGATTATGTAGATTTGTACGTAAAGCGATGTGCGGGCGCCATCACCATCGTGAAATAGCCACAGGTAACGGCCAGCTCGATCGCCAATAAAACGAATAACCGTTTATGGTTGTACAACTGGAAGAGGCGTAGTGGTTACCTACCGTTCCCAAGAACTTTTATGGATAACCACTGAGATACTGAAGGTACTTAAATCCCTGTTGCATTGAAAAGCCACAACGTAGTAACGGACCTGTTGTTGAGCCTGTGTTAACCATTATACGGCTAAAATCTAGTCTAAGAGTTTTTATAGACGGAATAAATATCTAATTAATAAGATGTAAACGTTGATTCACTGTCTGCAAAAGGCTATTTAAGAGGGTAAGGTACCTAATCGAAAATGGCAAACTTTAATAAGGCCGAAGAGCCGTTATCGATTGCAAATCGGTATCCACGCGATGACGAGGAGGAACCTAAATTACTTAATGTGGTAGGTGAATGTGGGTGGTGATTTTCTGTTTTGGTTGAGCGAGTATCCGCAGAAGGCTCGATCGGCGAGCAACGAACGCTCAGGACTCTTAGACCTACATGCAAGATACTAAGCAACGCTGCGCTCATCAGATTTATTTGAGGCATACATACATGCATCCGTGTGCAACGGTATATAGCTACACTATAAATAGTACACGGACATGGAACATCTCTGTATGAAATTATTTATTGACTTTTGCTCTTAAGTTTGTTTGCCAGGACATAGGAACGATGCCGATGGGTTGATGGTTTGAGAGTTTTGAGTTCGAATAATCCCACAGCAGTCAGCAGGCGATGTATATTGAGCACAATGATTATGACTCATTGGTCACAATTTGGACGTAGGATTCGTGAAAAGAATTTAAAGAAAAGTTTGTGTGTAAGAAAATGCTGAATATTAATATTGATGGCAGAAGCCGGTGAAGAACATCGAAAAACGATGACGAGGTGGATTGTATGAAGGAAGTACAGATGGTTTTATGAACGGCTATAATGGCTATATTTGTAAAACCTTACATTGATATTGATAGGCACACCAACATCGGTACGGCAGTACTACTGTTAGTGTGCTTAACCACGTTTTTTGTCTTTAAGTGTAGGTATACCAGGCCCTCCCACTTATGGGCAAAGGCCTCCCACAATTCCTTCCAGGAAATCTTTTTCTCTTTCGAACCAGCCCTCGCGGACACTACAATATACAAAAAAAAAATGTTTGTATGTTCTCTAATTATCATATTATTTTCTAGCGTTTACAATACGGTTATTAATGTATTATTTACGAAATGTAAAAACAAAACTGGGCTGTTATAGGAGCCCTGTGGAACTCCAGAGCGTACTATTTTGTAACATAATATTATGCCCAATACGTGCTGACGTAAACAACGCTAAAATAATAGTGATGATAAGAAATACGAGGGTTGAGAGGGCAAATTGAAATTAAAATATTGGGCGGACATCATGTTACGTGTGATGAAAGGAACAAGACAATACAGATTCCTTAATCTGTAAAATTTATGACATAAGTAAGGGCAAAGAAAACCAAAAGAATGAAATAGTATTGAAGAAATTTAGTTCATTTGTCTAAGAAATGCGCTAGACTGGGAAATATTTTGTATGGATCGCGTCGTGGCTTCGCAGAAAAGGCCTGCGGCGATCGTTCACTTTGCTTGGAACCTTATCCGACGGTCAGTACGTTCCCCATTCAGTGTCCGCTAATGACTAGGCTCTATTGATAGCCAAACTGTAGCCTATCATTATCCATTATTAGCTTTACTGTTCCATACTTACAATGTTGTTCGATCGTTACTCAAATTAAAATAGGTAAAAGTTTGCAGTATTAAGAGTTATTTCATTAATTTTATAGAAATTAATTAGATGTATTTATGGTAAGTATCGATATAAAAACGTGTACATTAGGGCATTGGCTTCAGGAAATAGCCGGTGTCGCGCACGAGTTCGTAAAATCGAATAACTGGAAACGCCTTTGTGGAACTAGTGCGAGTCGAAATGTTAGTCAAGTCCTTGAGTCTAATTTGAAAAAATCCCAGATCATTTTGGGATACTTAGGTACATATCTAATTGTTGTTATCTCAAGGTGTTCTAGGCCTTGCATTGGTGCAAAGTGCAACCGCTTACTTTGTTACATAAAATTTAGAATAAACTGACCGACTTTTGTGAAATTTCGCTCATATGTCAAGTAGTAAACTTATTGTGATAAGTAAGTAGTCGTGTTAGAACACTTCTGTTAACTATAGATAGTAGACTATTCAGTGACTTCGCACGTTTGAAGATCGAAACTGGCATTTCTCATTTTAATATTACGACAAATGTTATCGACACATCTAAAATGAAATTATCAGCTAATTAACGTGACGTGCAGTCAAACACGTTCAGTGAAAGTAGTTTCACACTTGGCCCATTTAGCGGTTCACCGTCACAAAACAAGAGCAAAACGATCATGCGCGACATTTTTCTCGTTAGACTATAGAGATCTAAAAAGCTCGTTTCATTATGAGGATTACATCGAATATGGCGGAGAGGTTATTAGAGCGGCATCACCTCGGGTCGGGGGGTCGGGGTTGTCGCCGCGAGTTCGCGACTCACACGCTACCGTTATCGCATGCTAATGTCGACCGCGAAATGTTCCACCGATGTATGAAAGGCACACTATGGAACTGCGCCTGCCCACCCAATACAGTCACGAATAGCGTTACCATGCCATAACGATACGCCAAAATTGATTGACCGGTAAAAATTGCTCTGCCAAAATTTTTGATGAGTATCTTCAGTATTTCCGCGATTGAATGTGTTATATTACCTATATGGAATGTATCAAATATTTTGCGGCTAAGCTATATTGTACAGCACCGGTACAACTTTTGTAGACCACGAAATAAACAGTAAACTTTAGGCGTATGTGTGCCGCGAATAAAGTTTTGGTAATAATATAAGAAAAATAGGTACCTACCTAAGTCCTAACCTATAAATAAAAAAATTAAATTAAATTTTGAATTGAAACCTAATATGGAGTAAAACCGAACAAGATTAATCACGATTATTTACCACAGACACCTCAAGACCAACCAAACAAGTTTTAGCGGTTACAAATATTGCATAGTCTCTTAAAATTCTACAAATAAGGGCACAATAAATGTGATGTAAATCACAGCTAGTTGGCGCATCGTTTTTGCCATAGTTTGCACCGGACACGGGTAATCTATCATAACGCAAGTTGGCGAGCAGTGAGCAACTGAGCATTAGCTGGACCCGATCCCGAGCTGACGGTATCTGTGATTTGGCTGAGCGCGGTCGATCAGCCCGCGGCGATTGTCTCTTGTTATCGTACAGCACTCTGTTGCTAGTCATAGTCGAACCTAGCTCTACTGCCTTTCTTCTTTCTGTTCCATATCGTACCTGCCTAACAATCAGAAAATACAAGAATTCAATTCGTTACGAGTCATCTGTCATTGTCCACGACCTAGATACAAATGCTCGAACATTTTGGTAACTATCAATCGAATCAGTCCATGTCATGTAAACAATGGACATAATGTAGATTGCCGATTATAGAGGCAAAATCAGAAATAGTCGAGTACCAACTATAATATTGTGCTGGTACCAATTGTTCTGTTGTACACTTAATTTGACCGAGGCAATCTCGGAGATGGTGAGATAAGCCGTGCAGATGGGCCGCGTTCCCGCTGCGGCTGCGATCCGTGACATAGATAACATTAGACGAACGTTTCCTGCCAGGTTTGAATATGTCCCACAACACTGGGATACGGTTACATGGTAATTATGTAGGATGTTGCTAAACCGTTACGGTAAACCCTTTGCCTTTCTAGCCGTGCATAATAAGGTATAGTTGTGTAGTCTCGTTCGTTAGCTTCACAAAGAATATCGACAGAGGGTTATCACACGTTCATCTTCGCGGCTGAAGTGAATTACATGAGTGCCGTTAAGGTTATGGCTGTAATAATGTGGGAAAAGTGTGAAACATCGATAGTTTGCGGTAAGTGATCATTGTTGTAGCCGTATGAGCTGTATCGGACCTGTGTTGCGTAAACTTGTGTTTGCGACAGATAGTATAATTGTCTCATAACTCGACACGCAGCTACGTCTTCATTACTATACCTTATTGTTGGATGTCGATGTAACTAATTTATTTATGAAGCGGTGTGTACCTATATGTCAGTTTCTTGTCCCCAAAAATTCTTCCTGCCCTTGTCCGTGTTACTTGGGGCAGCTCAGTGGAACACTATTTTTTCTTTCATTCTAAAACCTTCACACTCCATCCACCTTTTCTTTGGTTCTTCCCTCCCTTTTTGTACATCAAATCATTCAATATTTTTTTCAATAATCATCAATCTATTAATGACCGTCAACTCTGCTAACTGCTTATAATAAAGAGCACTGAAAATAGATCTGGCTACAAATTTTCAAAGCGATCAGTTCTGGTTCAATTCTGTGTCGCCTGCATTTAAACTCCACGGTGCGATTCGACAAACAAGGTGTTTTCTTTTTTTGGTCGTGATTTCGAACTCTAAAATTTAAATTATTTACGGCGACAGTTTGCAATGTTAGCTAAAGTCGAACGCACGCGACGACAACTTTCAATGTGCGGGTGGTTTGTAGGTAGGTACCTACTAAGATACAAACAAATATACTTAATAAATATTATATTTGATAAATGTGTTAACATTTTGTGTTAAAAGAGGCGCAGTTTCAACTAGCGAAGTTCTTGAAAAAGTTTGGCTTTGTAGAAAATCATCAGGAGTCTGTCGGTAAACATACTTAATGTTTCTGCATTCTCATTCTGATGTCTCCATAATAAATACCTATATGACTCCGATAGGCTTCTGATGTACAGTACCAACCTACCTACTGATGCATGACGAACCCCTACCGTCTGTACCAGAATCAGTTCCTACTTCAAAATACTAGTCAATGAAACTGCCAAATGCAAGATATATTTTTTTCAATGACATTACCCTACTACCAGTATACCTAGTATGAACGGAACCTACTTATTTATTTCGAATGAAATTGTCTAAATGGAGTGTGATGGAATGAGAATGCAAATTAAAAGTAGGTTGTACGTTATACAAGCCCGACTGACCAACACGCAAACCAAGATTTTTCGTCAATTTATTCTTCTACACAGTTTAGCTCAGCAGTCCCTATTGGTTACTATCTGAGTAAGGCAGTGATAAGAATAACGAATTTAACAAAAATAACGTGAAGCGTGAAGATAGTATAATTTGTTGTGAGTTTATTAGTGTAAAATACAAAATAAACAACAACTAAGCATCTTTTGAAATAAAAGCTTATAATGAGAAAGTGCATAACTACATAAAACTCTATGGATGCAGAATTGCAATTTGCACATGCACAATGTTAGAGATATACACAAAGAAAATACATCTCAGTTAGTTTCGTTCTCTTTAATCCTGAGTCTGAAGCTTCTCCATCATCGAGGTCCTTGGGAGTTAAGAGATCAAAGCCTGAGATGCTGTTTTTTGAGTCCTAGTAAATATAGAAATATTTTCCAAATCCAGAGTATAGATATACAAGAACTGGCCATTGTATTGTAAGGCAATTACAGATTACCCACACTGCACGCATTGTAAGATGTGTGTTTAACAAGCCTTTACTTTTCGTCATCATCCTTATGTTACTATCCCAATTCATTTCCTTATCTACTTACATATATCAGCCCTCGTCTACCTAAATTCTTCCTTCATCCATATCATCTTCCACACAATTCAATAATTTATTCATGTTTTCTTTGGTTTATGTACCTGTTTTCTTATCGAAAACAGCAATACACAGAACAATTTGTTTGAATGGCTAATATAAATCTGAATGGAAAGCCATTGAGCCGAATGTATGATCTCAATCATCGAAATCGGTCCATTGGCCGCGCTAGCTAGAGCATACGATACTTGACACGCACACTTCACGTAGAATTTATTGTAACTTGCACTACGCTTCAGAGGTATTTTTACAAAATCTGAAGAGGATCCGCGATTTTAATTGCAGATTCGTTCGTGTAGAAAACGTTTTCGTATAATTTTATATCAATAGTTAAACATTTATGGAGGACGAGTGACCACCTAATTTAATTTATCATCGATTCAGTAATCCGCTAAATAACCGGGCTGAAACTTTATACTAAGAAGACTAAAAATCGTGATAGGAGGCCTACGAGCGTACGATCATGATTTTTGAATTTGTTCAATATTGTATTCGAGGCCTCGAGCTGGGTAGATATTAGAGGTCCTAGCACGAGCGAGCGCGCGGTATAAACGTAACGTAAATACGCATTATAGTTAAATTGTTTGCAACAAACACAATCAGCATCATCCATAAATATGAATAAATTCTTAAAGTTAAGAAAATATTATATGTGAAACGAGTATTTTTAAATGGTTTTATTTACGTTACGTTTACATTGCGCGGTTGTGCTAAGGCCTCAGTTCAGAAAAGCAAAAATAAGTAAAAGTAAATTGCTTATTTTAGAGGTTTTTATCAGAAGGAATCTACTACAATTTTTTTATGTGAGATTTCATGCAAATAATTAATTAATAATTATTTATAAAATATATCTCACCTTCGTTTGCATCAATTTCATCGATAGGAGACACGCAAGAAATTCGAAAAATTATTCCAAAAATAAATAAATGTGTACGGCGAACCATCATGTCCCGATTATAAAAGTATAGCAACACATTAATTTATAATTAATAAAAACCAGTCTGGAAAAGTTCGCGTTTTCGTATAGGCTTTCGCGGTTGCACAGGCGCCGGCGCTGTGAGCGTACATGCGTTTGCGCTGCAGTGTCCACCGAGCGACTAACCAATAACATCGTCGACACAAGCTACGCTTTTGGACGGGCACAGTTACTCGCGAAATCGCGACCTCCGTGCTTGAAAAGATTTCAAGTTCTAAACAACTTTTATGATGTGTTACTGAAAAACTGAAAATTAGGAGTAGCGATGTTATAAAATACTGGCTCTAGTCAATAACAATTATTTTTGTAGAGTTATTGTTCCATCCAGCTTTCAAAATTCATAGCTACAGCAATGGGTGCCATGATTTGTTTATTTTTCAGAAAACTCTAAGGGATCTCGCGCCCTACGCGGCCACGACCATGACTTTTGGCAGCAGACGCGTCTTTTGGTCGAAACCAGGACAAAACTTTGGTCGCACGACCAGTTTTGTTCAAAATAGCGGCCGGTAATGCGACAAGTCACTCTAATTAGTTTGAAATAGGTGGTATTTAAGAGCCGATTAAGAAATAAGAGGTAAAACGTTCGTAGTAGAGGTGATGGGTACTACGAGGTTAGAAGGTGGATGCTTGTTTCAGGCTCTTTTGCAAGTTTAGCTAAAGTTTGGAAGGTTAATCTATCTTCACTAATACATTTAATGAAGCTGAAGGGTTTATCTGGACCTGTCGGATTTGAAAAGATATTATTGCTGTCCAATTCATAAGGAAGGTTAAAGGCTATTTAACACCACGCAACGACCCTTAGGAGCAAACCGGCGGCAGGTGAAATCGTGGGGCAAAACGAGTAAATCATAAATGGTTTTCAAAGTCTTCACTTTTAACCGATTACCGGACCCACAAATCGTGACAACGAAATAAATGTTTTATTTTATTTTCAGTCTTTATTTATAAGTTATAAGACGTTGCATCGACGGTAGCTGTAATGTGATAATAGTATCTACATACATGGTATTACATAAAATTACTGTCCGTTGACTATTAAAGTTCCTACAACATTTACCTAGGTATAATCTGAATCTCTTCGAGTGGATCAATTTCTTCTGGACAAGCGTGCCCCGCCCTAGGCCGCATCATCGCTTCACATCAGGCGAGTTGCGGCTAAACGCATGTCTATTTTTTTCCTATCCTACTCTGTCCCACTCAAAGGGCAAAGTGGGCAAAGACATCCCCCACTCTTTCATTACAAGTCAATTTAGGAAAAAAAATGTTTTTTTTTAATCTTCAATTAGTACAACATCATGAACAAACATAATTATTGCGAATAGGTTGCCTGACGTAATTAAGAACGTATACTCTACTTTTTACAAGCTTTTATTTAGTTTCACTTATCCCGTTGTCTGTCTGTAATCAAATCTTGCAAGTTAAATTTGCCACAGTTCCCGGTTTCCGATTGAGCTGAAATTTTGCACGCATGTGTATATCGCGTGACAATGCAATATTATTATATGGACATGGAGCTGATCTGATGATGGAGCTGGAAGGTGGCCATAGGACCTCTGTAATGAAACGACGCAACCCCATCGATTTTGGACTCGTTTGATTTATCTTGACGAGTACTTTGTCTCTAGATGGTATCCAGGGTCTAATGATGGAGCTGGAAGGTGGCCACAGGACCTCCGTAATAAAACGGCGTAACCGCATCGGGTTCGTTTGATTCGTCTTGATGAGTACTTTGGTCCGAGATAATATCCAAATGCGACCCCATCAGATTTGGAAAATAAGTTCGTTTCATTTGTTATGAATGTGAATTCTATTTGATTAGATGGTTGACCCAATGCCAAGGTGAGCACGTGCCGAGGGCTGAATGGTATGAGGGTGTACAAACATGTCATATCGCTAACGTTGCGCCTCAGGGTACGAGGGCGAACCATGTTGTACTGAAGCCTTTATTCCCCTACAATGGACCTCTGGGGGAATGGACCATTTATGTTACCATTTACTTGTGGGAACAACATGACTAAAATACTAAAAAGTTCAAAGTAACGTTTTTTTTTTTTAAATTAAGCTTCTATTACAGGTTTGTTAATAAAAGAACTGAAAAGTTAAAAATAATTTAATTCTGATAAGAAACATACCATTTTATAGGTAAGTAGGTACATTATATCCCATTTTTTTAATAAAAGCGTGTTACATTTCGACGGCAAGAGAAATAAAGAAGGTGTAAAACAATAAAGAAAATAAAAAAAGCGCGAGCGGCGAATTTTTTTTTTTACTTTCATCTCCATACCTCTACGAACTCAACAAAAAAGGCACATGAAAATCCGACCACTTTAAACTTCGTTCCACCTTGTTGTCTAATAATGCACTCGACTAACGCCATCTTTGTAGACGTGAAACAACTCACCCTTAGGTAACTGTCTTCAACATGTTAATACTATCTAGGACATTGCATACCGCAATATTATTTTATTTACCAACAACACTGGACGAGACGCCGATTATTTTGCGCATGCGTGGTACGTAGTTCTCCTCTTCTGACATTCTATGCGCAACAAGATCGTTTGCAACATTTGATAAACAAACATGGAAATCGTGAATTAAAAGCTCAAAAATAAATTGGAAATGGGTAACCAGTTCAAAAAAGTGGCGGTCCTAGTCAGCCTGAAAACGTTTCTTTTTCTTTTCAACATCTCGTTTTGGGTAAGTTTTAATTCAATGTTTATTTTCTTTATTCCTTATTGTCTTTTTAGATAATACTTGTTTGAAGTGTAACAATATTTATAGGTTTACTTAATATGTCCCGCGTGCCATGAAATTAGAAAACTCTTGTTATTCATTCATGTTTTTAGGGTTCCGTAAAATGGAAGAGAAGGTGTATTCTGTGCACCGCTAATCTGGCACTTCCCATACATGCTACCGTGGGGTGAAAAAAACAATGCACTTGAAGAGTGCTGCATCGCGTATCGTTACGTTAAATCCCATAATTAAAGTTCATATTATTATTCAAATTTAAGTCAATAGTTGGTGAGATACCTACCTACCTAAGTATTTCATTCAATTCAACACCAGGGAAGATTTCCCTTGTCATGTAATTCAATCAAGTTTAGCACAATAAGAAGGTATTATAAAATAAGTATAGGTATAGGTACATAACATTTTAAATAAGTAGGTATGTAGGTACATCTAATGCTCAAAATACTTACTTACCACATAAGTGAGAGAGGCGGTAGGTACTTTCATACAAGCCTAAAAGTTAGGCTTACCTTTATAAACTACGTATTGTTGCCCCTAGGCACGCCACATAAGTACCAAAGTACATATTTATATACCTATTAAAAGATATAACCAAAACAGAAATTTAAAAGGGGAAGTGTGCTCGTTCTGATTTCAGTTTGGTTGAACTCAAATTAGAACGTTCCGTTATGTGGAGGTAGGTAGGGGGTACTGGTTGACAAAGCACACCCATGTCTTCGTTGTCGCGCAGTCAGAATAAAACACGTGCCTTTCAGATTACAGGGGTCCTACTCCTGCTGATGGGGATAATCACAGAGTTCAAAATTGTCTACATAGAACTGTCGCACGAATATTTGGAGACAGCAAATTACGTGGTGATCGGTATCGCCTGCCTGGTCATCGTAGTTGGCTCGATCGCATTCTCCATCATCATCAAGGGCCAACCGGTTCTGCTTTACATTGTAAGTGTTATTTTCTATCTCTATCTTAATTGCTGGGCAGACATCAGTCACCCTGGAGTACAATCAATCATCATACGATTGGTTTAACCTTGTGAAAATGTCGTATTCTTCCAGTATGGTGGATTCCTGGCGTGTATCTTCATGATGAACGCGGGCCTGGGCGCCGCAGCCGCGTGCTACCGGGAAACCTTTCCCAAGAGTCTCTACGATGGCCTCACCCGAACTATTACCAATAACGATCCGCAGAAAGCTAATTTCGACTTCGTACAGAAGCACGTAAGTGTCATTGGCGAGTTATATGATACAACTTACTTGCATCAGTTTGATCCCCAAATCGGTACTACCGCTAATTGGTCCATCAATGAATCAGATTTAACCGATCTGGAGACCTACCATCAACTTTTAGTTAGCCATTCAACTGGACAGAAATAATCCATTTAGTTTCTCCTGTAGGTACCAAACACCAGTAAAGAGTAATCTACTTTGGTTAAATGTTTTCTGTTGTTAGGAGTGTTAGGACCTACTGTTAATTGATCCCCAGCGCTATTTTATCATCTCTGTTCTCATCCGTAGTTAATTGCCTCTTTCTTGTATTCAACGGCCAATTAACAATTCCGTACGCGTTTCTAACAGTTACACTGCTGTGGCGTATCTAACTACACGGACTGGATAAGACTGTCACCACAGAAGGTGATCCCTATCTCGTGCTGCATCGACCCTGACGACTGCATCACGGCTAATTACAGCGACGTCTTCCAACAAGTAAGCTTTAAAAAATATTTACAATAAATACTAACTGTAATTTTGGATAAAATCACGGTTCTTTTCTTGGAAGAGCTAAGCAAGGTTTTGGTCGTTCTATCGCCACCGGCCGGACATAATGATCCGAATGTATGGTTACTTATAGACTTTTTAAACGGTAAGCGTAGGAAGATATACATTGACTAAAAGAGAAAGACCACTACGCTTGCTTAAAGTGTTTTTTTAGCGATAGCTGTCCCTTGAAAAGTCCACGCCGTCAATGTGTATCTGCCTATAACTTTTAAACTGGCTGCCCATACGCCAGCGCAGAGAACAACGGCGTTAACCACTTTGTTTTCTTTTCTCAAGCATATTACTTCTGAACCCCTAGTTACCTAGCATAGCACCCCATTTTCTGACCATTTGCGACAACCAAAATTAAAATCATCGTTCTTCACATAATCGTTTTTATCAATGTCCCTCTCACCGCACTGGTTTCATAAACTGTTCTTTCTTCGTTCAGTCTATTTATCTATGGAATGCGCTCGCCTGGAAATTAGGATGGCAACCAACCATTTATCTTTTTAAATCAAAATTTGTGAGCACATTCGCAATAAGTTTGCAGTTTCTTCACGTTGTTAATATTTTCGCATTGTTTTCCGATTGGATTTAGTATATTCGTGTATGTGTACATACGTTTACCTAGTACATACCTATACGGTAATTTATTAATTTGCATAATTATGTAATATTTACATATGTAACTACCTAATGAATCATTCGATTTTTTCTTGGTATTTATAAAGGGCAACTGGTAGATAATATGTTTGGCATTAAGTTCGCTTCTGTACCTTCATGTTTGTGCTTACAGTATTAAATAACTAAATAGCTACTTAAGTACCTATGTCAGCAAAACCGTTGGCAAAGTGCTAATGTTTTCTAACCTAATGTGTTTTTTATAATACTTTGTGTCAGGGCTGTTACGCGGTGATCTCTGAATACTTGGAACAACACTTCGACAGATTGCTGTCCATGAGCATGATCATGTTCTTAGTACTCCCGCTTCTCGGCACATTTCTGTCGTGTTACCTGGCCAGTTACATCAAGAAATCAAAATACGACGTGGTCAACTAAGGACTTGAATACTTATCGATGACGACTTGTACGTGAATCTCAATTTTTCTAAACTATTCTCGACTGACGCTGTCCATATTGGATAGGTATATTAGCATTATGTTTAAAATATAGGTAGGTAATTAAATGTTTCATTAGTGTATTTTTGTTTAGGTAAGTACATATTTAATATTATATTTAAAATCGATGTATTCTTTACAATATAAGCATAGTCAATTTTTAAATGTTATTAAACTTGTAGTAATGTATATCATTGTTTTATTTCCTTTTTTTGTAAGTATGTTAGCTTGTACTGTCCAGTGCTTCAGTACTGTCCATGGCCTTCCATGAACTCTTTCCTCGTGCCACCTCTAACCAGCCCGCGCGGTACGTGTCCAGATCGTTTCGCTACCTCTTCTGGGCCGGAGTCGGTGGCACCCATTGTGTGGAGACTTCTGCCTAGCGGTCGTCGTGCATGCAGCTGACGTTACCCGCCCAATCTTATTTTAGCCTAGTAGCCTTCTTGCCAACGTCTACTAATACCCGTGTTAGAACGCAACATAGTGTTTCGAACTCTGTCTTGTCTTTTGACACCCAGAATGGTGCATTCCATTCCATTGCCCTTTGGCAAACACCAAGGCGGGATCTCTGCGACTTGGGCAGGATCATTGAGGTAGAAAAAATATGGAGGCGCCGCATTATTCATATGGACTGGAAAAACCTATAAAAAAGGTGTCATTATGTAACATAAAAAGGCTGCCATTGCTAGGGTTGTGTCAATCAAGAAATATAGGTGTTACTGTAACTAGTATCGATACTAGATACGTACCTAGCAATGGCACTAACCCTAACCTTAGCATAAAATGGCAGACATTTTATGTTACATGACGAGTTGTTGGTATACACCTTTTTTGTAGGTATTTCCAGTCCATATTATTTTATGTCTATGGGCAGGGTACACATGTCGATGTGTTTCCGCTTCAGGGAGAGCGGAACGGAAGATCACCCTTAATAAGTGTTTTCATGGACTATTTCCTTTTAGTTTAATAAAAAAAAACCAGGACACCAATACGAAAATATTTATTTTCCCTACTTCTAAGAGAATACAGTCTTTATGATATTTTGTACAGATGAGTAGTTTGCACTTTACAAAACAAGAAACATAATAATGTACCTATAGCAAAACTAGGAACAAGTTTGGAACATAATAATAACTTGTGTGCATATAGCAGACAACAACATGGTAACCAATAACTTATTTGTAGATTTTACTACAATATTCACTTCAGTCACTATCAGAGCTATTTTTATCATCCTTGGCTTCAGCAGCCTGTTCTTGCTTATAATGCCGGTATTCCGGCTTCAATTCCCACATGTTCTTGTGTGGATTCTTCAAGTTATAGTTACATACTTCTTTCAAAATCTCTTTCAGGTACACAATGGGTTGTCTGGTAATCTGTAACAAAAATAAAGGAAGCGTTTGATTGCACAATATTACATATTTTTGAATTTTCTTGTTAAAACTGTTGTGGTATGCTGTGAATAACGCTGTTGATTACATAATTGTTAATTTGAAGTTTTAAGTATCTTTGCCTTATTATGTAATTGTTTTTTGTTCCAAATAAAATAAAACTTTTCTATATTTAAGGAGTACCCTGAAACATAGCAAAGAGGGTTTACTTATCCAGCACTTGTAAACATAATCATGATTAAATGTGACTATTGTTTGTATGTTTGGGTCACGTAACATGACATGACAAAAACAAAACTTGCTTCTGCAAATATTTTCTCAGTTAGCAATCTACCTTTTGTAAGTCTTTAATGTTGTAATACTGATGCTTCTCAAATGCAGCAAACAGCATGTTAAGAACTGCATCTTTGTCATCCCTGGCTTTCTTTCCTTCAGCTGTCTTCTTCTTCATGTAGTCAATCTGCAACAAATAATATGTCTATAGTTAAGTTCTTACTTCTTATTTTTGTGTGATGTTTTTTTTATATTAGATGGGTTTACTCTTGACCTCAATCTTGTCCTGAGAACAGAGATGAAGTCGACGATGGAACGAGCTAACCCAAAAGAAGCTTATAACTCGCGACTTAAATAGATTGGGATCATATGTACTCGGGAACACCGACGCAGGCAGGAGATTACACTCCTTGGCAGTGCGCACAATAAAAGATGTAGCAAAGCGCTTCGTGCGAATGTGTACCTGTAACCTGCAGTACGTTTGGACTCCCGATAGACGAAGGGTGATGGTGGAATGAGCCCGTAGAGCTCTTGGGCACACTCTCCGAAGTACAGTCTGTAAAAGACCGACAAGCATGCAACTTTGCGGCCGTGGACCAGGCTATGAAGCTTGGTACCCACCAGCTTATCGTCACCAATGAGCCTCTTGGCTCCGCACTCAAAAGAATCGAGGGTGGCTAGTTGGTATTTGGCTGAGGCATCCCAAAGGTGACAGGTGGGTGACAGCAATACTCCATGCCGGCCCGGACTTGAGCTTTATATTGGACTAAAAGCTGTCCAAGCTTGAAGTAATGCTTAACCTTATTTACGATACCCAGCTCTTTTGCCGCAGTTTGTGCTTTCGACTCAATGTAGGCACCGAAGTTCAGATTCGCATTTAACTTCGTGCCAAGAAGCTCGAGGCTGTCAGTAACTGGTACAGATGTACCTCGGAAAGTAGGAGCCAGATTGAACGGACTCCTTTTGGCGGTGAATAGGCACACTTGTGCTTTGGTGGCGTTAAAAACAACCAGATTTTCATCACGCCAGTCTTGTCTCCAACAAGACTTAAGGTTGAATTTGTTCGCTCTACCATGGCCTCTCTCAATGAACGCACTTCTTCACCGCTGGCTTTTGCGCTGGATGCATAATTCTCCATGAGCGTGCTGTCATCTGTGTACCCAACAAAACCAGGAATAAGGAGTCATTGAACAGATTGATCAGGAAAACCGTTGTGGAGAGAACAGACCCCTGAGGAACTCCAGCGTCAATGCCAAAAAGGACAGAAGAGCAGTCGTCAATGACAACTCGGATAGACGGAATAGACCGTTCATCGTCTCCGACGAAAACCATACTGACGGTCACTAAGTAGGTCGCTGGCTTCTAGGTATGCTAGTAGCTTCCCATTAAGAACCCTTTCTATAACTTTACAAAGTATGGAGGTGATGGCGATTGGTCGATAATTACTGGGGTCGGCACGATTACCCTTCTTGGGTACTGGTTGTACATTAGCAACCTTCCACGATTTCGGTACCGTTCTAGTTTTAAGAGAAAGGTACAAGCGTGTCAACACAGAAGACCACTCAGGTGCACAGTTCCTAAAGACTCATGCTGGTATGCCGTCAGGACCGCTAATCCGTCAATTGACTGATGTAGCGACTGGTCTATTTTAGTTACATCCATAGTATAATGTCTTATGGCATTTTGTTATGGGGACGGGCTGCAGACATCGAGTCTTATTTTTATTATGCAAAAAAGACCCATCAGAGCCATATATAATCTCCGTAGACGCGATTCTCTAAGGGAACTGTTTAAGAACATTAACAACATGACAATAAATTGCCAATACGTTTACAAAAACATATGTGCATAAGAAAAAATCTGCATCTTTTTAGCAAAAGAGGTGACAGACACAATTACAGTATTAGAAATAGGGACCTTTTAGTTCAGCGAGTCTGACTCGCTAAAGTAGACTCATCTTTCAAGGGGTACTGTTTGAGATCTCTTCATATAATAAATCTGTAGACGTGACGTTTCTGTACATTGAAAATATTTAGAAAAATAAAATAGAAAGGATAACAACCGGAACCCATTTCTACTATTTTTAGAATGTTAGAATATTTGTCTGTATGTCTGCAGTCTGTGAATCTTCGGCTATGTTTGTTTGTTTAAGTATCACGTGAAAATTACAAAACCAATGTGGTTAGTTTCAATGCACAAGTATTGTGCGTAACTTAGAGAAGGTATTAGTTTTTGTTTCATTTCAATCCGTGCTGTTAATCAAAAGATATATAAATTTAAAGTGTTCAAGAAGCAATCATTATCATTACTTAAGATATATGCAACGACATCTATTGAACCAAAATGGTACTAATGAATAAATGTGCTCACAAAATCACTTTTAAATCGTCTGCCCGAGTTTTTCAAAAAGTTGTGATAACAAAAGGTACTCTATATGGCGCTGCTTTGAAAATCTACATAATATAGTGACTGTTCGATCATTTTCCATGCAATTTTAGTTTAACTCCGTGCTCAATAGATGGCGTTGTGCATTTGACGCCAGTTTCTGAATCGCGGTGTTAAGATTTTCCATGAATGAACTACGTTCGCGACAGTATGTGGTCGTAAATTTGATTGATTAATCTCCTAAATCTATACATAAACAATATTAAAATTGTATAAATAGAAAACGATGTTTCGAAATGGCGCAACAACTACTGCATGTGTGCTACTGTTCACATTTTGCACATATTCCTTTCTTGAAACTTTATTTTTACAAATATTCCGTTTTAGGCTACCATTTGAAGGCTTGAAGGTATTAGTTTTTGCTTCATTGCAATCCGTGCTCTCTATCAAAAGATATATGAATTTATTGTGTTAAAGAACAACTTATCGCCTCTACGTAAGATACATGCAACGACATCTATTGAATCAAACTGGTACTTATGAATAAAGATGAAGTGCTCACAAGATAATTTTAAATCGAAATATCGGGTTTTTCAAAAAGTTATGATAGCAAAAGGTACTTTAGATGGCACTGCTTTGAAAATCTTCATAGCCTGTTATTGTTTGTTCGATTGCTTTCTATGCATTACATTTTAGCAGTTTAACTTCGTGCTCGATAGATTGCGTTGTTCATTTGACGATTTCTGAATCGCGGTGTTAAGATTTTCCGTGAAAGAATGACCCTCGCCGGGTAAACTGCAGCTATGTCGGTTGTCAGGTGTCTTTCGTTTCGTGTTGCTAAAGTATTTGGTTTCAATATTGGTATTTTGGTATACAAATATTTATATTGGTCTAAAAATGGGGTCTAACTAAGTTAAATAGTTGTTTTAAAAGTATTTGGTTACATATCTACACTAATATTATAAAGCTAAAGAGTTTGTTTGGTTAAACGCGCTAATCTCAGGAACTACTGGTTCGAATTGAAACATTATTTTAGTGTTGGCTAGCCCATGTATCGAGGAAGGCAATGTAATATCACGCTGCGACCAGAGCATTAATCAAAAATGTAACGCAGACGAAGTTGCGCGCGTCAGCTAGTGCTGTTCTTCATCGGGTGCTCAAAGAGCCTGGTTGTCTCCTGGTCACCGCTGTGTGACTGAGACACCGACGTAGAGTGATTTCTCAACCCCGGTATCTACCAGTATCCATATAGTAGGAATCCTCAAAGCAGCGGAGACGCCAAAAGCAAATGTCATCGCGGACGTACACACAGACCCCAGCTCGTTTTAGAAACTTATGTTCAAGTGAGTAGCCTGGGTAGTTGAGGTACGCCAATCCTGACGGAGTCGAAATCTGTGTCTCCGTTAAAAAGGGTAGGTGTGGCTTCTCGGTCTCGAGGTGTTGGTGGACCAGATCGAGATTTGAGTGCAACCCTCTGATGTTGGTGAGATGCATTTTAAGTGGGAGGAAGTGCCGCCGTTTTAAAATCCGTTTTCGTTTTTAAACTTCTTCATAATGCGGAGTAATTTAGTGGGGAAACAGAAGGATGGCCGAGACGCGGCTTGGTTACCCAACGGGACTCGTCAGCTCCTCCGACTTGAGGGAGACTCATCTGGAGACTGCGCCTGCGAAATGGCCGCCGAGTCCTCCCGCCCAGTCGCCAAATAGTACAGTGAAGCATTTTGGGGATTTTTCAAGAGTTGGCGGGGCTGCCTTTCCCACATGGCTGGCGAAGTATTTGGGACCCCTACTAACTACAGTCGGCTAACAGCAGAGACCGTGCCTCGGATCCCGCTACCCTCTAGTATGAGTCACCCGGTACAGAGTTGCATAAAGACCCTGACTGGTCCAAAGACGCGCAACTGACCATTTCCATCTCCCAATGGTGGATGTGAATGCAACTGCGAGTTAAGCATTGTAGCAGTATCAAAGAAGTTCTTACTGATTACCAGCAACAAAAGGTGGTCTCTGGGAAGCTTTAGGACAGCAAGTTTGTCTTTAACTAATACAACATTTACTCATAACAAAAAAACAACACATATGGCATTATGTTAATAAAGCAATTGAATCTTCTATCATGACCTAACAACCAAATATTGTGAACAGACTTTGACTTACATTGTGTTTGTGGTCAGAAATTGGCTTGAAGTTCTGCACTATCCTGTCTAACTGTTGCACCTGCCGCTGTGGCATAGATGCCTTCCTTATAGACTCTGATTTCAACTTGTAATAAGTATTGTCGGCATATGGCCTACATTCTAATTTCTGTACAATTCTGCCTTCCATATAAAGCTTCTCTGATTCAGGTACTACTGAATCCGTGTTTGATGCTGAAAAACAAAAGGTAAAGTTTAATAGTGGTCTAATCTTTATTATTGTTAGTATTAAAAAGTAGTTTTAAACAAATGCAAACATACTACAACATTCAATAATAAATCAACAGTCCCTGCGTACAAAGCATGTCATGACATGTATAAACAAACATGAGTGTTTAACCTGTCGCTTAGTGTGTAGGAAAAGCCAAAATATATTCATTAAAAATTGCCATACGTACGAATTGCATGAGAGAATACTCCTAGGGATTGTCTAGTTACATTTGACACGTCAAGACGATGTTCTTTTGGTATGTTTTGTTCTCCAGGCTCCTTGAGGCAAAGTACAGCCTCGGACAGGGACAATTGCACCTGAGCTCTCTGTCCCGGCGCTCGTGAGATCTTCAACTTGCCTACTTCTATATTTCCTGGTGCTTTTTCCCATTTGTTGGCTATGTATTTCGGAACTTTAACGAGCCAAACTCCTCGGCCTGTGTTTGATAAGTCCAATTCATGGTCTATCTGGGGAGTAGCAGGAGTAGTCATTTTAATTTTACTCTTTTCCCTTTCCTGATAATTGAAAATAAAAAATAACCTATTCGACAAGTTTTGGAAAGAGTAGAATTTTAGCTTTTATTTTCTCATTCTTTGACAGGCAGAGTGGCTGTAATCCATTCGCTGTAGGTGCGGGTGACAGTGACACATAGAGTAAAGTAATATAACCATTGACATATAAATCATATGGACTTGAAATGTTTGACTATAGAAAAAATAGTTATACAAATATGAGGCATAACGACGCCAGAATCATAAAAATGCTGCCGTCTCTTTTTAACTTTATTAATTTTGCGTAAGTAAAAAAGGATAATACTATTTTTGACAGTTACTATAATGGCAACCCTTCGTTCCTAGCGTCATTGAAATACCTATTTGCGGCCGGGTCGCCATTTTATCAGCTCGCTGTTTGGTACTAAAGTTGGGTACGTCAACTGTCAAATGCTCTTGAGCTGTGGATATTTTTTGAGAATTTTGGAGGAATTTGCTGTGTTGTTGCGTTTGAACTCTATTGTTCTATAGTGAAAATTGTCAATAGCAAGATGCCCAATTGCAATATAGTCGGATGTGGCATCAAAAGAAGCGGAAATCACCCGAACATAACTTTGCACCAGTACGTACTTAATTTCAGCTGAAATATCTTTAGATTTAGATAAAAAACCTATGCTTCTGCATTCGTTTAAAAGTTTCAACAGTAAGACATTCATAATTTACGTTTTGCCTTTATTTTCAAGTTTTATTTCATGAAATCAATTTCTTGTTATTGGAGGGATAGAGTTGTGAATTTAGGCATTTTTATATTTATCGATAGTGCTATTTTATGGTTCTTTATTGGTTTTATGTTTTACTTTCAAGGCTGCCTACTAATAAAAGAAAAAAGAAAATTTGGCTGGAAAAAATTGGTGTTGAAAATTTAAAGATGTCAACAAAAACAATTCACATTTGTTCTCTTCACTTTGAAGAATCATGTTTCAACCGGACACTGAATAAAGTAACATTGCGTGACGATGCTTTACCTTCACCAACCTTATTGGTATGTAACCTTGTGTGTTCATAATTTCTAACATGATTGTGTATTAGGGTGATAAATGATAGTGATGTCCCCAATTGCAACACTTGTCTAATAGACACAAAAAGTGATGTAAAGGATGTTTTAGAGTGTGATCTTAGAATTAATTAAAATCCTATTGATATTATCAAGAAACATCAAAAATACTTATAATTTTATTGCTTTACAGCCTGCGATTCAATCAAATACGTCTAGAATTTTAATTGAAAATGATCAAAATCAGACAAACTCACAATCAATATCTGGATGTGGTGCTTCAAATACGGTAATTTTTTTTTTTTTGTGTAATTAAAAACAGTAGGATTAACCTACTGTTTTTAAAGAGTCATAAAATTAAAAGTGTAATAGAGGTATACATGAATTTGAGATACAAATATTATGGGAAGAAATCTACTGAAACAATATCATATAGAAATTACCTGAACAAAATTGTATTGTTCAGAAATGAATGAGCTTGATTTATTTAAATACATTAATAATTATAGTAATTATTGTTGACTTTTAATTAAAACCCACAATCATCCTGCAAGTTAGAAAAGGTTAAAACTTAACATTAAAGATATTAGTTACAAGCTGTGCCCGCGGCTTCGATCCCAACTGATTACCTACCTTACCCTATCTACGATATTCTACCTACCCTACCCTATCTACCATAAATCCTATTTACCCTGCCTACCTACCTATTTTTTTTTGTCGTTTTTAAACCTTCCCTATATTCTGGCAAACAAAACGAAAAAAGAATTATTCACATGGGTTAAGCAGTTTTTTGAGTTATAGCGAGACTAACGAACAGCAATAGGTTTATATATGTATGTCATGGACCAAGTGATAAATTGGGCATTATGCATAATGCCCAGTCATTATGTATAATGCCCAATATGAGAGTGCAATTTGATAATACCCCGCCATTCCCTTCATGTTAGGTTACTTTAAACCCCGCACGCAGAAATAGGAGTCCCGCGAAGCGGGGCTCCGTCGAGCTATCATGGCAGGTGGTACTTAGTTACTAGGTATATCAGTATATTTGCTTTCCGCACGCTGTATGGCGGTCTCTGATTGGTCAAAGCGTGTCACACCATGCGTGCTTCCCTCCTCGCCCTCGCACCGCGTCAAATTTAGCTTTATTATCAAATTGCCCAATTGTCATGTAGCAATATAATAATGACCGTGCAATGTGATAAATAATGAAGTTAAGAACGTAATTAATCACTTTGCCCGATAGAGCTAGGCATTTTTCATAATGACCGGGCATTATGTATAATGCCCACATTAATCACTTGGTCCATAACATACTCGTTTATAGGTGGTGGTGGTTCCGTCAACGAAGCCCGTAAAATTCTAATTTTCATACGTTTCATCAAATTGCAGCTCTATTATATAGAACTAGCGGCAGCCCCGCGTAAGTCTCGATCCCGTGGGAATATCGGGATAAAAAGTATCCTGTGTTAGTCCAGGTCATAAACTCAGTGTGCTAAATTTTCTCCGTTCAGTAGTTTTTGCGTGAAAGAGTAACAAACATCCATCCATCTGTTCTCACAAACTTTCGCGTTTAATTATTACCTATTATTTATTATATTAAAACATTAATTATAGTAGGATTACGGTTTATTAGAATTCATCTGCGCCGGGAGTCCATCGCGGATGCACTGTTATGAATTATGAAATCTTTGAATTTGTTCCCTCCATTGCGAAGTGTACCTTACGCAAGGGTCTAACAAATAAAATAAAAAAAAAAGTAATTTATTCGATTACTACTTTTCATTTTTTTTATAGCTAAACGCTAAGGTCATAAAATTCAAAACCGGCTTCAAAAAAAAATTACACTCACGCAATCTTTTATCGATGTTATTGTAAGAAATAATATCGATATGGGCTGCCCTATTATCCGCCATTTTATCCTCTCAGTAAAATGTAGGTATACACGTTTTTTTTGTAGGTATGCCAAGTCCATATGATTTCTATGTCAGTGAATATAACGGGTAAGTGACACTAGATGAACCGGTCCCTTTCAATCTTGAACGTTACCCTGACTTACAGTCATGAGTCATGACTGAATATTTTAGCAACACAATAAATAAGATTCGATAGTCGTAATAATAGAAATAACTGTGGTAAATTAAATAAATTTACCCTGCCAAAATGTTATTGTCTACAAATAAAATTAAATGGAAAGAAAATGAAGTAAAGTTTAATGCGTGTAACATGACGCCATAGACATGTTTAGTGATGGGATGTATTGCCATAATGAATAGTCGATATGATTTTATAGAAAAACTAGCTGTTACTCGCGACTTCGTTCGCGTGGAGGTTCATACAAACTTTCAACTCCTATTTTAATCCTTTAGGGGATGAATTTACAAAAATCCCTTCTTAGTGCACTTACGTCATCTAATGAAAGTTTGTGCAGAATTTTATGCTTCTAAACCCAACGCCTTCAGCTGTGCGTTGATCAATCAGTCAGTGAATCAGTCAGTCCGTCAGTTGGTTACTTTATATATATATATATATACATATAATATATATAGAAAGTAACCAACAGTAGTGATATATATATATATAGAAGGTAGATATGTTTTCTTTAAGTGTTTTTTTGTTTGTTTGGTATCTATAGAGTTACAGAGAATACATTATAATACAAATTGTATTCGTTTAAACTGATATCAGAGTCAAAACGACCTGAATCGTTACTAGAAAATGTAATTTAAATAATGTTTTGTTTTAAATACATATTTTTTTTAAATAAATTATAATTGTATCACCACTTCAACAAGGCGTGTTCGAACGTATCCAAAACGCGGCAACGGGAGACACCCCCTCCAGCGGCCCCTGCGCACTTCTCCGGTAGACCATAGATCGCTCATAGTTTTTTATTCTATTGTTTACCTGTTTGTACCATAAACTGTGTTTTTACTATTTACAATATACTTTTTACCATTTAACGTTGTGAACCTCATTGAAATAGCCAACCCCTGAGAAAACTCTTCTTACGTTTAATTAAACAAAGAGAACGACATTTTTATCAATGAGAATCATTGTATATATTAACTGTCAATGTCTTCTTTTTCTATAAAAAAATATCGACTATCCACTAAACATGTCTTGGCGTCTAATGTCTCCAAATATCACCCGCACTTTCCTACGCGAAATAACGGCATGCCTTGGGATTGACATAAGATTATCCTCTGTCTAGCGTTTTCCCAAACTACGTTCCTTTTGTTACAAGTATTTTACTCTTTGGGTACCCCCAAAGAGACAAAGAGAATATCCGCTCTGTGTTGCTCTGTTTAATGCTCCAAAATAGAGTTGCCCAACTATCGATAGTTTCTCTATAGATAGATGACCTCGAAAACTAGTAACAATATCGATAGTGCTATCGATAGTATCGATACTATCGATATCACAAATTGACTAATACTATTGATTGGAAGCATTATTATAATACTATCAATAGTATCGATTTTTTTAAAGTAATACTATCGATCGAGTTTGTTAAACTATCGATAGTATTACACCATCGATAGTTTTACACCATCAATACTATCGCCGTTTATAATACTATCGATAGTGTGAGCTACGATACTATCAATACTATCGATAGTATTGCTCCTAAACATAATATGCTGGTCTTCGATAGTATCGACACTATTTTTGTATATCAATACTATTGCCCTGTATCATACTATCGATAGACTATTAATATGACGTCAACTATCGATAGACTATCGATAGTTTAGCGATAGTCGACTATCGATAGGCAACACTGCTCCAAAATCTAATGTTAATGTCCGGTTAGACAGAAAGCCTACCGGATTCCAGTCTAACCGGACATTAACATTAGATAGCGAACATTACAACCAACTTCTCGGTGCAGGCGGGAAAACACAGAACTAAAATGAATGAAGCAAGTTTGCCATAGCGATGCCTTACAACAACTAGGGTCATTCAAAGAAACGATGGATGGACCAAAGATTAGGATACTTATACCTATAGGGCTATTATAGGGGATGGACTGTGTCAAGGCTGATATGGCTAGAAAGGAGGTGACCACTGAGATGATGAGTAATAGAGAAGTATGGAAGAAGACATGCTGCGCCGACCCCAAATAAATTGGGATAGGGATGATGATGACGATGAGGGTCATTTTTCAATCGACGATGGGAAGACACCACCCGTCGGTATAACCGTAATGCCTTGGAAGTTGGGTCGGCCTTTGGTGTGGGATGCAACATGTATCGACCACCTTGCGCCATCCCATCTTCCTAGCACCTCTGAAAACCTCAAACGACGCAAATACAATAACCTCATTGGTAGCTATTTGTTTGAGCCGTTTGGAGTTGAAACACTAGGGCCATGAGGTCCGAGTGCGCACCTAGTCTTTCGGGACATCGCCAAGCGGCTGGCCTATTTTTGGGTCAAAGAGTCAGCATTGCTATTCAACGTGGCAATGCTGCCAGCCTTCTGGGCACTATTCCTGTTGACAGCGATGTGGACGGATTTTTTGACGCCCTTTTAATGCTTTTTTTCTTTAATCTATCACACGAAACATAATATTTACGGTTGCGAATCATATTTTAATCAACATACAGCCTGACATTGACCTGCAAATTGAAAAAAAAAACGTGAGAAAATTTAAATTTCGCGGGCTACCCTGGCGCTTCTACTTTAACTGTTTCCAAATTAAAATCATAATAATTTTACTGACACCAAAATCTACACGTTAGTTTGACTCAAACGCTGATATTTTGGTTTAGAATTCTAGTTAGGACTCAAGGGTTAGGACGTTTCATGAGCCTGACGTTTCGTGAGAATGTTACAAACTACTAATTAAAATATAAGAAACGTCAATATAAATGCCACTCATGTCAAAATTGTCGACTTATCTTTTTGTAAAAAAAAGTGTTTAAGTTTAGATTTCTAAGATCTATGTGTTTTTGCCCAAGATGTTTTACAATTATTACTACATTTCGTAATTAAATTCTTAGCTTTCGCAATAGAGTAATGTGAAATCATGTTTGGGTACAGTAAAGAGGCAGTAAGAGTGAAAGTCAAGGTTTGTATTGTGTTGATCAATTACTTTTTATAAATTAAAAGTAGAACATCTGTTAGGTTCTTTATTGTTCATCATTTTATTACAAATAATACTACTCCGTTTACTACATAGACGGGTTCCATGTTTCTATTTAACTTGAGTATCAGTAATCCACATCTGGGAGGCCCATTGGTAAAACAAAGTATGTCAGAAGAACCCATTGTTTGGAACAAAATTATGAAAGTTATTATTAAAGTGAGTTTGTGTTTGTGGCATACTGTTCAAATTGTTTTATGTACTTAAAATACCTAATTAAATTCATTTTTTTTCATAGAAATGTGAGGGTAAGCTTCAGCCTGAATTAAGGAAGTTTTCAGTTGACCCTCAAATAACATCTCTGGAAGTGTTACAAAGCATTTTAGTGAAAGCTTTTGATATCAAGTCAGACTTCACACTATCTTACCGAACTGCTGATGATTATGGACAAGAAATCTATTTACCTCTTCTCTCTGACTGGGACCTGGATGCAGCTTTTCTTAAGTAAGTTATGAACCATACTTTAATAACTAATTCATTAACAAAAGATATATTTAAGCAATTTTAAGAATATGATGAACGGTAAGACATCCTCATTGACGGTTTTGTACATAGCACAAATTGTGATAAATACCTCTCTTTGGATCTAGGTAGGTAGGTAGGTAGTTAGACCCCAACTGTGGTATGGTGAAGAATATCTAGTAAAAAGAATGCTTACCTGTGCCCAACAGCCATATTATATTCTTGGCAATGCTATAAGTAATAGAAGAAACAACCAAATAATCAGAATAATAAAATTGTGAAAAATAATTATAAATTTTTCCGATTGCCAGAAAATTAAACACTCCATATTTTTAACAATTACTTTCCTACCAATTTCAGGGCACATAATATAGCCCTCACTCAGAGGTCTGAACCATGTGTGCAGCTGAAAGTGGATATGAGACCGTTTGCGGAAGCCTCAGAGGACTGGGAGCCACCAAGTGTGAGCCAGGCGTCTCCAATGGTTAGCCAGAACTATAAGGAGCAGCCAGCTGTGGCTCCGGCACAGCAGCAGACTGAGAAACAGGAAATACAAACAGGCTTCCAAGGAATGATCATGAACCAGGTATGATTCAAAAAGTGTTACAGATAAACTAGCTTTTGCACCTGGCTTTACCCACATGTAAGTCTGAAACTTGCCAGGGGAACTTTAGATAAAAAGTGTCTTCTATTATGTGCTAACCCAGGTTATGGTCTACCTGTGTGCCAAATTGCTTCATTATCCATTTAGCTGTTAAGGTGTGAAAAGGTAACAGACAAACAAAGTTTCTTTCACAGGTTTGGATATTATTTAGTATACAGTTTTAACATAAAACTTGTAGTCATAGTTTTATGTTAAAAGTGTAGCATCTTACGATGCTAGTAAAACAAGTAGATTTATAGTGTTATAACTACACAATATAGCTTTGAAAAAACTCTAATTAAAGAAACTAAATGAGGCTCTATTAAGTGTGTTTAGGTGCATATCCATTTTTTGTAGCAGACAGTTTAACAATCATACTTAAGTTAATTAAAGGATGGATGATAATGTTTTATATCCTGGCTGATATCTGTTGTTGTTATATTATCAAGGATGCATACTGAAAATAATATGACGAGTTATCAGTAACTAACTCATCCTGACTGTCTAATTCTCATTAGTGGCAGAGTAAGAGGCACTGATTATTGGTATACTCTCAAGATCTGTACCATGATGCTACTATTTAGTTCTGTTGGCTTGTGAAAAGCCTAGAGAGCAAATTAACGGCATCTTATCCATTAAAATCAGAGATCATTTCTTTCGCCCCTCCTTCATCACTTTCTATTGTTACCTCCAGTTGACCAGTTCTCCATACACGTTTTTCTTGATGTACTTCCAAATCGTAAATAACATAACATCACGACTGTAATCTTAGGCAGAGGTGTACCTAATAGTACACCTACATTGCGACAGTAATGTAAGTCCCATGTAATAGGAGCCTATCGTAAATAACAATCTTTGATTATTTAATGTCTAGATGGAGCGTCAAGTGCGCGCAAACGTGTCAAAAAGTGTCAACCAACTATTGGTTCACAAGTGCTTGCCCGCCAATCAGTGCAGATCGTGTCATACACCTAAAACTTATCTTATTTAATAAGTCTATTTTTTATGTGATTTATGGGAGAATTGTAGTAGCTGGTATCATTATTTACGCACACAAAGACATAGACGCATAGTGTAAAACGACGCCTGCACGCACACATACTTGATAATGTTGACTCGTTTTCTTTGATACGATTGTAGGGCGACGCTCTATCTAGACATTATATAATCAAAGATAACAATCAATAAAAAGAAGAAAGTAGCTAGGCCTGATCACCTGAGATTTGAGATAGCATTATTGATTCTCATTGTTTAAGCAGTAGATGCCAGCATAACTAACTACAAGTATAGAGTCCTACTTAGGTTGGACAAACATGTTAGTGGTTAGTGAGTTTTTCTGTTGGGACAACTTAAACCTTTACACCGCCAACGTACACAGAACGCGATGCCTCGCCAGCGCCAAGCTATAAATGTATAACGAAATATAATATATAATCTAACGAAGTCGTGGCGCTGGTGGCACGATTATCTGGAACTTGTATTGAAGTCCGTGATTGTGAAAAGGTTAAAAAATATAAACTGTGAACTGCTTCTTACTTTTTAAACTAACCAATCTGTTGATTGGGTCTTTGGCTTCACGCGCTGCTGTCGCTTCCGCCTCGCTGTTTCTTTACATCTTGGAGCCGCCTGTTGCTCTCTTCATCGCTGTCACTGTGGTGAAGCTGTCAACAGCCTCGGATACCACGGTCTGTCATGCAGCCGAAGTGCGGGCCGTTTTGCAAGCCTCGCGAATATAAACGACATCATCTGGCGAGCTCTTGTTACCGTCGCCGTTCCAGCTATCTTAGACCCCAATGGCTTGGCACGCGACGATGGCAAAATACCGGACAGCATGTCTTTGCTTCCTTGGAAGATGGGTAGGCATTTAGTGTAGGACGCAACGGTGTCGATACCGATACTCTTGCGCCATCACATCTTCCAAGCTCATCGTTCTGCGCTGGCGCTGCTGCTGCGGCTGCGGAGAACCTCAAGCGACATAAATATAGTTTGAAAACTATATTTTCGAGCCGTTTGGTGTTGAAACTCTAGGGCCGTGGGGTCCGAGTGCTCACAGCCTTTTAAGGAAATTTCCAAACGCCTAGTTGACACTTCCGGTGACCCAAGGGCTGACTTTTACCTATGCCAGAGGCTAAATGTTGCCATACAACGTGGCAACGCCGCCAGTGTCTTGGCCACATTACCAGCTGACAGCGTCGAGGAGGAGTTTTTTGATGCCCTTTTTTAATTTATAGTTAGTTTAGTTTATTTAATGTAGTTATTTTAAAAAGAGGTTGATATCTATTGATAGGTTGAAAAAACATTCAACATGGTGACAAGAGCTCTGAACCTGTATGATGACCCGAACAACGCGCCGCGGCCGCCCCTGAGTGACATCGAGTTTAGAGCATTCCTGGATACTGTTGGACAGATCTCTAATATCTCCAAGCTCAAGGAAGTCATTTACTGTGGAGGCATAGATCCCAGCCTTCGGTTAGTTTGAAACTTAATTGTGTATAAATATTATGCTCATCATTTCCCTGCCCTTATACCGATTTATTTGGGGTCAGTGCAGCATGTTTTATCTTTCGTACTTATCTATTAGCCGTCATCTCATTAGTCACTTCCTTTCAAGTCATATTTCTTTTACATGATCCATCCATCATATCTTTGGTATTCCCCTATGCTTATAGCCACCACACTCTTACACCCGTATCTATAAACAAGTCAAAGGGTTTACCTGAGTAAATATAATTTTTTAAGATACGATTTTTATTATGTAGTTTAGTAATTGCTTGAAGTTAGAACTGTAAATAGTTGGAATTCTTGGCTTTGCTTTCTTTTACGGTTCTTACTTCGTTTGAACTCTTGTCTTTGCATAAAAAAAATGCAAATACTTGAGGATAAGTAATTACAACTTGACTATAGGTACAGGTGATAGTCACTTCCCAACTTCCCTCATGAATATTATGCTATTTTCTGATTTTTTACTATAGTATCTTCCGGAAGTTAATAGTATTATAAATCCTAGTCCCTCTAACAACAACTTATCACTATTTAATCAATACAAATTACCGTGACAAATTTTATTCCAGAAAAGTTGTATGGAAACATATTCTTAACGTTTATCCCGAGGGCATGACTGGCAAAGAGAGAATGGACTACATTAAACGAAAAGCAAATGAATATTATGCACTAAGAACAAGATGGAAAGACTGCATCCAAAGAGGCATGGTCGGTATAACATATTTGACGGTATATATGACTATGTTGTCCTATACTGCATTACAAGTTAATTAAATCGTGTCTAATTACAGGTAAATTCTGACTTAGCTTACGTGACTGGAATGGTTCGAAAAGACGTATTAAGAACTGACAGACATCATAACTTCTATGCCGGCAGTGATGACAATCAAAACATAGCTTCTCTTTTCAATATATTAACTACGTAAGTTGTAATATCAGAATAGTAGTAGTCTTTTGAGATGAAGCCAGTTTGATGCTGACTAATAAACTCTTTTCACCCGCAGGTACGCCCTGAACCATCCCACAGTAAGTTATTGTCAAGGTATGTCTGACCTAGCCTCGCCGTTGCTGGTGACCATGGGCGACGAGGCGCATGCGTACATATGTCTGTGTGCACTCATGACACGGTTGTACCCCAACTTCCTACTAGACGGGGAAGCCATGACTGTAAAATTCACACACTTGACTGAGTCCCTGCAAGTTTACGACCCTGATTTCTACAACTACTTAAAATCCCAACAGGCTGACGACTTACTATTTTGCTATCGATGGTTACTCTTAGAAATGAAACGAGAATTCGCCTTTGATGACGCTCTCAGAATGCTCGAAGTATTATGGGCATCCTTGCCTCAAAAAACTCCAACCGCTGAATTATGTCTAAAAGAAAAAGAATTTGATCCCGCGCTAGAAATAGACGACGATCCGCCACCTTTGAGTCCACTGATAAAAGCCCCCAGAGAAAATGCTTACACTAAAGTATGTGCTATGAGAAGACAGAGCTCAAGCTTTAGCCTCGCAAACGTGAAAGCGCCCAAACTAGCAACTTGCAAGCAAATGAATCACAGTTTAGACGAAAACGCAACACGTAAAGTAGTAACTAACCCGTTACTTAGACACGCAAAGGAATTTCAAAGTTTAGATGATACCACTTTACAAATGCAGAAACCGAAGTTAGATAGATATGAGGCAGAGAAAAATAAAGAAAACAATTTATCACCAAAGGACTCCAAGTTGCAGACGAGAAGAAGTATGAAAAGTGTTCCAGAGCACGAGAAGCCTGCACCGACACAAGAGGCTCATGCCACCGCGTGGTCCAGTACTGGGAACTTGATGAACGGCACCTCACACGGAGACGTGAAAGACACGCCTTTGGGAAACCAAATAAGATTATTACGAGATAAGATATCCGTGCATAACAACAAATTCTTTTCTTCACTCGACAAGCTTGACTCGGACTCAGTTGTCAGCATAGACTCCTCTAGTAAACCGAAAGTAAAAATGATTAAAAATTTAAATGAGTTTCTTAATTTTGCGACCGGAAGTAAAGTAGGCGCTGTCACACAAGAGAAATTACAAAGAACACATTCTGTTATAGAGAGAAGTTCTAAAGAATGTCCAAGAATAACACTAACTAAAACATCTCTCGACGATGTGAGGGTGCATAAAACAGAAAAAGCTAGTAAATTAAATAAGAACATTTATTCAGACACAAATGATGGCAGCAGTCCTGATGACTCACAAGAATATTACCCCATGACAACATCTATGACTAGAGAATTAAGACTTGAATTAGAACATTTGGACCGTCAAGTTTTCGGTCCTTCGTATATAAATAGGTGTAGCATGATGTACGACTCTCCTTCAGATTCAACTAGTACTGAAGACAAACCGACGCATGATTGTACTGAAATAAAACAAGACCTTAAACTCACTGAGCCTATAGAACCTCGACCGCAATTATTAGAAACCATGAAAAAGTCGCCCTTACTTGAAACTGTTAGATCGAATGCCAGAAGCGCTGAAGACATTTATTTATGGGAAAATCCATTGCACAGAAATACGCCGACGACACGAACGACAGCAAGTTGCCCGCAGACACCTGACGAACAGGCCGAACTGGATTTCGATGGAGACACTGGAGAAATTTTTGAAGAACATTCCGGTAAAAAGTCCATTACACCAATAAGATTGTTAAGAAAAAACCAATCATTACAGCCCCAAGAGCTATGTCGAGATACGAAACAGTCTAATGCCCATTCCAGTGGATCAGAATCTTCTGAGAAAGACATTGGTGATTCTACAAACGTAGACACCGTTAAGCATAATCAACAACATAATTCCACCACATCGAGGTCGCAAAAGTTCTTCTCAAATATGTCACAAGAATTGGAAAACGCAAAAAAGAACTGCGAGTCCCTTTTAAATGCCAAACAAACTAATCTACACAGTGTTGCATCAACTATTAATAGCTTTCAGAAGAAATACGAGGTATTTAAGCCACCAATACAAAAAACTGCTAGTGTTTCTTCAGTAACCAGTGATGGTTCAGCCAAAACTAGTATAAGCAGTCTTCCACCCCCAACCGTGTTTGGAGGTGGGAATCCTTTCTTGATGTTCCTTTGTTTAACTGTGTTGTTACAGCACAGAGACTATATCATGAGGAATCGTATGGATTACAACGAGCTTGCGATGCATTTTGACAAAATGGTTCGTAAACACAACGTAAACAGGGTACTGAACCAGGCGCGACAAATGTATGCTATTTATTTGAAACAGCAAGCACATAAGACTGGCGATATAACTACTTAATTTAAGGATGGGAAGATCTCTTTTAATAATTTGATTGCTCATAAGGTATATAAAGTCGTTATAATTATGTATTAATAAAACACCATTAGGGTAAGTAAAACATTGTTAGTAACAACCTATGTAATCCCAATTCTCTGTAAAATATGAAAATTTAATTCAAGGGTCCAGCTTCATTGGTGGACAGTATAATACAGTTGGGCCACATATAAAATCAGGTAGCTCATATACTATTATTCCATTGTTTACTACTGGCTAAAAATGTAACCTGGTTAAAGACCTGATCAAAGTAACATTCCGCTATATTGAAAAATATGTAATGCGCATTTGAAATCAATGTATAATCTTTCAACAGTGCAGCAATATTATTATTGAATCTGCAGTTTTTAGTGTTACATATTTTAATGATAATTCCAAAGAGCCTTTATTAAATAAATAATTGTGATATTTTATTTTTCTTATTACTTGACGACAATAAACAAAAGCTTTTGCGTTATTATGTAGCTCGTATGTTTAATTGCATTCCGTGATGCATATCTTTATTTTATGTATTGGATAATTATAATTTATGTTCCTAAAAGTATTATTTTTATTATATTTTTGTCTACAATCGAATCGGATATTATGATGTAATTCTAGTCTTTTTTCAAATTTATGCAAATGTTCTTCAGAAAAGTTGCTTGCTGGCCTATGCATTTATATTATTTGTACTTTTATCGAATAAAATCATTAAAATTCCAAGTGCATATTCCATTTTAATTGAATAGTGATTGTAAAATGCTGCAATTTAGTCATGTAAATAAACAATCCAATAAAAAGCCTTCTTGTATTATTTTCAACGATGCCTTGCCATTTTTACATACATAGTATTTACTTAATTTACAAAACTTAATCAAACTCTTTGTATGTCAGAAATAAACTTTCTAAAATGGCTTAGTAGTTTAACGGGCTAGTGTCCGCAACTCCACGTCCAAAGCGCGTATTTTGCGTACGACTTAAAATTGCTTATATTCATTGGTCGGTCGAAATACAGAATGCGGGGACTCCGCAGGCGGGGTAATACAAATGAAATTAACAAGTCGATAACGCGGGTTGCGGTCCGTACACCATCTGCGGGAAATAAATTTTGTAAATGCGGACCTTTGATTATATAATGTCTAGATAGAGCGTCGCCCTACAATCGTATTAAAGAAAACGAGTCAACATTTTCAAGTATGTGTGCGTGCAGGCGTCGTTTTACACTATGCGTCTATGTCTTTGTGTGCGTAAATAATGATACCAGCTACTACAATTCTCCCATAAATCACATAAAAAATAGACATATTAAATAAGATAAGTTTTAGGTGTATGACACGATCTGCACTGATTGGCGGGCAAGCACTTGTGAACCAATAGTTGGTTGACACTTTTTGACACGTTTGCGCGCACTTGACGCTCCATCTAGACATTATATAATCAAAGATGCGGACTAATGCTTACGACTTCGACATAGAATGATGTCCCAATTTGAGTTTTGCGGAACCACTCAAAAACTAAAAAGTACGAATAAACGAGTTTTTTTTTTAATAGAAACCACGAGTTTTTTATTTTAAACTAGCTGTACCTATCAGGCATGCGTTGCAATACACTTTTCCCTACCTAGTACTACCTCCTTGTATTTTTTCCTCAGAAACGTGTGACTGACACTGGCATGGCGTGGCATCAGGGGTTTTAATTTTGATAAAACAAAAAAAAATCGGTAATTAGTCAAAGGGGATTGTCCAATTTCTATAGGACTTTGGCCACTAATAAACAAACAGTTCAGCCAATAATATAAGATTAATTTAATAGCTCATATCAGTAAGAATGAGGATATAAACCTAGTTTTGTATCAAGATGTATATTTAGATATTTTTTTAACATTTAATTGAAACAGGTTATGCGTGAAATAAAACTTGTTTTTTTAATTAAAATTATATTTATTAATCAGATTCATATGTTAAAAGAACATGGTCAAGGAACTGGGCAGGCGGATTAATATGTTCCTGATACCTTGCCCAACTTAAAAACCAAACAATGGTCATAATATGTGCACAGCAACCTACTGTTCTACGGCCCACCATGCAGTTGCAGCAATATTGTTTTATTGCTGCCCTCCCTTCAGTGTTATTTTCATATAGTATATAAACGAAATATGTTTTCCTACTGATGTGTCTGCTCTGTATTTTCCCACGCAATAAACTGCAGTTGACTGAAGGGAGCGGGAAACCTTCCAGTAGGTTGCTGGCAGTATTTCTGCACAGCTCAATAGTGTAGGAACCATCGCCTCTTATGTGTTCCCCATAGTAAGAACGTGCTTGTTTCAGTTGATATGTTCCACATGCAATTAAGATTAAATCACTATATTCCAGCCTTGGAAAGGATACATTATTTATGTTAACATTAATTGAGAGGAAATCTGTTCGCCGTCTATTTAAATGATTTTGATTGACAAAATCAGCAAGAGAATTATTTATGTGCATGTTTTGATTTATTATTTCTAGTATTTGCCCTGCATCCTCTCTGTCTCTAACTCTTTGGTGAAACCTATTTATCAAAGCTGCTGCTATGCGAAAGTCTGTCATTGCATGTCTTGATGCACGATTAAAAAATTCGTGCCTCAGCAATTTAAATGACTGTTTAAATATGCCATTTACAGCTTCAACCACCCACCTACAAACCGTGACAGCTCTCGACTTATTAGCAGCAAGGGTTGACAATTGAGTTTCACCTTGTTGTAAGGATGCAGGCATATGAATTGAATAATTACATTCTCTCAGCAATGGCACAGAATCTCTAAAGCCTCTATCCAGAATAAATACATCACCTGCTTGAAAATATCTCCTTAGTGGTTTTGTTTCTTCATTAAATTCATTTATTATTATATTAGCATCTGATGTTGTAGCTGGATAGGGGCCCAATACATCTATAATGTATCCATCACAACAAACCATAAGTAAAGGCTTCATCAAGTTCCTATACTTGTGCAATGAATATGTCTCTTTTTGGTACATATAATTAGATGATTTTTGTACATATAAATATGTTCCATCACTTATAATAATTGGTTGCCTATTTTCACCTCCGAATAAACCATTAGGTATCAATAAATTCCTTTCAGAGATTTGTGTTCTACTTATATTATTGATCCCTAAGTTATTTGGGACAAATACTTCCTCTATTATATCTCGAGCTTGACCCATTAACCTCATTAGTGTAGTTCGAGGTACATTTAAAAGTGTTGAGATCCTTTGATCACTATCACCCGTTCGCAATTTAATTAGATAGGCAGCAAGCGCTAATTTATTTTGGCGAATATTTTGCACTCCTGGTAATTCTAAATAGAATTGTCCAAATTGCTCTTTGCTCAACCCAACCCAATAATGAAAAAGTTCATCTGACATAGTTTCTATATTAGAAAAATCCAGGATTAACTGTCGCTCATTTACAAATGTTGCAAAATCTTGGATGTGTTCTACATTAAAACTATGAATGGGTGACTGGATATCAGCTAGTACTTCCCAATTATTACTGTACAAATGTAATGAGCAAATCGTACAGTTCTGTGGCACATAGAATTTATGATCTGCAAATAACTTCACCCTTAGCCATTTAGGGACAGCTAGCCTTTGGGTTGAATGACAATCAGGATAAAAACAGAACCTTTGTGTGGCTGGTGCTCTGGTATACAAAGGCAAGTTTATAGTTGTTTCATCCGAATGTCTTTCAGCCTCAGTGGAACGGACAGCAGCTCGATCTACTCGTTGCCAGCAGGTATGACAGATTTGATCAGATCCATGTAACTGTAACAAATAAATACATATCAGAAGGAATAAAAAAAACTTATTAAAAGGATGTGCTTAGATTTCATATATTATACATAAAACCATGGCACGCAAACACATATGCCAAACTATGTTGAAATACTACTGCTTTGGGGAGAGCCCCAGAGTGCCACAAGCTTCTTTAGTTTATGTTCCAGTTTCCCGCTTAATTGTAAATATGAATTTAAACAAAACTGTGGTGAGAAGTAATTAACATTGTATACACTCAATAATTATTTGAAATGCTTACTTGACGGGGAGCAATCTGTTCCATCACCATATTCCTAATACGAGATTCTCTTTCCGTCTCAGTATGCAGCGTATGAGATCTTGTCCGTAGCAAAGAGCATCCACAGCAGACACAGACACTTCGACGATGACCAGTGCTAGTAGTTGGTTCATTTATTATTTGCGTTCTCGAATTATGAAGAGCCATGGTCCAGCAAGGATGACAAACTAAACTATCATCTTCAATCTAAACAAACCAGAAAATAGATATTGTTAGTGTTATTAGTGTTTGATTTTTATTCAAAATCATTAAGATATAACGGTGATAAAAACTTACCAAACGAGGAGCAATCCAATCTTGTACAATTAACCGCGCATCCATTAGAATGAGACTGTGTCTCCTTCTTTGAAATAAATCGCTTCCACAATTCACACATCGCTGCGTTGTTGCTTCATTTGTCATTAGATCACCGTGAGGTAATACGGGATCCATGTCCACATTCAAGCCGGGGTTATCGTTAGGACGAGGTTCGGTGTCCGTAGGTGTGCCAGGTTCAACGTAAATAGAAGGTTCGGGGTCCATAGAAGTGCCGGGGTCTTCAAGAAGGGAAGAATCGGAATCCATTTCAAAACCAAAGTAATCGCTATAAAACTCACAAAAACAACACTCACGATGCAAATAAACAAAGCGAATGATAACTGTCATTTTGGCAAATTGACACGATCATTTTTTAAGCATCGTGTTGCCATATAAAATAAATATAAATCGATCCATTTGAAATCGATCAAAATGTTATAATTACTATAAGTGCTCCAGAAATAATGTGTAAAAAGTTCACCTTATCATTTTTTATATCCTAAATCATTTATATCGTTTAATAGCATTTTTTATTATGTGATTTAACGAAAACTATGTTAAATACAGTGGAGTGATTACACTGTATTTTAAATCGATTTGAATTTGTAGTTTAATGGATTCTTGGTTTGGCAACACTGAAACCAAATCCAGAGCCGGTTCATGTATAGCATCAAATCAGAAACTAAATAAAAATGATTTTTTTACAGGGCTAATTGATACAAAGTTATTTGCATCAAATATTTACTAAAATAGAATTTAAAATATTGGTAAATTATTTTTTTGTATAGCATCGTGTTTAAAAATGGCCAAGTTTAGACAATGCCCTTTGTCTCCAAATATCAGAATTTGTCGGTCACTGGTTCAAAAGTTAAAGGGTACCTTCCTTGGCTTGGCGTATGTAGAATAACCGCAAACTTTCAGTGTTACTTACGGGGTATCTTCCGTGATTATAGTTTATTTTGAGCTCTCGATATTTCGACGCGTAAGTGACGGACAGTTTAGGAGTCTATAGATTTCGAACATCAAACAGACATTGATTTTTATATAATTAGATAGTAGCATTTATCTCAAAAGCCCCAGAAATATCATGAAAGATCCCAACCACGTATTTGTGATTGGGTGAATAATTAACAATTTTCCTGACATGTGCCGCGTCTGCACGAACATCAGCTGTCAAGATTTTAGCTAGGCGGTTGGATCAAAGGCCTGATTGAGGAGGCAGTACCTACTTCTCGATACGGCCCGCATTGTGAGGAGGACCCTGTTTCTGGAGCCTGTTTTTATTAAGAAATATTGATTAATGTAATGAATGTGTGGAAAGATTGAATAAAAGATTAAAGGAAGAACGTTACAGAAATCGCACGCACCTATATATCAACCAATGAAAGTGAGCCTTTAAGAATTCTTAGATAAACTCTGTTAGAACGAGAAGAGGAGCTAAACGTCAGTCTAGCAACACATCTGCCGAAATTACGCGTCTATGGTCCGGACTCCCCCAAAGCGGAGACGAGCATAACAGAGGAGACACGCGGGAATCAACCAATTACATTAAGTTGAAATCCACATCGCATCTGTCTTCTCTCCTGTGATTGGTTGACTTCGCTCGTCTCCGTTTTGGTGTAGTCCGGGCCTAAAAGTTGGGCCCGTTTACGCCAGCAAGTTTTTTAAACCTGTGTAAAAATCAAGTCAAAATTATGTCATTTTCTTAAAACAATGCGGACATGGAATATTCGTTGCGAAAATTTCGGTATGTGTGTCGTTACGCTCAGGTTTCATCGAGAAATAATAGTAGTATTCAGTTTCTTCTTGATGACATAGTTTATTTAAAATGAAAATATGTGTACAGATTTTGGAATCGTGAACTCTACTATTATATTGAATATACTACAGCTTGATCATTCTAGTTGTGTAATCAGTAGAATTAGCGCAAATTAACTGTTGGAAAAGTAAAGCAATTAACTCATCCTCCGCTAATAAAATAGTCCGTTTACTATGTATCATAACGATCACCACAAGAGACTTTTTTAGTAATAATTTATACATAAACTTCTCTTCTGATTGTGAAGAGGTATTTGTCGGTTGCTCGTTCTTATTTTGCGTTTGACATGATTCCAATTTTTCCATAGGGAAAAAAAAGTCAATCTTCTTTAATACTTGTTAATTTTATTTAAGCCAAATCCTTAAACCTACATTCACTAACTTACTGACTACACAACAATAATATTATCACATTCAATGTTCCTTTTGTTCAGTCGACATGTTTTCTATTTTTTTCCTGCTGTCTACAATTCTTTGGTTTGATTCTAATACAGCAAAATAATAAAGAAAAGCACTAAACCGGTTCCTTTTTTTGTTTACTTCCTCTTGTTGCCGCCGCCTCCAGACAGGATTATAGCAATTCGCATAAAGATGTTCAGGATGTCCAAGTAAACCGAAATAGCACTGTAACAAAATGTTTAATTAGTACGAGTGATTTATACAAGTGAAACAAACTGTCGACCACAGGTTAAATAATTATATTAAAACTAAGAACAGCACTGTTAAGGCTGACGTAGATTTGGGCATGCCGCACCGCATTGCAACAGTCCTACTACATTGCGTGAGGGGGTGCATGAAAGGAGCCTCCCCGAGCGGCGTTTATCTAAATCGTATTGCGATTCTAAACGTCCGGCGCACGCTGGACAGCTAGCACTCGGTAACGCAAAGTCTAGCTGACTAATCCTTTCACCACGATGATACTTCCAAACGCCTCAACAAAGAGCCACGACCAAAAGTCCATTTTAGGACCAAATAACAACAACCATCTCTGCATGGGCATCCACCACGGGCTTTCTAAACCCGCTTTAATTATCATTGAATGCTTTTCAGATAATAAATCCCAGCTGCTGTCTGAACTATGCGACAAAACAAAGTGTGACATCCTGTGTGTCCAAGAAACGCATCGTGGCACCGTACATCTAAGGCCACACCTCCCTGGAATGACGCTTGTACTAGAGATACCCCACGCACAATATGGCAGTGCCATTTTTGTTAATCCCCGCGTCACTCTTTATCTGCAACCCAAAATAATGAGAATTCCATAGAAATCCTCACAGTTGATGTAGGCACTTGCTCGATCACATTGGTCTACAAGCCCCCTACCAGCCTTTTGAATTCCACAAAACATCAAACTTTCACGGTCTGCAGACTAAAATAGTCGTAGGTGATTTCAATAGCCACAGTTCATCCTGGGGATACCCCGAAACCAACACTGATGGAAACTTAGTCCAGGAAGTCTGTCCCTCGTTCATGATGCCTAACAACCTGCATCCTTCAACAGTCGGTGTTGGAAACGGGTACAGTCACGAGCACCAATATGTATACACTTTCCTAAATTATAAAGCAATTTTCGCGAGAAATAACGATTGTAACTTGGAGATAGGATCTATTTCATAAAAGCATAAGTTCCAAAACCGTATTCGTAACAAAATGAAATTTCAATCAGAACAGTAGGAGATAATCACATTTAAAAGTTGCTTAGTGTTTACATATTGGTGCTCGTGACTGTACAACCCGGATTTAATTTTTGTAAGTAATAATATTAGGGGTTAAAGTATGAAATTGCCGAACAATACTGCAAAATTAAAACTCGTTTTTTTTCCAAGATGTAAAATATTTATTTAATCAAAATATCTATCCATTTCTCATTATCTATACATTGCTGCCATCTAATCGGAAGTTCATTTATGCCTTTGCGATAGAACTCTGGGGATTTAGATTCGACAAACTGTGTGAAAGCATTTGGTACTGCCTCCTGGGAAGAATTTTTTTTCCACGTAAAAAATTTTTCCAAATCACGAAAAACATGGTAGTCAGTTGGAGCAAGGTCTGGCGAGTACGGAGGATGACGTATGGTTTCTAACTGCAGCCCCTGTAGCGTTACAACGGTGTCCCGTGCAGTGTGAGGTCTTGCGTTATCATGGAGCAATAATGGTTAAGATCGATTCCCTAGTCGGGGCTGTTTCACTGTCAGTTTCGCCACCATTGTTCGAAGTTCGGCACAGTAAACATCTGCTGATATTGCTTGACCAGACCTGAGAACGCTATAGTGAATAACACAATGAAGGGACCACCAAACAGTTATAACCTTTTTATTGGTAAGCTTTGCTTTAGGGCACTGTTGCGGCGTTTGATCTGGGGTCAGCCATTGCATTTTTCGCTTACGATTATCGCAAAGAATCCACTTTTCGTCACATGTCGCATTTCCATCCAATATTCCTTCATTTCTGTACCGATTCAACAAGGCAACGTTTTTCATATTTTTTTTTATCTTATTGATTTGATGCAAATGAGTCAATATTGTAGGTAAGGTAACGTTAAGCTATGCTGCTAATACCTGGGTAGTTTGAACTCGGATCGGCTTCTACCATCTCCTTCAATTCAGTGTTATTCGCTTGTGTGGGCGGTCTTCCACGTGGTTCGTTCTTCAAGTCGAAGTTTCCATTACGAAAGCGTTAAAACCAAAAACGCACGGTGCGTTCATTAGCAGTCTCCGAACGCAGCATTGACATTACGAGCCGGTTCTGCCGCGTTAGATCCGTGTCGGAACTCGTATTCAAAAATTACTCGGATTTTCGAAGTATCCATCTTTTCGGTCTAAGCTAAATAAGAAAAAAAAACGAAAATCTAATGTTGCACATTTTTTAAAAGAAAAATCGAATAGATATAATGTAAAAAAAGTTTCACTCGAATATCTCACACTGTGTAGGTTTAATGTCAATTCAAAGTACCTATTACTATAAAACAGCAATTTCATACTTTAACCCCTATTATTAATCTTTTATGTTAAAAACTTGTTTGCCAACCAATACCAAACACGCAACACAGGCCCACTATGCGTGCGATAAGAGCGGCAATTAAACCACGATAGGTTACTTTTAAACCACGTTTTAACTTCTCGAAGGCTAACTGGGAGAAGATCTCAGTAGACATAGATGCAAAACTACGTTACATAGAACCTACACCTTCCAATTACGACCAGTTCGTTGAAACTATCTGGACTGTGTCGCGTCAATGCATACCCAGAGGCTGCCGCACATCGTACATACCCGGCCTAACTCCAGAGTCGTCTAAACTCCTAGAAATCTATGAAGAACTGTATGAAAATGACCCTCTCTCTGAGGATACACTTGCTGCTGGAGAAAAGTTGGTGGCCATGGTCAGCGAACACATGGTTACCAACACCAACATGACCCACAATAGCAAAAAAAGCCTGGTCTACAATACATAGACTTACTGGAGACCCACCCGAACCGGCCAACCAAGGTTTTGTAACAGCCAATCAAATAGCTCAACAACTGCTACTCAACGGCAAACCTCCACACAAACTAAAAAAATCCAAACTACCTGCTAGTACTCCTGCATATACCACCGAAATAAGCAAGCCTTTTACACTCACCGACATCATTCTGGCCGTTAAGGCACTAAAAAATGGTAAAGCAGCTGGTGTCGATGACCTTACCGTGGAGCAATTGAAACACTTGGGGCCATTATCTATATCGTAGCTTCTATCATTTTTTAATGAATGCATGGCTACCGCACACATTCCCAAACTTTGGAGAAAGATCAATTTGCTTTGCCGAAACCAGGTAAACCCTCAGACGGCCCCAAAAGCTACTGGCCGATATCCCTCCTATGCCACACCTATAAGCTATTTGAAAGATTGCTACTTATCCGCCTTACAGCAGTAACTGATCCAGCATTAATTCAAGAGCAGGACGGTTTCAGGCCGGGCAAGTCTTGTTCCAGCCAGGTCCTCCGACTAGCGGAATATTTAGAGGATGGGTACGAGGCTAACAAAGTTTCCGGTGTCGTATTTGTTGATCTTTCAGCAGCTTACGACACATTAACACAGAATGAATTTATTTTATTTCGGACACAAATTGATCCATAAATAGTGTTAGTAACCTAATATTAAATAACTTATTATCTAGTGTTATTAATTAAAAATAATTAATTTTAAATGACTACCGAAAATTTCATCGGAAATTCTATTGCGACATTTCTATCAATTTAAAATTTTTACCTACGTTTTTCTTCTTTTTTGTAATTTTAAAGTACACTAAATTGAAATTTTGTTCCACTTAGGCTTTCTACGTGTGCGCTGGTCCGTAACCACTGTGGCAGCTGCAGTTTTATGGAACTTGAGTACCACTGCCATAATAAACAGTTGGCACACCGTAAGCACTCTAGTCTCTCGATATAACATATCAGTGGGGTAACGGATTCCTAACCTACGAGACTTTTATGATAGCTTTTTGAGCATGTTCAGCAGCAATCAGAAACGTTTTGATGAGAGATTGATGATATCTTCGAAACTATGCATTTTTGGACCACATATTCTAGGACTTTTTGTATTATTTTTACTTATGGATTAGACCCTCGATCGGATATAAAAAAAAACATGTTGTAAATACCATTATAAAATCTACTTAATGCAGTGCTATGATTTAGTTTGACAACCAAACATCTACCTAATCAATAGATTCAGTCCTCTGCGGAATTTTGGCACAATGAAACGAATTTTCCAAAAATACTTACGAGTTAATCGGGTCGTAAGGCTGTAATCCGTACATCGGATGCACCTCGGCGCGTTTTATGATACTCTGAGTGTCGTATAAGAGGAATCCACCGAATACTATCAGACCTCCATACAAACTGAGTGAATACAGTCCTGAAACAAAAATCAATGTTTTTATTGATAATACTAACACATCGTCAATATCACAGCAACTAATCTCAATGGAGATTATGGCAAGGTCCCATTGAGAGCTATTAACTTTACATGATGAACTATATTTACTAGAAAGTAGGCTATTAAACAATTTGCCAATAGCGGTCACAATCATTGGCTCACCATAAGATAGTGAGCTAACGTAGTCACATAGCAAGTTACTAGTTGAAAGCTCCTATTAACTAGTAGTACCCGCCCTCGCTAAACTTCTAGTTTCCAAGAAGCTGCAATTTTAGTAGTTAATATTTCGACCCAAAAACTAGTCCACTATTATATTGTTATTTCTGTCTCACCTTATAGAACATATTGCAGTTTAGCTCTAACCTACAAAATAGCTCCTAGTTACTCTCATTGGACTGCGCCCTTAGCATAGCAGATGATTTATACTGCACTGTGTATGACTGGACAGGTACATGGAAGGACATGGACAGGTTGTCTGGAAGAGATCGCTATCAGCGATAAGACCGCCATTGTAACCATCAAATTATCAATTTTTGTAAAACCATTCTGTATCAATTTTGGTGTACAATAAAGTATATTCTATTCTATTCTACATGCTCTGATTTTTAACTCTCCTATTCCGATTGGACGGCAATCCAAAGAATCCCACAAATAAGATGATCAGTCTCATGTTTAAAGTATTTGTAGGCTAACATTCAAATATTGTACTAATATTTTATAATTTTGTATCATATAATTTATGAGTACATACATACATGGTGAATTTGAATTAATTTTTACGAATTATTCATTCTGTATAACCAAAAAAAATGGAAGCTCTATTACCTGCTCCTAGCGCTGTAGTATGTGGTACGAACATGCCAGCCAGCGAGGCAGCGAACACAGCGCCCAGGCCCATTGCGAGCGGAGCACGCATGTTCAGGAATTCACCCGACGGGGCGCAAATAGCAATCGTGCTGAGACCGCCCACGACTCCAGCCGTGTACCTACAAAAATAATCGTGTCATGTATGTGCTCACTTTCACAAATGAGACACTTTTAAGGTAGTTTTAAAAAATATGACGACTGCCATAATAAGGACAAAATAGTTCTTTGTAAGGAAACGAAAACCCAGGCAGAAGTTGAAGGTTAAAATCGCTATTCTGAACGCTTTACGAGCAAAAGCTTCGCCTCTGAACTTAACATTGTTTGTTTTATCTTTTTATCAAGTCATCATTCTCCTGCCCTTATCCCAATTTATTTAGGGTCGCAGCATGTCATTGTTTCCATACTACTCTATTACTCGTCATCTCATCAGACACCTCCTTTCTTGCCATGTGAGCCTTCACACAATCCATCCATTGTCTTTGTATTTTATCAACTACAGGACACTTAAAGTAAATGATTTTACCAAGCAGCTCTAGTCAGCACAGCGCCGCCGAGGAAGCACATGGGTGCAATGACAGCCCCCATAATGCCGGTATGCACTATCCAAGCCATCTGTTTAGCACCAAATCCTGGCGTGTAGTCCATGCCTCGTACCACCATGCCGGAGCCGATCATCAAGCCCAGTGTCATGACTATCGACTGAAATAAATTAAATTAAATGTAAATTTCTTGACACAGAAACATAACTTCATAATGGTGGTTGAGGGTTATGAGCAGGGATCGGAATAGATAGAGTATATTTACATAAACTTCAAGGAAGTAACATATGGATAATACCTTCCTATAAAATCCCAGAATGATTTTTAAGTTCCGAAATAAAGCAGTTAAATTAGAGGTAGGTTACATGTTACTGACTTCCTTGAAGTTTAGGCATACTCAACCTATTCCAATCTCCGTTTATGAGTCTAACATTTATCAGTCATTATTATTTTAATGCAGAGTGGCAATTAGCCACGATTTAACCCTCCTTATAGGGCTGAAAAGTGGTCTCTGCCAATGTAGTCGATTCTGCACAATCTAAACTTAATTTAGGCTATTTTCATTAGTTCTGTCAATTTAAGTTGATCTAAAACTTCCAGGAGTCGGCGCCAGTCTCTGCAGAACAATATAGGTACTGAGTATTGTGATTGTTAACTTACCATCCAACCATTTCTTGCAACTAAGTTCAACAATGCAGGTGTTCTAAATACTGTGTAGGCACTACCCGCAGTCAATAAAATGGAACCCGCAATGTATCCATATGTTGCCCTGATGCGGTCTTTAACATATTTCGGCCAGAGACTGAAAATAAATAAGTAAGTAACAATTTCTATACATATTGTAATATTGAACATTTTTGTTACAATATAGATTAAATTAAAAATTTTATTCTGAAACTTGACAGTTATCAAACAGTAAACATGATAGTGTGGCCAAATGATTGATCATGCTGATCTCATAAGCTGTTAGTTATACTTAGAGAACACTAGCAATTATTATTTTTAAATCTTATGTTGAAGTGCTAAAAATAATCATGGAAATTTCTCTAAATGAATAAAAACTATGGCAGTCGTTTTCTTTATCAGCCTACTTTGTCCCACAGCTGGGCAAAGGTCTCGCCCATGGCTTTCCAATTTTGTTTACAATTTGCTTTCTTTGACCAATCCGTTAAGAATGAGTCCAGATCGTCAAGCCAGCGATTCTCGGGCCTGCCTCGGTTACGACGGCCGTCTTCAGGCTCCCACTATGTGACTATCTTCACCCATCTGCACAGCTTCATCCTATAAACGTGACCTGTCCAGCCCGTTTAAACCGAAAGTTTTATTGCCAAGATTGGTGATGCCTGTCTTTGACTGTATTAAGCTGTTGCGCAATCTATCAGACTAGTTGTTTATGTTGGACTTGTCTCCTTTCTTGTGAAGAAATACAATGCTTGAGTGGCACATCCAATTTGAAACATTGCTTGCTTGTAATAATGTATTAAATAAGTTAGTAAGGTGTTGGAGCCAGTGTGGCTGATCTAAAGGAGAATGACCACCAATGGGCCCCCTTAAATGGTGCCGTGTCAAGACTATTTACTTTTCAAAAATTAAGTCGTATTTTTACATGTTCAAGCTTTTTTTATGAATATTTCTTTTACCCTAGCATTGGAAAACAGAATTAATATTTATTTTATTGAATTTACGTCAGTTCCGCCATTCAAACTTAACCTGAATGTTGCCAGACGACAGACTATGTCAACCAAATAATTGGAATCGATTGAAAATATCGATATTTTACTAATCTGCTGACTAAACTGACCGGAGATTACAATATCTATTCTACGGTCGTAATCTAGCTAACAGTCTCCTGTAACTGATTAGGCACCGAGTTAGACGACGGTGGACTCAAATAAAGAAAATAAAAGTAGTAAATAAACTGAAAAAGAAAACACGAAGGAATTATAATCTGAGAGAGTGTATATTGAATATCCACAGACATTATTTATAATTAGGTGATTCAACCGGTCTTAGGTCTGAGATGTTTAAAGGTAAAGTACGATCCTAAAATGAGGTGGAACGGAGCGTCTGTGCTGTGTAGAACAAAATGTATGGCAGCTACGGCTTCCGACAGTCAGATCATACAATCGGAAGACTAACCGGAGCGTATGTTTCCGCCCATAATCACACGTTAAACCCATGTGTTTCTTGGTATTTCCTACCGTCAGAAACATTCCACTACATTCATACCTAAATAGTTTCTTTCAAGACAAGGTTAGTCTCACAAATATTATTGTGGTTTTTACTTAGATTAGAACCTCCCATACATATCTAAATAGAGTTTATAATTATTCTTTTAAATTATGGAAATAATACTATCTTTTAACGAATCGATTGGGTAAATCGATTACCCAAATATTTAACATGGTCACACCTTGACTGATCTATCTGTCAAATCAATACATCAATCAAATCGTTTCGGGCCGTTCTTTTTGCGTTGAGTTGAATTTATTCCTCCGTATTTACTTCTGTTCGTTACAATTTGAAGCTGTCGAGTTGAGCGTTTACGTTCCTCCAGTAGATTGTTTTTGATATAAATTGGACTCGTGTTTTAGTGATAAGTGAGCAAATTGACTCTATTTTAGTTTTTATGTGAGCATTGGACTTTTATTTTACTCCTGAAAAATGTCTACACCTGGTAGAAGTCGTCTAAACCGCCATCTCTCTCGCCGGTGTGTCAATTGCTCCCTACGTTTGGCGCCTAATCTTCGTAGACGTCAAATCGAAGAATTAGATGAACCAATGCTTATCCTTCTGAGATCCTGGGTAACACCTACATCGGTAAGTTTATAATGTGTCACTTACAAGATTTAGATGAATAGAATAGAATATTATGAACATTTAGGACGCCTATGTTTGGTCAATCAAGGGGTCATAGTTACCTGTAAATCAATATTAGTTCCGCTATAACTAAAATGAAGTCAGCAAAACAGATAAGTATCCAGGCAGCTAACTTACAATTAGTTTTAAACAATGTTATAAGTGTGCTGTGAGAAGCTTTGCTTTTTCATCAGTTTTCACAGATTTTTTTTTGTATCTTTCCAGATATCCGCTGATGACATTCTGTGTGTTGAATGTTTTGTATTATTACAAAACCAGACATCATCAACCACAACTCTATCCCTTATATCTCCTGCTCTTGGACACCTCAACATATGTTTTGCATGTGGCATGTCAATTGCAAATCGCAGAACTCACAGGGTTAATCAAGACTGTCCTCAAAGGAATGTTATACTAAGATGGACACCAGCTCATCACGTAAGTGCTTTAAAATTGACAGAATTACTATGATTTAAGTAATTGAATAAAAAAAATAGACTAAAAATTATATTTTCATATTTTTAGGTATTTCATTTGGAACGAGTTTGTCGTGCCTGTTGGGAGGCTGCAACGAGAGAAATACAGAGCCAGGCTGTTGGTAGTGTTAACAGACCCACCGTGGAGTCTGCGCCAGTGACTGATAACATGATCGATAACGTCGCAGATGCTGTGATTCCTGTACCACCTCCACTACCACTGCCAGTTCCACCACCTCAGGAACAACAATTACCCCGAACATTTTCAAAAATTAATTCACTAAAGTACAAACGGGTTTCGGCAAGTTCACGTCATTGCCTGTTCCTAGGTTGTGAGAACACCGAACGTCTTTTAGTACCAGGCACAATAAAGGAAGTTTTGTTGTTACATCATAAAGTATATATTCCCCTCACTGCAAGAATCTGCAGATATCATTTACAAAGCAATCGTTGGGATGAACTAGAAGCCCCATATTCAGATTTTACTGGATTTCAAATAGATGATATTTTCACAAAACTTGAAAAAGCTACTGAGAGACAGTTAGACTTCAATGACATAAACTCAATGGATTCTTGTTTATGCCATTATTGGTTGGGACTTACTGCAGAGCAATTCAATGAGCTTATAAATTGTAACCCTATGTTATATAATCACTTTCCAAATCCTTCTATTGCTCTCAGCATATTCTTAGTAAAACTCAGAACAGGAGACAGTAATCAAAGACTGTCATCTCTTTTTAAAATGCCGAGATCCACTTTGGAAAGAAAAATGAATATTGTGAGAAATTGTTTAAATGAACAGTTTGTTTCTCGGCATTTAGGTATTAATCACACATCTATCCAAAATGTAGCATCACGGAATAGAATCATACCGGAGGGTTTTTTTGGCAATGCCAACATGGCATCAAATGTTAAACCTGCCATTGTAATATGTGATGGCACATATGTTTATGTGCAAAGCAGCAGTAATTATTTATATCAAAAGAAAACATATAGTCTGCATAAATATGCTAATCTTGTCAAACCGTTTTTATTTGTTTGCTGTGATGGATATATTTTAGAGTGCGTGGGGCCATATGAAGCCACAAAAAATGACTCATCGATTATGAGTGCCTTGTTTACTACTGAAAATGGTCCCATGCGCTCATTTTTTAGACCCGGTGATGTATTCATTTTGGACAGAGGATTTAGAGATGTGATTCCTGAGTTAGAACTTTATAATTATAAAACTCATATGCCTGAGTCATTATCGGAAAACGAACAACAATTAACCACCCACCAGGCTAATAAATCTAGATGTGTAACAATGTGCCGGTGGGTTGTAGAGGTTGTAAATGGGAGAATCAAAAGAGATTTTAAACTATTTCGCCAGGAATATTTTAATAGAGCGTCAAGTCACCTTATGACTGATTTCAAAATAGCTTGTTGCCTTTTGAATAAGTTCCATCCTACAATTGATGATAGACCCGATGCTGTGGAGTACCTTAATATTGCTCTCTCGAGATTAAATACAGTAAATTATTTATCGGAATTTATTCAAAGGGAAAATATAAATAGAAGACGTACGATTTTCCAAAGCATAAACAGCAGTGCTCCCCATCTAAATAACTTTCCAAGATTGTCATTAATCGAATTAAGAAGATTTGCTCTAGGATCTTACCAATTAAAACAGGCAAGATCCTATTATGGGGAGCATGTGCGGGCGAATGGTACCTACAGTGTAGACATAAGTAATGAATTGATAGAAGAAGATTTGCCCTTAATATTTGGTCAAAACAATTATTTAGTTAGGGCCAGAATTAAATCAAGGCATGTGAGTAGTAGGATTTATTACACATATTTATTGATAAGTAGAGAGCAACACAGGGCAAATTCTTTAGATAGTATCATTGCTTATTATTGTAGTTGCTTAGTGGGAAATCGTACAGTAGGGTGCTGCGCTCATACTATGACCGTATTGTGGTATTTAAGCTAGGGTCGTTTTAATGATATAAGGGCCCCAGCGCAATTTCTTGACCATATATTCCTTGAAGAATAAAGTATGTTTACCTACTATTTATTGTTTTTTTTTATAAGTAAGCAGCCGTAAAGCAGCTACCTTTAATATAATCTACTCTATAATTAAGCCCTTCCTACATCTATAATTCTAGGCTTTAGTCTTCATCATCTGCCTAGTCCTTTTCCAACAATATTGGGGTTGGCTGCCAGTCTAACCGATGCAGCTGAATACTAGTATTTTACATGGAGCGACTGCCCATCTCACACCTGAGTGACCTCCATAACCCATACCCTGGGTTTTAACACGTTACCCCTTGATAAGACTGGTAGTCAAACTTGCGGGATTCTGGCTACTCGTAATGAGTCTAAGATTTGCAAATGACACCCAGACCGAACAGCTTGAATGTGCTAGCTGACTTACAGGAGGGGTCTGTATGTATATATATGTACCTACATAATATCTAGCACGAGAAGTTATGTAGTGTTTTCTAAATTCAGGATTCAATATTAATACTTACACAATATTATTATTTGAATTTCAAACATGTTTAAAACAAAAGAAAAATGTTTTATAACCTCAATTTCAGCATCCGAAAAAATAAGATTTCTCTTAACTAGGGTGAAAAATTGAAAATCGATTTCAGGATATGAAAAGGTAATTCTAGGTCTACAAAATCAAGTTAAAACCACCGTGACACGCGATGTTTTGTAAGGGGCCTAAAACTCCTAACAAAATGGGCATTCTCCTTTCAGGGCTTCAGTGGTAGTGCCAACCTCACCAGGGTTCTTATCATACTGCATTGTCTTGAGCACTCAGTCTACCTCGTATCCCATAATGGTAGGGATGTCTTCTGGGCAGCTGTATCTGTTTACTGATTCTATTCTCGAATATCTAAATACAGAAAACTGTAGAATTCTGTATAAATTTCTATAATTGTTTGTCTATCATTGTGTTTGATTTCATGTGTGTCCAACAAACTATTAACCTTTGAGCTTTGGTATGCCGGAACATAGATCTGTGCAATCCTATTGTACTGCTGGTTTACTTTAGTTTACTTCGTGGTTTGGCTTGACAGATTCCCTGTTTTGCTACTCTTAATGTGTTTTCCTAATGCTCCTTTAACTAAGTTGGTATTAAAGTTTCTTATGTCTCTTTTAATAGCTCTCTTAACCTATTTATCTATTGCTCGGTGCTGTTAAAAACGCTCAAAGCTAAGCAAGTAATGTGTACTTGCTGTTAGCTTTGTATTATTTTTTCAGTAGTAGTTAAATGACATTATAGGACAATAACATAGCAAGTTCAAAAATATTAAACCAATAAAAGAAGAATTGTGCAGCTTAAAGGGATAGTACTGAGTTCTTAACCAAAGGCATAAATAAAATTAAATAAGTTTGTGAAGAGTTATAACTTACTGTGCTTCTGTGCACACACCAGGCTTCACTCCTGAACCATAATAACAGAGTGCTGCTAAGCTCATGGCAGAAGCTCCTGCCAGTGCACCCTTTCCTAAGCTGAAAGCTGAAAATAATGAAAGAACAATTAAATTTGATAAAAACGCAAATAGCATTAGACAATCCTCTAGCTAGGATAGCAAAAAGTTGTTTGACAGATTAGTACTTCCAAACTATAATACATCTTTTACACCATCATTTACAGCAATTACAGAAGGTAAAAGAATTGAATTATTTGAAGGTCATTAGATTTTTATAGATAATTTAGATTTTCAATTAAACATAAATCAATTCAAAGCTCACAGCGAATTGTCTAGTGTTCAATGGATTACATCAGCTTAGCAGATATCACACTTCTAGATAATCAATTAAATTATAGTAAGAATTACCATTGGGTCCAGCCGGAGCCATCAGTTTCGCCCATATTGAGGTTTGAGCTTGAGGAGTAGCTACTCTGGAACGAGGTTCTCGGGCATAGTTCCTGATTACATAGTTTTTGGGAACAAAGTTCTGTGGTACTGGGGTTTTCAGGGTATGGCCTACGTTTAACGTGGAACGCGCAAGGCACATACGCGACAACATGATGCAATCTTTAAAAATAAAAACACAATTTAAAAACTTATCAAAAAGCCGAAAGGTAGCCTTAGCAATGCTTCATTGTGGTATTAGGATGTAATTACAACAATATACTTACAATTTTTACGAGGATTGATTTTTGTTTGCTAATTTTCGAAATGTCAAAACAGTGAAAAGTGATCTGCGTTTGATTTCAATGACTTTTCCACTGTATCAGTCACGAATCGGCTGGTTACCAAGAAACAAACACGATTATATAGGAAAGAAAATATGAATTGTATTTTCGGTAATATTCTGGAAAATTTCGTTTGTATTCTATGGCAGAAAAAGTTGCCATAAGAAATATCGCAGCCATGGAATTGATGGAATTAGAAAGTACTAAATCCACACATTCAGTTGAACAAAAAATTGTTAGCACATGGCTAACAAACACCGTTATTTTTGTTTGGATTTCATAAAAAATGTTTCCTAGCAGCACACCCTTGTTAAAGTCATTGAAATGCTAAAAGATCCTTGTAGCAGCTTCTGAGTTTTTACGGAAGGCGAACTAAACCTAAACGCGTACCGCATGGGAGTACGGTTTGACAATCACACACAGATAGTCAGATACATGCATCTTATTGCACAAGAATAAAAAACAACCACACAATAAACAAACGCACATTGACAAATTTGCATGTATACAAACATAAACATCACGCCTGTAATCCCCGAAGGTTTAGGCAGAGCTGCACCACAGACGTATAAAGAGTAGTAGTACACCAACATTTCGCCAGTTATAAGTCCCATTTACTAAGGGGGCGAGCCTATTGCCATCAACCGGGCACAGATCCAGACTCCGTGGCTGCTACTGAGAAATTCCTGATAGAAAACCCAATAACAATTTACCCGACCCGGGAATCGAACCCTCATGCTCAGCAGTCACGCTTGCGACCACTAGACGAACGAGGCAGTCTATTTCATTACGTTTGGTACTTAATAATTCCATACTTGTGTAATGAACACCCGGAGGCATGACCACTTCCTTGTGTCAAGAGTGTCAAAATCAAAAATATAGTTAATAGTTATCTGTGATCACACGAATGTCATTGCTGTTGCTGGTCAACCAACAACAAATTATAAGATTCCGAGCACGTGGATTTAAATTGTTTAACTCGTGAGTGACTGTAATTAGGGACAATGAAGAAAATCAAAGCCCCAGTAAAAACTTCTGAAAACTCAGGTTAGTTTGTTTTTAAGCTATTATTTTTGATCTGTTGAATAAGTCTGAAAAGTAACGTGTTCTTTCATCGAACCTAGTTGTAAGATTATATCTGTTAAACTGCAGACTGATGACGAATATTTCATGAAATGCTGTTATACTATAATTATCCTCTAAACATTTACGACTTGTCTTGACTATTTACTTAGCAACATTTTTAACAATTTGTAGGTGCTGAACTACTGGTTCAAAATCACATGCGAGCAGGTTTCAATGTTTTTGTATAATTATTTCAGATTCTGAAGAAGAGCTTAGTCCTGAAACTCACAAGAAATCCTTGGAAAAGCTTAAAAAAACAGATCCAGACTTTTACAACTTTTTGGAAGAAAATGACGAGAATCTATTAAATTTTGATGTGGATTCTGGTGACGATGCATCCGCTAAAGAGGATGGCGATGAGGATGATGATGACAAAGTTCACAAACCAGGCCCACTTAGGGGGGACAGTGATGAAAGTGACTTTGAGGTATGTATTTGCACAATGTTGTGTCAAACATTTCTGTTTCATTGTGCAACATTCATGGGCCTGAGATTAACAATTTTATTCCTTGCAGGATGAAGATGCAAAACCAGTTCAAGGAAAAATTACCCTGAAAATGGTGGCACAATGGCAAGCAGAACTGCAAAGTGAAGTCAAAGTAAAACTCACAACACTGACTACTGTCATAAAGGCGTTCAATGCAGCTATGGTTAGGGCCACCAGTGAAGACGGCGCCTCAGAGGGAGAATATAAAGTTGAAGGTATGATACTAATTTCCTCAAGATTCTAGTAATAATGGCCATTCTGTTTAAGTTAACGTGGTGAATGCAGAGGCTGAATAATTTGCTGCTCTAGTTTGTGTTTCAGTTTGATTCTGCAAGGAACATAGTATTAAAATATATGAATGCCTAAATATAGATTGTTTTAGGTTTTATTTGTATGATATTAGGCTTATAGAAGAAAACCTGAAAAAGGGCAACATAAACTAATAACTCAAAAGACAATTTGAAATAGAATGAATTCATAACTTTTTATAATAATATCAAGTTAAATAAAATAAAATCAATTGTTTACAGGTTCGTCTGTTTTCAATGCTGTCATACAGATGTGTGTCCTGTATTTGCCAGGTGCCATTAGAAAGTATTTAGGCATGGAACAGTCTGGTAAAGACCCTCAGAAATGCAAACACTTCATTAAAATTAAAACTCACCTGATTTCATATCTTGGTGATTTACTGAAGTTGCTTGGAGGAGTAACATCAGAGAATATATTGACTGTATTACTGAAACATTTGCATCAAATGTCTATTTATGTAGCTTGCTTCATAAGAATAGCTAAACAAGCACTGAAGAAACTGTTAACTTTCTGGAGTACCGGTGAAGAGACTGTGAGAGTGTTAGCCTTTCTCTGCATTTTGAGGATAACCAGAAATCAGCAACCAGCATTACTTGATCTGGTGTTAAAAGCCATGTACTTGACTTATGTTAAAAACTGTAAATTTGTGAGCCCTTCTACTTGGCCAGGAATCAACTTCATGAGAAGATCACTAGTGGAAATGTTCTCGCTGGATCTGAATGTGTCATATCAGCATGTATTCCTTTACATTCGACAATTGGCTATTCACTTGAGAAATGCTATAGTTGTACAAAAAATTGAAAATCGTCAAGCTGTTTATAACTGGCAGTTTGTGAATTCATTGCATTTGTGGGCAGATTTGTTGGGAGCAACTTCAAATAAAGCACAACTGCAGCCACTGATCTACCCCCTGGTCATGATCATTACTAATACAATTAAACTTGTGCCAACACACCAATACTATCCTCTGAGATTCCAGTGTGTTGAGATATTGGTAAATCTTTCCAAAGAATCAAATACTTTCATGCCCGTTTTACCATTCCTTGTCGAGGTAAATATTTGAAATGAACTTATCACATTATAACTCACTCTTGAATAAAGTATATACTAATAAAAATCATTTTGTTTCCAGGTTTTAAGTACTTTCGACTTTAATAAGAAGCATAAGAAAGTTTCAATGAAGCCATTAGATTTTTCATGCGTTCTTAGACTAGCAAAGTCCCAACTGATGGAAAATGGGTTCAAAGACTCAGTAATAGAACGGCTGTATGGTCTCATGTTAGAGTATACAGCGAATGAGTCGCACACAATCGCCTTCCCAGATGTAACACTGTTAGCTGTCATACAGGTATGTTTTGAATAACAATATTATATTATTAAATTGTTCAGACAACTGTATGAAAGCAGTATTCTTTATATAACTTATTAATTGTTGCAGTTAAAACAGTTCTTAAAGACATGTTCTGTTTCAAACTATACAAAAAAAATGCGCCAATTGCTTGAAAAAATCGAGGAAAACTCTAAATTTATAGAAAGAGAGAGAGCTAAAATTAGTTTCTCCTTGAGTGAAGACAAAATGGTCGCGGCCTGGGAAACCAGCATCAGGACGAAAGGAACACCCCTACAAACATTCTTCGAGAACTGGAGTAAGATAAACAGGATCCAGAAACGTAAGAAAATTACTAAAAATGATGAGATTGCTGGTGAGCTACCCAAGATAAAAAGGGCTAAGCTGTCTGATGATGCAACACAAAATGCTCAAGCAGAAGAAAAGGGGCCAGTGGAACTGTTCCCATCGGATGACGAGGAAGAGGATGACCACTTCAAAATGGAAGATGATGATACCCCTGCACCGAAAGTAAAAATGACAAAGAAGAAAGAAAAGAAAAATGATAAGAAAAAGGCGACTAAGAAGAAACCAGTAGAAATCGACGACAATACAGTTGACGAGAAAGATGATATTGTGCAAGAACTTAGTGTAAATGACTGGTAATAAAATGAATGGTAGTAAAAATCTATCATTTTATTAAAATATTTTCTTAGTAAACCTGTGTATACTTCACAATACAGCAGATGAGTAATGTTAAATAATAAAATAATAAAAACATGGGACAGAGCAATATAGATCAAGGTTATGTTTCGAGTACCCCCTGTAGAAAGTAAGTCCAGAGCACCTTTGGGGTTGATGGTTGGTAAGTCTCAATAGTCAGAGTACCAGTGGGCATAGCTTTCCATCCTGCTGATGGCATTTCTGCCAAACTCACTTCTATCTTGACGTCCTGTAAGGAAAATGCTTTATTGTAAAAGTAGTTAAGTCGTGCCGGTTAAATAAAGCAAAAAAAAAAAAGTTTTCCTAGATATTCTTGGCATTTTAGTATGGATAGACTTTCGAAAGAATAAGCTGCACAAGGGTAATTTGACGTATGGGTAAAATCTAAGAAAAAACACTAACGCCACCGTGTTTTATTTTCAATAGGTACATTTCAATAATGTATAACCACAGGCGACGCCATTCAAGCGTCAAAAGTTCCTTGGAACACTATATTCCTGTTAACAACGAATTTGGCCAAGCATGCATGTTACCGGCAAAAATTACGTTCTTTAAAGAGAAAATTTTATTCTTAATACGATGTTAGCCAATTGGAAGTCAACTTCTCATGCAATTACCTTCTTAGATTTAAGTGATTCATATTGAGCATTTACATAGAATTCATCTCTGTCCACGTATATTTTGAACATGGTCACTTCGTTGAAAACGTTTTTAAACAGAATATGCGTGAATCCGCCGGCTTTTATTTTGTAGGGTCCTCGAGGCTTTGGTTCTGTACCAGTTCCTTTTAAGTTATATCTGTAAAATTTGATAGTTAATGCAAGTAGATCGAGCAGTGATTAACATGCTTGTTTATGCTAAGGCCGAACCAGCATCTATCGCCACGAAGCAGATATTCTGTAGAAAAACTTCAACTCGTTTATTGTACATTCGATGGTAGATTTTGGTCTGTTTTATCATTTTTTTTTTTGGAAATTCTTTCTTCAAAGTTCAGTAAGTTTTGTTACCCATGGATTATTAATAAAAAGAATTGACTGTGGCGTCTCACTCTAGAATTCTAGCTCCACCACAAAATACGTAACTAAGTAAGAATTGTCTAAGTTACTGGACATTGTATGGGTGACCGTAAACGGGCAGCTCGAGCAGTTAAGTCATTTGTTGAACATCAATAATTGGTTTGGTTGAAATCATTATTGGAAAAGTTCATAATAAAACAGGGGGCCAATGAAGCTCGTCCCCCTGAAAGGGGATAACTGCGCAACAGTTCCGAGATGTCGGGAGCAGCAAGTGTATGCCTTACAACTTTTAAAAGCGCGCTACATCAAATTATGTAAGTAGGTATCCCGTATCCCGTGCAAAAATTATTGCGGGGAAACGACTTTTTTTGGTGAAAAATCAGGGTTTTCGGTGGGCCTCAATACATTACGCACTACACACATACAGTAACGTACCTACTCAAAACATTAAAAACTTGTGAAAAAGTTGAACCTTCACCTCCAATATCTAGAAGGTTTGCAGTTAGGTACCTTTAAGGTCCAGAACAAAAAAATGATCGCAAAGTGCCTTTCGGCTTCGTAATAGGTATTACCTACACCCATTATGTGCGCAAGTACCTGCTGCCTACCTCAAGATCCAATTAAACTACCTATCTTTAACTGTCATTAGGTACATAAATAAAATAATGTCACTCATTATGCTTTTTAAAGTAAGTAGGATTGTTTACTTAATTGGATCTTATGAGGTAGGAGCGCGGCAGTGTCTACCTGCAATGCACACGCCTGCTAGGTACCTACGTTCTATTCATACAAAAATAGTTCTAACAGCCCCAAATCAGAAGCAGCACATAACTACGAAAACCAGTTAAGTACCTACCTATATCTGCTATAAATATAAGTTGGTCCAAGGGGTCATGACGGAAAAAAAACCTACACGTCAAATTGTCAAACCTTCAAAGAGCCATTCTTCGAAAATAGTAGATATACTTCCTGCTTAATCATTCAACAAGAAAAACAAGCCTTTCCGAGGCAGAATGTTAAAATTTTCAAGCTCGCTTCGGTCGCTAATGCGTCCAACCTTTTTTCAGTTCTGTGTAACTTGACGGAGATACTTCTATTCTCGTCTCTGTATGAATTAACAAAAATAACCTAATGTCCGAGGCGAGCTGCTTAAATTTTGAAGCTCACTTCTTCTTCCACTCTTGCATTCTATTAGTAGCAAGGGCGGATCCAAGGGGGGCGGGTCATGATTATGTTTCTGAACTCAGTGATTTAAATAAAATAAAGACTGCATGATGGTAAACGACGATGGATGGATTGTGTGAGGAATGATAATGAAAGAAAAAGGAGTACTTAAAATAATGATAGCGTGACGGTTGACAGGGGAAACAGTAAATTAGACTTCCATTCGGAAGAAAACAACGCGTTACTCCGCCGATCCCAAGTAACATGGGACAAGGGTAGGAAGATGATGATGGTGATGGCAAACGTCTAAGTTAGTCCTGAAATCCTGTTTCTGTATTAATTTTGAACCTTTTTGCGTTTGTCGTCATTTCTCTTTGAAAAAAAAAATCTAACCCATCTCAGGGGGAGTGCTAAAATGATCGAGTTAGCTTTGCTTGCTTCCTACATTCTCTTAGACCATAAACTCTTGGATTTAAAAGGCTAATAGAGTGGACATTGGGAATATTTTCATACAAAAACTTTTTTGCAAAAAAAACCGACTTCCAAAAAAAACACAAAAAAGTGGAAAATAACTACTTTCGGAAGTCGGTGACTATTGTTTGTTTCATTGACTTTTTTGCCACCGACTTCCGAAAGTAGTTATTTTCCACTTTTTTAGTGTTTTTTTTTGAAGTCGGTTTTTTTTTTGCAAAAAAGTTTTTGTATGAAAATAGTTTTTTTTTTGCAAAAAAGTTTTTATTTTACCCTTTTTAGTTATCGTATCACACACAAATCCTTGTCAAGTATCAATTTCGCAATTTCTTTTACTTGGATGACATTTTTTCCAGCTATTTTGATGTCAAAACCAAACTGCTGAACCGATTTTGATGAAATTTCTATGGGACCAATCGGGAAGTAGATCCATTCAGATAAAAGAAGAATTTTTCAAATCGGTTCATAAATGACGGAGATATGGGGTAACAAACACAAAAAAAAACAACCGAATTGAGAACCTCCTCCTTTTTTTGAAGTCGGTTAAAAAGGGTTTTGAATTATTTGGCCTGCCTAACTTCCGCCATTTTACTTTATTTTCAAAATAGCGGTATTTGATCTTATACAAACAAGTTCTGTGAAGGGGCTTGATATTAAAGTCCTCTTCTTTTATAAACTTTTATTGATTCTTGCATTTACAAGTATTAGACACGTGTACATTTATATTGACGTGCCTCGTCGCTTGCGCCGGTTCTCGCCGCAGTTCGAATAATATATGACGGGCGCCGCGCAGTGTTGCCAGATGACGCGGCGCGCAGTGTTGCCAGATGACCGCCGATGTAGTGATGTGCCGCGTGCGGTACGGTTTTAGTGCGGCAGGTGCACACTATGGCGTGCACATACTCCGCGGCGTTGAAGCAATTTCAACAGCTATGGTGTCGTGGGCAACAGACACATTTTGTGGACTGCCCGTTTTATAAGTCCTTTGTTGGTATGGACGTCCGCAACCCGAACAATCCCATCATTTCCAGGGTATGTCTTCATTACGCGCCCCATGCGCCAGTCGAGAGGCATGAGGTTGTCCTCCCGCAGCACAACCATGTCGCCGACCTGAAGTGCTGGCTGCTCTCTCCTCCATTTAGATCTGCTCTGCAGCTCGGCCATGAACTCGCGGTGCCATCTTGCCCAAAACTGCTGCCGGATCTGCTCGATGCGCTGGTATCTATTGAGTCTAACGCAGTTAGCTGGTAACGACGGCACAGACATCAACGGGCGGCCTATAAGGAAGTGCCCAGGAGTCAAGGGATTAATGTCTGCAGGATCAGATGAGAGAGGGGAAATGGGGCGGGAGTTAAGGATAGCTTCTATTTGCGCAAAAAGCGTTGCCAATTCTTCGAATGTAAGGGAGGCACTACCAGCAACTCGTTTCAAATGATGTTTAGCGGATTTAACTCCAGCCTCCCATATTCCACCGAAGTGTGGTGAGTAGGCGGGACAAAACATGAATTTAATTTCCTCATTTGACGCGAAATCTGATACTGATTTACGACTGGCCCTTATAACTCTCCCTAACTCATTGTTGGCCCCTACGAAATTTTTTCCATTGTCGCAATAAATAGCGCAAGGCTTGCCGCGACGTGAAACAAACCTACGCAAACAAGCTATAAAAGCTTCAGTGGTCAGGTCACTGACAACTTCTAGATGTAGAGCCTTCGTGACTAGGCATACAAAAACGCAGAGGTAGGCTTTAGTGACGCGGTTACCTCGACCTTTTTTAGAGGATATCATAAATGGTCCCGCAAAGTCGATCCCACATGTACTGAACGGAAAATCAGGATTAACTCTTACACTAGGCAAGTCCCCCATTAAAGGCTGTATCGGCTGACCTCGAAATCGAGTACAAACCACACAAGTCTTAACAATATTTCGAGCTAAGTTTCTTCCACCCAGCGGCCAAAACCTCTCGCGAACAGAGGACAAAAGTAACTGGGGACCTGCATGAAACAATCTAAAATGTTCACAGTGCATTATTAGCGATGAACTATTCTTTTTATTTAGAGTATTTTCGTGCCGCGTGCTCACACCTAGCGGAATATGCAAGCGTCTAGCTATCGCCAATAATCAAAAACACGCATCTAGGCACCTCCCCCACAGCCTCAAATCAGCACGGCATTTACACGCAACCAAAAGCTGGGAAATAGGGAAAAGGATAGAATAAGGAACGGGCTTACTTCCTTTTTATCGCTGTTGAGACGCCGCCGCCATCTTAGTCACACATTGAATTCTTCCGATCGACGACAGCAGTAATGGGTTTTCTCGTAGCAGCTTCAAATCTTCACGGTCGCCACTTGTTGGGGCTTGATATTAAAGTCCTCTTCTTTTATAAACTTTTATTGATTCTTGCATTTACAAGTATTAGACACGTGTACATTTATATTGACGTGCCTCGTCGCTTGCGCCGGTTCTCGCCGCAGTTCGAATAATAAATGACGGGCGCCGCGCAGTGTTGCCAGATGACGCGGCGCGCAGTGTTGCCAGATGACCGCCGATGTAGTGATGTGCCGCGTGCGGTACGGTTTTAGTGCGGCAGGTGCACACTATGGCGTGCACATTCTGTATTAGCCCAAATCTTCTAAAGTGTCACATTTCCGACACCGACACTAGACAAACCGATTTCTTACTAAGTAACAAATTGAATTAAGATTTTCTTCGTTTTGTCCCGTCGTAAATATTTGAAAATATATACGTAAAACAATAAATTACCATTGCTTTTGAGTTGGCATTATTATTGTAATGGATTCGAGCCTGCCTGACTACGCTTCTGGAATTAAGAACCCGCCCCGAACTTAAAACATTTCAGCCTTACTCGATAAAGTCTCTCGTTTAACCCATTGGTTGACCCCCCCAACCAGTCTGCAGAGCTGCGACCGCGCCTGCTGTACCTTGTTGCCCTCCCCAACGACGCCCCAAGCCGTGGCTCGTACCCCACAGGCACACTTTGTGGGGTACAAGTCTTAGCGTGCAGTCGCTCAGTTTTTAAGTTGTTGTGCAAACACAGGATAGTCCGGTTAAGCAGACGACAATCTCCTAAATTGACCTGTGAAAATATATTCACACGAAAAAAATGCCATGGCCTAAAGCGATTAGCAACTGCTATAAGCTGCCCGTGCATGTCTGTTATAAAAATCAATATGTCTTACTTACATGAATTCACCAGCTACAGGAGAATAAAATGAAATTCTACAATGTTGAACACCGAGCTCCGTTGGTTCAAAAATTACTAAAAACTTCCCTTTTTCAAGAGGTCCTAGCACGAATTCCCTATTTGCTGATACCGATGGATGAGACAGCTGCAATATAAAATAACCACATTATGAAGAAGTATTACAAAGAACACAAGAATCCATTATAAAAACACAGAAAAAGTCTCTTCCAAATAATTTCAGGTCATAAGGCGTAGAATAGGTAGGTAGGTTTCACCCATCCTGTGATGATTCTGTAGGTACTTGACAGTCCAATTTAAGTATTTCGAGATGCGACTCTGTAAAATCTAAGGATACGGTGGCGCCACATGTTTGAACTTGGCGCCACAAGGTTAGGTCCATTTTTTAAGTAAAAAAAAACCCTTGAGGGCTCCGTACAAACTTGTATGTTCATGGTTTAGCCATCACGGAAATCAGGTCTCAAAGATTCCAAGTTCATAAGCTCTTAAGAAAAGAGAAGTCGCATTGAAGAACAAGTTTAATTTTGTATTGTAATGTAATGTATAACGGGCTGGCAATCAACGGGAAGTACCCTATAGGTTTTGGTTTACTTGCGAATAAGCAAAAGCGACATAAATGGCCATTTTTTTATTGCGTTGACTAAGAAGCTTGATTTTTATTTTTACACCTCCAAGGCACCAAAGACCTAAACATTTGATAATAATTTCAACTTGATACCAACACGCTTTGAGAAAAAAGGGATAGACGGACACCGAAATGATTCTAAAGGTAAGAGTTCCATTTTCCTTTTGAGGTACGGAACCCTAAGGGGCCTCGCGCACTACGCGGCCACGACTACGACTTTTGGCCGCAGAAGCTTCGATCAGGAAGAAAGTTTTGCGTTCGAGTTCAGACCGTCAGCGTCCGACCACTTTTGTTCGAGATAGCTGCCGGCCATGCGACTCCCAATCGCGTAGTGCGCAACGTCCTTAAAAAGTAGGTGTTTTATAATACAACAACATAATAACCGTGCAAATAAAATCAGCCCTGACTTCACTCCTATTTTGCACTCGGAGACGGATCGGAATATTAGTTCCTAGCGGAGTTTCGTGTTCCACAGTTTTTTCTTTAGCAGGCAAACATTCCAACATAACTTTGTAGACAAATGTGCCGACAAAAAAATTGAACACTTCTAAATAGTCCTCAGTATTGCCAACCACTAAAGGTGAATATTTCATTTCTAATGGAGCCTGAAATAAATATTCACATTTAAAATTTCTACTCGTACTTTCAGAATCAGTTTTCACACAGTCTGCTGGAGTTGGTGGCTGTTAGTTTTATTTTATTTCCATATCACATTTGATACCACCAATTGCATGTGCCTAAGGGATTTAAAAACTTGGCACAAATACAATTTATTGAGGTAGGTAATTCTTTAAGTGGGGTCCCAAGGAGTCACACCAATTGTGTCACAGTGTGTCTCGTTGGTATTATTTTTCCCATACCGAGCCACACTGTGATTCGTTGGAACCTTTTTTTCCAGGAGGGTTCCCAACGAGTCACACTGTTGCACATTGCAATTTTATTATTCCGATTCAGTTACCTAAAATGAAATTCATACGAACCTTAGCTAATTAAATGTTTTGGTTTTCAAAGCTATCTGCAAATGTATCATAACATCACGCCTATAATCCCAGAAGGGTTAGGCAGAGGTGTACGTGTTAGAAGACCCACATTTGGCCAGTTATGTTTAAATCCCATTCGATAGAGGGCGAGCCAATTTCCATCAACCGGGCACAAAACCAGACTCCGTGGTTGCTACTGAGAAATTCCTGATGGGAAAACCCAATACCACTTTGCCCGACCCAGGAATCGAACGCAGGACCTCATGCTCAGTAGTCGCGCTGGCGACCACTGAACCAAGGAGACAGTCTGAAATTGTCTTGTTCATAAATTGTCTTGTTCATAAATTGTCTTGTTCATAAATTGTCTTGTTCATAAATTGTCTTGTTCATAAATTGTCTTGTTCATAAATTGTCTTGTTCATAAATTGTCTTGTTCATAAATTGTCTTGTTCATAAATTGTCTTGTTCATAAATTGTCTTGTTCATAAATTGTCTTGTTCATAAATTGTCTTGTTCATAAATTGTCTTGTTCATAAATTGTCTTGTTCATAAATTGTCTTGTTCATAAATTATTATTAACAGGACAATTTCAGATGCTGGTCTAGTAAGTACTTTTTGCTGGACTATAATTATATTATCCAGCAAAAATTACTAGACTAGCATAAATTCAATTCATTTAAGTCTAGTAGGTACCTGTACCTACTCACCGTGAATTAGTAGTTTTAAAATACTAACTACTATGATTTATGTCTAGGCGTGATGTTATGTTACAATTTCAGCTTGGAGAACCAAAATATTTAATTAAAATATTAAACTTCGTATGAATTTAATTTTAGGTGACTCGCTGGGAACCCACCATTCTTTATGATTAATTATCCAAAACTACCCACCTATTAAATGGGGATGGAGGGGCATTGTAGTTTCAAGGGAAAAATAGCGGATAAAGTTGCGGGCAAGGTGCTAGTTAAATATTTATAGCAAAGGCAGGAGCAGAACAACATCTTGATATCTTCCGTAGAGTTAAATTCATTACAACTGGTGCGTACACGCACACATCCACGTATTTGGTCTGCATCGGCCTTAAATAACTAGTATCTAAAAAAACAAGTTACGATAAGTGAAAATATTGATTACCTCTGAATTTCCATTGATTTTCAAAATTTCAGGACATTGTAGTCTGTCACAGCGGATGTAAAAGTCAGCATCGTCGGCAAGCGGATTTTTAATGATTATTTCACTTTGTGTCATCTCACGCGCCCGACATTTGAACGTCAAGGTGTCCACTATAGGACTCGCAGTTACAGTCACGGTGATGTTGTAGTATTGATACTCACGACTCAATTCGTTTGTGAAGAATACCTACGGTCAAATATTATAAGTTTACAATCGAAAATGTAACATAGAAATAGTTCATATGGTCAGCTTACGGCTGCATCATCGGATCCAGGACCATGGTCCATGCACAGGGCAATTTCAGATTGCTTAACATATTTTCGTGCAACGTTGATAAACGTTGAAATACTAGAACGCATTTTGAGCCTTTTTCAAACAGCCACAACCCGATGTAATACATTAGTAAGGAACTTGCCGATGTTGATGGTTAAGGTGATGCCTAAATGAACATTCAAGATATCGGCTGCAAATATTTGTACATTTTTAACATAATATGGGTTTTTAGGGCGCTGATGAATACAGTAAGGTCTAAATGAAAATCTAAAACGTGAAAAGAACATCGACCTCGTTGGCATACCTATACCGTCCGCTATTTTGAAAAAAACGTTCGTTTTGGCGGCCAGTGATGAAACAAGTGCCAATCGACAGAGTAAAACAAATTTCAAATATTTTGGCGGCACAAGGATGGTCGCTGCGGCGCGGCGGCGGCGCACAGCATAAAATAAAATCGTTTATTTGCACCTTAATTAAAAAATATGGTTTACAATAAAAATAGACTCTAAGGTAAAAAAGTTGTATGTTAGAGTTGCAGCTAATACCTAAGCTAAGATAACTTATTATCTTGTAATTATAGGTACCAGCGCCCATTCTCATTATTTTAGCCAATGTTATTGTGCCTAGTTTGTAGAAAAAATTAGGACAAATTAAATGAAAAACATTTTGCATCACAAACATCAATTTGCATCACCAGGTCAGTAAGGTGTACAAATTATAAGTACAGGAATACTTTAAAATAGTTATGAAATATTTAACAATTCAAGGTAAAATTAGTTCAAATTTTAGATTGTTTTATGCTAAGCACAGGAATTAGGAACCGCTTAGGCAGCATCATTTGTGAAAAACTAAAAAAAAACTTTTATTTTTTCACGTTTTTGAACTCAAATATCTTAGAAAGTAATAGAATCATCACTGAATATTGTTTGCAATCACTTACACCCGTATCTATAAACAAGTTAAAGTGTTTACTTCAGTAAATTACATTTTTTAAGATACGATTTTTATTATGTTGTTTAGTTATTTCCTAAAATAAGAACTGTAAAAAGTTAGAATTCTTAGCTTTGCTTTCTTCGACAGTTCTAACTACGTTTAAATTCTAGTCTATTGCATAAAAAAATTAAACAAGTAATTTTACTTAAGCTCAAGTAATTACTTTAACTTGACTATAGATAAATGATAAATGATGTTTATTTTGCAAATAGGTTATTACAAACACTTTTACACGTCTTCTTTTTTAAAACTAGATGAGGCCGGTGTTTCGTATCTGACTACTCTGAGAAGAAACAGCCGAAACAAACTCAGAGGTCACAGTCTCTTTTAAGGTCCAGACATAATCTTGATAAACTCACATGAGGACTATGCAGATGAGTGTCTGAGATGGTCTTTTGAAGAAAGAACCATACAGATTTGAGTGGACCTGTCCAGCCAGTGCAAGCATTTGTCAGTTATCGTGTAGCTGAACTCATAACTCAAGGAGCTCAACGTAACGACGAACAATACCAAAGAAGGGACATTAGGACATAAGGATACGGGTGTGACTCTATCGACTGACACTTGTTTCATCACTGGCCGCCAAAACGAGTTTTTTTTTCAAAATGGCGGACGGTATAGTTATGCCAGGTCCCATACAAAAATGTCGAAACCTCTTTTCAAATGATTGTCATGGGTGTTGTTTTCGTGGTTTTTGGTGGTGCTGATGCCGATAATGAGGTCGAAATGAAAATATAAGGTGGCGGATGAGAAAAAAATTTCGACATGGGAGTCGTTTTCTTGGTTTCTAAAAACAAAATGGCGGCCATTTTCCTCAAATCTGTCGACAGCATTGTATTCAGGTTGGGTACGGAGACTCTGATGGCGATTTTAAAAGCAATTGGTTCAGTAGCGAAGAACCCCAAAGGGGTGGCCATTTTTCTCAAATCTGACCGCAGAATTGCATTCAGGTTGGGTGCGGAGAGTCGTTTTGTCAACGCCACCCTGTATATATGTTTTTCGGCACTTGCTTGAAAAATTTATAACAACGTGTCAACTAGGAATTCACATACAAACAAAGCAATATGAATTAATAAAGCTTAATAAATAGGAAGGCATTGCACTGACTCTGAATGTCATTTCACACTCCTCGTAACTAACGAAGTTCCACCGACAGGTGGCAGCGGCTTCGCCCCATGTTTTGACAGTATCTGGGCATTTGATTTCGAAATACCCTTCGAATTTTTCAGGCACTGTCTTTATCACCTCAGTAGAGACTGCGTACGACTCGGGGTTCTGAAAACAGTTCTTTTTATTTTGCCACTGGATTCGCCCGCGTGTTCGCATATTATACATCCGTATGTCAAACTTCAGCGAAATCCAATGTTGCATGGCAAACAAATAAATAAACTCACTTTCACATTTATTATATTATTAGGTTATGGTTTTAAGTAAATTCAGAGATAATACCTACCTAATATTACATAACCAGACTGCAGTTCATCCAAAGTTAGGTTAGGTTAAGTTATTAGTAGATTGTAAATACCTCAGTAATATTATAAACGAGTAATGATTCAATATGGACATCCTTAGCGGGAACACTTATTTCAATGTTGCCATTAGGGTTAGGTGCTCCAGCATTCCCGACTAATGTGATGAATAATGCAGTTTCACCAAGAGGCGAGAATAAAACTTGACTCTAGGGAACAGAAAGCAAGAATAAATCAATTAAAAGAATATCGGCGACTTACCGACTACTTAAGTCGGAAAATTGTTTGATTCTTCATTATATCCACAAAAGGCGTAATTAATTTATTTAACAATTTATGTACCTACACACTAATTACAGAAATGAATAAAGGAACAGAAAAATAGTACAAAGATAATGCTTATTTCTAAAGAAATCTCTTCCTGTATACCTGCGAAAGGAGACACTAAAAAAAGAGATGAGATCTTTTTTGTTTTTTCAAATGCACGGAGTGTTATGAATAGCCAAAACCAATTTGTAAAGCGCCTCGTCATTGTTGGAGTAGTCCACGAAAACAAGATTGACAAAAATACTGATTCAAACCGCGCCGCGCTGTTTATGCAATGCCACGGAAAGCAGCGTTGTCATAGGTTTGCAATCAGCCGTGTGTTTGTAATGATTGTACGATATTTTTTTATGTATCTAAATTCAAATAAAGATTAGGCAAAAGATTTACATCATGTCTGCCGAGAGTTTTCGGTTTAAAGGTGAGAGGAACATCTACCGAAGAATTAGGTTCAACATTGAATTCTTTCCATGTTTCGAATGGTCCACCTGATACTTCAGAAATAATTAGCCAAAGATCGTCAGTTCTGCAAATGTCAATAAACACACATAAGTACCTGCTTAGTCAATTTGAACATGCAGCATTCTTGCAGCTACCTAATTCCCTCTGTGGAGATGCTGGCGTGCCTACATGCCACGTCGTTTGACAGGACCACTTTGTTTTGCTGAATCGTTCTTTACGTCAAAGTGTGAAACCGGGGTTTATTTACTCTCCAGCTTTTGTCCGCGGCTTCGCTCGCTTTAAAATTCAATTTACTAGTAGACTATATGTAACTCCAGGTCATAACTCTATCTGTGTACTCAATTTCAGCGTAAAGTGGTAACAGAAATATAGATTTTCACATTAATAGTAGTGAGGTGTGATGCATTCATACGTACGGATTGACGATGACAATATAGTCGGTATGCTCGTCACGGACAGGACATTCTATGCTCAGAGTTTTATTTTCAACACTTCCCACATCGATGCACGTTCCATAAAGGGCTAATTCAAGAGGCTTGTAGTTTTCCAAATTACAACTTGCCTAGAACACGGTGCAGGTTCAGTAAACAAAAAAAGGTTAGGGTAGTACAGGGACAGACGTAACGGGGGAGTTTACACCTCACTGCCCCCTGGGACCAAATCCACAGATCAAGCGGGCCGGCACTAGTCCGGGGCAGCGAAGTCGCCGTTCTCGCTGCTCACCGACGCAAGTGTGCGATGGAACACCGGTGTGGTTTAGTCAGTCCCCAGGGCGGAAGACATCCATTGAGGATTTAACATCGTGAAAACAAAAGTACAGGGACAAAACCAAAATTATGTGTGTCGTGAAAATACGTACCCATACTTTAATGAACGGGTTATGATTGTGCGGCCTGAACGTTATGGTAAAGGTAACGTTTGTGTGAGCTGCTATTGTGCCACACTGTGGGCTTATTGTGAATTCTTCCGATATCAATGGTTGCCACCAAAACCTAGACAGAACAAAATATCAGAGATTCACAAACGTAGCTAAATATGAACCAGGAATGTACATGGGTATCATCATCTTACTGCCCTTGTCCCATTCAACTTGGGGTCGGCGCAAAACGTTTTCTTCTTCCATTCTCGCCTGTCAGACGTCACCATCATTTATTCCTTCTTTCCTTTCATCATACGATTCATCTATCTTTACTTTGACCTTCCTCTCCCTCTCCATCCATAACTATTTTAGTTACATGCGTTTCATCCCTCAACATCCATACCGAGACTAACGACTCCCGTTAATTTTTTAACAGACTTAAAAAAGCAGTGGCGGCGCTAGAAAAGTCAATGAAACAAACAAGAGTCACCGAATTCCGAAAGTAAAGTTATTTTCCACTTTTAGTGTTTTTTTTTATTAAGTTAACTGGCACCACTTGCAAAACTTGCTCTAATATACTCGTTTACTTTATCCATTCTTGTCATTCTATTCACATCCATCTCAACTCTCTTCTCTCCGCTAAATGCAATCGTGTTTTATTTATCTCATCCACAGCCCAGCATTCTGATACATACAGTACAATACAGGTTTAATCACGGACTTTAACTTCAATTATCAGTTGCATCCGCGGGTCGCAAGTTGTTCTTGAGTTGGAATGGGCGTTCCGGCAAGAGCCAACAAGTATTCCGTTTTGGCTCTACTATATTTCAGGCCAACATTCTCCAGTCTTTGCCACCATATCTCCTCTGCATCATCTGCTGCTGTCATCTGCATCTGCTCTGGACCTCTTGGCCACTCTCAGCAACCAGCACAATGTCATCGGTAAACAGCATACACCAGGGAATCTCTTCCTAGATGTCCGACGTGAGAACGTCTATTATTACCAAGCCGTCAGCCACATAGAAGCTGCCGTAGACCGGACTTGAGTACTGCATCGACTGTACATCGCTCGGATCAACTGCACATAATTCCCAAGCACGGCTTCCTCGTAAAGAGCCCGCTACAAAACCTCACGAAGTACCTAGTCGTATGACTTGTCGAGTTTGACAAACACCATGTGAAAATCTCTGTATTTCTCGCACAGCTGGCGGATGGCGAAAATATTCTTCGTCGTTCACCGACCAGGCATAAAACCGAATTGGTTCTACGAAATTTCGCTCTCTTCTCTCAGTCTTCTTTCAATAACTTTCATACTAAGTGACATTAGCTGTATTCATACCATTCCCGAAGGGTAAGGCAGGGGTGTACCTAATAGGTTTACCCATATTTTGCCAGTTATCTATTATTGCCCGATGTAATAGGAGGCGAGCCTATTGTCATTAACCGGACACAAATCCAGACTCCGTGGCACCAGCGAACTGTTACACAATTCCTCAGGTTCGGCTTCTTCCAGCAACAGCTTATTGAAGAATAAAGCTAACCACGTCCATCGGTCCATCCGCAATGAGTTCCACACTTCAACCGGGATTCCGTCCGGTCCTAATGCCTTACCGTTTTCATTCCATTTACTGCAATCCTCACTTCATCCACATAATAATAATATAACTTTTCTCACTAATCTCTCATTCACTGGTTATTTTTCACACCAACACACGACTAACCACATGACTCCAATCATTCTCTTCGAATGATGATGAATATCAGTTTTTCAAACTAACTCTTTCGCCTGTCCGTAATTTCCTCATCATCCGAAAGAACCATTCCAGTTTCGTCATTTACGCATTTTGCTTGACAAACATTCTTTGCCTTTTTCATATGGATATTGTAAAATAAAAGTAACACACAGTACCTATTGGCACCGCGTTTTATTGGTATTGAGCTTGTTTACCTAGTCCCAAAGTCGCCTTTATTCAGTAGCATTACTTTGAGTTTCTTGACTCCACGTTTGCGCACGCGGCCAAATTGAAGCGAGTTCTGACTGAAGACCAGACTCATACCCGTAGCACAACCGCTCAGACTAACCAAAGGCCGCTCAAAGTTTAACACTTTCATGTTTAACTAAAATCAAACGACAACATTTTATTGATTGTGATTAATTAGTAATTTTAGGTTAGCCAAATTGTGTCAAATTCGAGCGCTGTCAGATAGGTCAATACAACTCGGCGTACCCTGATAACTTCGCCAGTATCAATGATGTTCCACAGTACTATGTACAAATAAAACAGTTTTAGTTGGAAAGTAAACACAACTCTCACAGCGTATCGTCGAAGCACTGTATTCTTTCTTATCGACTGTCAAGTTTTAAATAACTCAAAAGTCAACTTGCAAAAAATCTCGCAGTAGGCCTTGGCATAAAAAAACTACAGCAATGTATTCTTAGGATCCTGATTTGAGAAGGCAATAACTCACATTAAAAAACAACTCTGATCCGTTTGGACACAAGTAGGTGCCGTAGTTACAATAATAATTATGTAGAAGATTATACCTGAACGTTGAGCACGCTTATCAAGCCAACCGGCTTGAATTGTATCTTCACAGGTACTTTACCGTACGGAGTTATCCTGGTTTTACCTGGTATTACTTTCAAAGAGGACAACGCGTTTTGTGTGTCCATGGCGATTTGGTTACGAATTTTATCATTTTTGTATGTTTGCAACATTTGTACTCTGAAAATTTATACCAAAATGGCATATTACCCATCTAAACGTCCTATATTTCGCTTGCGAAACCAGGTTTTGGTCCCCGGTTTTACTATAGGACCGAAACCGGGTTTCTATGCTTTAGTTTAGTGCTATAGGTTTATGTATATTAATTTATACATACAGGTTAAATAGATTGAAAAGCTGGCGGCAGTGCAGTCACTGCCGCCAGCTTTTGAGCTAGGATGGGGGGGGGGGGCAGAAGGGTGCGATTAACACTCTCACCGCCACTCATATATAAGAATTAACAATTCCAGCAAGCCATGCGGGCCGCCGCGCGCCGGCGGACGCATCTCGACCTATCCGCACAAGCCACGGTGAAAATGTTCTAAACAGTGCAGCAGGCCGTACGGGCGGCCGGCGGGCTCACTGATTGTTCTTATTGGCAAGCCGTGCGGTCCGCTACGATCTCGAATTGTCATGTAATATTTGTAGGGCGCGGCCAGCTGTTATAGTAAAACGAAGCTGGTATATTTTTTTGATGTTACTTTCTTGGTTTTTTTATACAAAATGAAGGCGTTGATCATAGACGTGCTACATAAAAGCTCTATTGCCAACTTTGTTTGTAACACACGGGTGGCGTGACAGTTTCGATTGAATTTAAAATATTAACGATAATTTTAGCGCGAAAGTTACGGTACGCCGGCCGCCCGTATGGCCTGCTGAACTTATTCAACGCAACATACAGTGGCGTGCCTTGTGTGAAAATTTTTCATATATTGCCATCTTGAAGGTTAGAATTGTTTCGACCCTTCATACAGGAGTTACTTCATCAATTCACAGACAAAGTCAAGATTCAAGAGGAAGTAGGCCGCAAGAGCGAGCGAAGTGTGCTCGAAAATTTTTACATCTTGCCTCGAATAAATTCAGGTATGTTATTTGAGATCAAAATATCCACATTCTCCATATTTAGGAACCTTGTGTTTGTCATAATTGCCTATTAAGGCCTCGGGCAAGGCACTCCTAATTAATTTCAGCCTGTTTATACCGGTTACTCATGCGAAAATCCAATAGGAGTGCCAATCGAGAAGCCTCTGGGTCAGCTAAGGTTTAACCATTTACTGCATTTTAACCTCAAATTAGAAGTAATTTTTACTAATAAAAATCTCGGAGCATGTTACCTCGACGGCCCGACACCCTGCTCATGCACAGCCGTTAAAGGACTGAGACAAACACTGGTAGCGTCAGAATTGGTCGTATCTTCTACAATCGGGTACATTTCTCTGAATATATACGTGGCTTCTATTGGTATTTTACTATGATTCATCACTTCTATTGTGCGAATAAGCTTTTCTCCAACTTTAACGTGACCTAAGTCAAAGTTCTTTTGGCAACCTTCGTAAAGATCAAATAGGAGAGGAACTCCTGGAAAATAAGCGAACATCATTATGTCAGTTATGATATATTAGCGATAAAAGGTACTACATAGTCTTTATCGTGAGCAATACGGACCTTCTCCTTTAATAATAACATTTTCTTCGCAGAGGGAGTTCACAAAAAACTGTAAGGTGAATTCATAAGTTTTAACTTGCTTCGGTCTGAAGTAGATCGCTATTTTCAGACGCTTCCCAGGTTTGATGCTCGATACCTTTGTGTAATCTACGAACAGTTCCGGTATACTTGGGAAGTTTAAGTCGATACTGTAAATAAAGAAAATACGTTCATGTTCTCATTATTTACAGCAGTGAGCTATCAACTAATCGGATAGGGAAAATTAGGTCGATGAAAGCATAATAGAAAAAAATTCTTACATTATAGGCACTGTATCATCGTTAGTAAATGCAAGGTTCTGCTTGTAGGTAGGATCCGGTGCATTGATAAAGCACCTTGAAAAATTAAACTCCTTGAACGAAAAATGATATAAAGGCTTTTCAATTTCCGAATGTATGAAAATACTGTATTCCGGTCCATCTGAAATCTAAACAAGGAAATTATCCATCAGCCATTTTAACCACACTAAGTGAGTACCTACAAAATAATGCTTTAAACATAAATTATACGTTTTTAGGGTTCCGTTGCCAAATGGCAAAAAACGGAACCCTTATAAAGACGTCCTGTCCGTCTGTCTGTCTGCCGTGCGTGCGTATTTCACAGTCATTTCACTCCGAGACTGTTGGCACCGTTGAAATTTGGTAGTAAGTAGTAGTGCTTTTTATAAACCGCTACGCAAAAGTGGTGCAAAATTATGAAAAAAAGGGGTGGCCCTCCATACATAACTGGAACTGAGGGTTGAAAATAGTACATTTTGATATAAGTGGGGAAGTTTCTTATTACGGCCGAGGCGGTCTACACACGAGCCACCAGGCCAGGTTGTTATGGAGCCAAGAACTGCAGTAACAAATGCCCACGTGTATCAAACGACGGTTTTCAATACACTTTCGAAGAAATATAATAATAATAACTATTTTCTACATAAAGTGGAACCTCTTTCACTCGAACCTCGTTAACTCGAAATCCTCTCTAAGACAAAGAAATTAATTAATGCCTTCCGTTGTTTCCGAAGTACAAAAAACCATACAAATCGAATTATTGAGACGCTATAACTCGAACTGAATATGATTTTGCCTGTGATATGGTTTAATAATATACTTTTTTTAAGTCAATGTTTGATGAGATATTCGCTTGAGGGTGGGGGGAGATGTGGCCGGCTCGAATGTTAAAAGTAAGAAGAGGAAAATTCTGACAAAATAGGTTTGTCAAATATTTAACTTAAAAAGATCTTTCAACGATAAGTGGTTTGAATAACATTGGATATTTAGTTTTTGAGATATGGAACTTTTTCGTGAAACTGCAGCAGTAAGTTGGTTTGTCATTAACATACTATGAAAAACAAAATTAGTTTTGCGATTCACGAGCCACAACCAACTCGGTAAGTCGAAGCAGTTACCGCTGTGCCACCACTGCTCCGGACGCAGATATAGGGAGCCGATATTATCTTCGTTTTATATCCACGTTTACCTCCATCAACCTTCGTCCAACCCTACGTGCGCCCCTATGCTTATCGGCCGGCAATAAATATAATTGAGCGTTCAAAATATTGTTTGGCTCTACGGAACCCTTTGTGCGCGAGTCCAACTCGCACTTGGTCTGTTTTTTACGTGTCTGAAGTGCTTAACAAGAAATTATTAAAAATAAGTTTTACGCACAGACAAGGTGACAGGGAAAGCTTGAACCGGCACTTGCTTGACCGTGAAGTACAAAGTACATTCCACCTCATTGGCGGGCGTGACGTGCCCGCTCTTTGGCTCCACTCTCAGCTGCATGTACTTCTTCACGTGCGAGCAGTTGTAGCTCCAGTCGAAGAAAAATGTTGCAGAACCATAGTTCTTTATATTAAACGGTAATGTTCTTTCATATGTTGATGCAGTCTAAAATACATAGCGTTATATAGTTGATTTAATTAATTGCCAGAAAGATTTTCATTAAAAAATACAGTGACCTCCAACAGTTAGTTGAAATTATTGCCTTCAGAAGTTACGTCGCATTATTATCTCAAATCCTAGATTCAAATGACCCTCAAACCTTTGGACCTAGATCCTGCAGTCCAATTTTGCACAGTGAATGACCTTTGTGATGTAGACAAGAAATAAGGCCGGAATTCCCACGCAATAGGGAAATCATATGCGGACTAAGTTACTGCAAATTGCTAGTAGATATAAGACGTTATTTAATCTTATCTATTTTTATCTAAAATTCTAGGAAACAAACTATTCAGTTGCATCCGGTAAGACTGGAAGCCGACCCCAACATAATTGGGAAAAGGCTAGACAGATGATGATGATGATGTAGGATACAAACCTGATCCAAATGTATATTGGTAATAGCTTCACTGTTAAGTAAATGTTCATGACCAATTAAATGGTATGTCACTTTAGGCTTGATGGAGAAGCTAAGCGCGTTGACGCACAGCGTTAAAAACTTGGTTAGATATGTTATATTACAAAATATTTTGAACGACAGTGGGCCATCCTGAATTGGAGTGTATATTATTCTAGAAAAAGAAAATTTTATAGAAAATATTGATAATTATAAGAAATGAAACTACCAAAATATCTACAATTATAAACATTTCTTACTTAATTGGTGTTTCAGATCTAGGTTTCAGTGTTCCGTGATCTGGGTGGCAAATAACAGGCGTTTTCCCAGATTCGTTACACAACGAGTTGCCCTTAAATTGAAACTGGAGATCTTCGGTCTCATTGCTCTTCAATATAACGGTGTTGGTGGACGTGAAGCCAACGAGGGAGTTCCTTATGATGAGAATTGTTGGAACGAATACAACTTCGGGCTCTCTTACCAAACCAACAACTAATATGTCCATGTGTAGGTTATGAACTGGTATTTCGAACTTCCACTGCGACTCGTAATCCTATAAAGTAAATAAATAATGATAAAAAATAGGTTTATCTTAAGTAGTGTACACACTGAAGCCGCCGTCCCGCCGACTTACGTCGGCGACTTTAGTATCTGCAGGCTAGTTGATGGTTTCAAATCATTGCAATTCGAAAAACTTTGTCGTTGGCACGAGACTTTTTTTACAGTATAGCTTGCGTGTCGCCGGGTAACTGACACAAGTCGCCGACATACCGCCAGCAAGTTACTATCAATAAAAAATAAGTCAACTGTTTACCCACCCCAGGGGCAGTAGGAGAGAACGTGAAGGTAACTTCGGTAGACGTGCCTCCTTCCACGTACCCTTTCAACTTGTTGCAATGAATTGGGACGAGCTCCGGCTTATTAGACAATATCATTTCGAATATGAATTCGTATGCTTCGCTAGTTGGATTTATCACATTGAATGTTCTGAAATGATTTAATGATTTTCAGTGGATATTATTGTAATCGTACATTGATTTGAAGCCGCGTTTGTTGTGCGCGCAATAAATTGTATATTAAGGTTAACCGCACGTAGGTACTTACGTGGTAACAATACTACGGTAAACCGTCATTACTGCTACGATATAAAGATGCTGTCGTTACCATGGACGTGCGGTCGACTGTATATTAAACGTGTTAATTTTCGAATTATTAAGAAATAAGGGTACCAATACAAACTTTTTGTAACATCCAGATCCCAAAACATTGAATTCCAATACTGTCAAGTGTGGAGGCAAAGCTACCCCTGTGATCTTCCTCCTGCCTGATGACAAGTAAGTACTCTCCTCGATGTCCAAGTGGACGTACGGTATCACTGAACGCACCGTCAGCTTGCACGATATGTTTTGATCGTAGGGATCTAGATTATCTGAATAAAAGTATAAAAAGAGATATCAGGTGAATACCAAAGAAACGATGGATAATCTAAGTGATAGGTGACCTGTATAAGCTATAGCTAGAAAGATGGAGACTCATGAGATGACGACTAATAGAGTAGTATGGAAGAAGTAGACATGCTGCGCCAACCCCAAATAAATTTGGGCTAAGGGCGAAAGAATGATGATCATCCCTTACCTAATGCTATCACTAGTACAAAACTAATAATCGTTGAAAATTCTTAGTTACCTATAGTACTTTTCAGCCTCACTTTATAATCAAATGCGTCGTGAGGCGCAAATGTGACTCTGAAAACTCTGCTCTCGCCAGGCTTCAAGCAGTCTTTGACAGGTTCTATTGAGAAGGGCAGGTCGACCTCGAACCACGTGTCCACGCTGTCTCTGCCTTGACTGTTACTAAACAGCGTTACGTTGCTGGGATCTGATGATAAGGAATTCAGGTATATGAATAAAAAGTTAACTTTGTTTTATTTAAGTCCGGGTGTACGAAACTAAAAAATACACTGCAAAAGAACTTTTTTTTTTTAAATAACCGACTTCCAAAAAAAAACAAAAGTGGAAAATAACTTTGCTTTCGGAAGTCGGCGACTTTTAATTTACGATTTTTTCCAACTACATTTACCTTTTTCAACCGGAAGGTCAGGCATGAGGTCATTTCCGTTTGTTATTGAATCAGTGTTGGCATTATTTGGGACCAGCTCAAGAGACAGGTCTTTCGGTTTGTCCTGAAAATTTTATGACGAAAATATTTGTTAAAAAGGAGAAGTACATATTATGAGTAAGTAAGAAAGAAACAGTGGGTATTTATTAGTATTGTTTTTGAGTTTATTAGTATTTTTCGAGTAAACTAATATGGGCTACGCGAATGGCTACTGCCACCCGCAGTCATGTATGCGGCTGCGGCGCGCGGCACGGGTCGCGTAGTAACCTCGGCGTCGTAACAGAGACGTTCCGCGTAGCCACAGCGTAGGGGCAATAGTAGGGCAATAAATTATGAATCACGCTAAAATTCTTAAAATGGTCACAGACGCGGTTAGGTTTAAAGATATACTTATTCACAGAAGGAGATCACCGCATCCTACGACTGCGCTCCAAACCATCGAACGAGCTACGGTAGGCAGCAACAGGTCGGCTCCGACTTCTGTTACGAGGACACGGCGCGGCTCCTCCCATGTAGCACATTCTACTAGCGTATGCCGCGCCGACGCAGTGGACGCAGTGTTGACACCGAGCGTCCTGCTCCCTGTTTATGCGACACAGGTACTTCCCGAAGCAACCATGCCCCGAGGAAACCTACGCCGCCCGAATCGACAGGGAGACGCGCATCCTGCCAAGCCATTCTTTGAGCACTGGACGGATTACCGCGATGGTAGCGAGGCCGGGAGGGGGTAGGCCATAAAAGCCTGTCCCGCCACTTCGCCTCCAGAACCTCGCGAAGCTGAGAGCGACGCAACTCGATCTCTCGCTGCATCGGTTGACCGCCCCGCGTCCGTGCTTCCTCACGCCACCGGTACAGTGACGCAACGACACTCACCTCTAGGTCCCATGGCGGTGAGCCGGCCAGTGCATAAGCCGCTTCGTGGGAGATTGTGCGATACCCCCTGATAGACATGACGGCCATCGCCCTCTGCGATCGCGATGCTGCCGGCCATCAGGTCAATGGCCCACACCGTGGCCCCGTACAGGGCTATGGATCGCAAAATCTCTAAGTACAATTTCCTACAGGCGGTGCTCGGGCCCCCCAGATTGGGAAGCAGCGTTGCGAGCGCACCCGCCGCGCCCGTTAATTTGGGCGCCAGCCGCCGGAAGTGGGATCTGAAATCCCACCGGCTGTCGAGCACCAATCCTTGATATTTCATGGTGGACTCGACAGCAATTTGTGTCCCCCTGACCACAATATGTGATCCCAGCGGCGGCTCCCGCCGGCGGCCATGAAAGACCACAGCCTCCGACTTGTTGAGCGCGACCTCCAGGCCCAGGCGCCGTATGCGGCTCACCATTTGCGAGACCGCAGCCGTCGCCAGCAACGCTGCCTCCCTGTACGAGCTCCACCGGGCCGTGACACTTCAAGGCCACTCCCGATGGGAGCTCGCCACTCAGCACCCGGTCCTATCCGATGTTCCACAGGGGTGGGCCCACGTCTGAGCCCTGTGGAACACCGCACGGCATGTCGCGCCGGCCTCCACCGTTGCGTCCCAGGTGAGTGACACCTTTTCCGCTAAATATGCCCCAACGATGCGGCAGACGTACGGGGGCACCCTGGGGTAGAACAGTGACACCCGAATACAGCTCCAGGGCAGGGTGTTGAAAGCGTTGGATACGTCCAAGGACACCACCAGCATCACCCCGCCCCGGGATACCGCTTCCTCCGCCAGGACTCTTTAATTATTTATTTAATGCACACTGTACACAAGCATAGTTACAGCTGGGCTTAAAACTAGTGCGTACATGACCCTGTTAGGGCGCAGCAAGATAACATAAAACTATCATTATTGTAATGAATATCTATTATTATCTAATATGGCGTAAAACTTTAACAATTAAGATTTAACATTAAAATTAAATCTAACTTTATACATAGAAAGAACGAAATATATCTTATTGTTAAAGTTCCTATTTCCTCTTACCCGGATAATGGCGTCCACAGTGGAACGCCCATGCCGAAAGCCGAACTGGCTGCCATGCAAATCCAGCCCCTCCGTGTACAAGTGACTGGCGAGGTGGGCAGCAATAATCCGCTCGAAAAGCTTACCCACCTCATCCAGCAGCACTGTGGGCTGGTATGCAGACGGCGATTCTGTTGGGCGCCCCGCCTTCCTGAGCAGGACCAGACGACCCGTTTTCCACTGACTCGGGAATTGGCCCTGCTCAAGATAAGCTGAGTAGAGTCCTATCAGCTGAGGCTCCAGTTCTTTAAGAGCGAGGGCAAGCGGACCGACAGCGGCGAACTCCGTCGGGCCCCGGGGCAACGGTTTTGGCCCGAAGCCGCGTTATTGCCGCCCTCATTCTGCTTGTGTCACCTCGGGGACGCTAACGTCTTCCTCATCCTCTGACTCTGTGGCTGTGGGAAAAGCCAGCGGTGGCGGTATATGCTCTTCTCTAGCAGGAAAGAGCATTGTGACCACTTCCTTCAGCAGCTGAGGCTGCAGACTTGGGGAATAGGGCATCACCTTACCCATCAACATCAGCAAGTTTCTTACTAATGTATTACATCGGGTTGTGGCTGTTTGAAAAAGGCTAATAACGCGTTCTGGCATTTCCTCATTAACACGCACTCATGAACGCTTTGTGGTCGAAAATCAAAACAGCCACAGCCCGAATTTCGCTTCGTGGTCGTTTTGTGTTTGCCACATCGCGATGTGGTCGGTTTTTTCGCTCAATGAGCGTTTTAGGCTTAACATAACGGTAATACCTTTTTAGTATAGGTAATCCGTACTGCGCGGCGGCGTATAAAGAGCAAAAATAAACCTGTAAATCTTTAAATTCGTGTTTATCTATTCTGGCTGGAAATTCATCGTCAATTTGAAAACTCCAGATTATTTTCATCGGAACACGGCCAGCATTTTCCACGGTGAAGTCGAAACTTCTTGTCTGAATATTGAAATGAAAATCTTTGAGAATAGAACACCTACATTATATAAAAGTTGTAATTCTTAAAAAGACGAATATGTTACCTGATAAATAAACGTGTCAAGTAATTGTTTACTCTCTGGCAAATCACAAACGTATCTTGTATATTCAGTTTGTGCTGAATAAACTATCGTCATGTTTATTTTTTTAAGGAAATTGTCTGTCGGTGTAATAGTTTGTTCATCAATAAGAGTTTCGCATCTTTGATTCAGACTCAAATCCCTGAAAACATTTTAATAAAGAGTCTAGTTTGTATGTAGTGCTGTTAAATTAAGCATAAGTGCGCCATGCAACTTAGACCGATCGACCGAAAAATTTTCTATGTTCGGATCGGTATAGAATACAATATACTTTATTGTACACCAAAATTGATACAGAACGGTTTTACAAAAAAAAAAAAAATATGGTTACAATGGCGGTCTTATCGCTGATAGCGATCTCTTTCAGACAACCTTTGGATGGACTGTACGAACATGAAATAGAAAAAAGAGGGGGTAGTCAGTGGTGTACTGCAATTAATATACAAAATTTAAAATAATAAAAGTTATTCACTACTTATCATGTAATATAAATACAATGCATATAAATACAAATATATATATATATGTTTTATAAAATTAAAAAAAAAAATATTACTGAGAAAGAAAATGATTTTCAACTAAGCTTTTAAAAGCAACGAGTGACTGAGCTTGTCTTACTGACACTGGCAATTCATTCCATAAACGGGCAGCCTGGACTGTGAATGACTGGTCATAAAATTTGGTGGAATGTGCAGGCATCAAAAGTCTCAAATTCTCCGATGATCTCAAATTTCTAGCATGAGTGTCATGAATAAAATTAAAACGTTGTTTGAGATAAGCGGGCGTTCCGGGATTAAACAGAATATTGTAGAGTAATGATAAAATATGCGCATTCCGGCGAAGGCGGATAGGCAACCACTTGAGCCTAACACGAAACTCTGAAACATGATCATATTTGCGTAACCCAAATATGAATCTGATACAAAAATTTTGGAGTCGCCGAACATAGAAAATTTTAATCATTAATTTAGAAAAAAACAGATGTTCCATAAATTTTGATCATGTAGGTATTGCAGTTTTGTAGGAAAAAGCTGTTTTCATTTTATATAACCGACTATAAATTTCCATGTGGGGGTTAAGAATGATGATCTTAATCAAATCAAATCTATTGACTTGATATTCTGTAATCAGATTAAGAAAAAAATTTTTTTTTAAAGAAATGTGCCAATTTTGAAGACAAGGATATAAAGATAAAGATTGGCTCGATAGATTTTGCGATTGGGCCTCTGTTTCCTTGAAACGTGTACTGCAATACAACCCGGATTCGCGTTGGGCACGAGAGACCTCTTTTCAACGCCTGATTTACGCAACAAAAGAGAGTTTTATGAACTTTAAAAAAATACGTGGTTATTAAGCATATAACCAATATTATATTGCACTAAAAATAATTGCAATTCATTAATAACTTCAGTTAAAAAAACACTGTAAACCGGCGCGAATATTTCGACGGGCTGTCAATCTTGCAGGACTAAGCCCTTCTAGATGCCTTGAGCTATAAAATATTTTGATTTCCTTATTTGCTTATCTTCATCTGTTTTCTTTCATTTACCCATCTTCCTTTCCAATCAATTCTACCAAGTTTTGTCCTTGGCATTTCATTATTTATTATAAAATATTACGGTAAATTTGATAATTATGACTAAACTTTAATAGTATATATAGGTAAAAACATTACTTGTTTAGACAACAGATTAAACTCGCCGCAGCCGCCAATTTCCGCGTTCTGCCTACGAGAGGCGCTAGCACTCTCTCAAAAAAGAGGGCGCGGCGGCGATTGTGGCTTTATTCTTCGTTGAAAACGTAGTTCAAATTGTGGCTTTTTAGATATCCTAATTATTTGATAACCTGTACCGTTTTTAATTATTTTGTTGAACTGGTTATATGTTGTATTATAAAAAGTAAGCCCTTATGTTCGTTACGCCCCTATTCGTAGGATACGACGATATACAAAAAGAAAAATATGGGTGGGGTTAACCCACCCATATTTTTGTAACTTGAAGAACAAAGGAGATGATTCAGATTCCAACTGCAGAGATTTTGGTGTAAGCTATTAATGTAATAAACATACTTATTATGATCAAAAAGGGTAACTGTTTGGCGATTGTCCCAAGTAGTTCCTTTTACATCCAGTGTGAGGGAATCATCACTTATTGCCATTAATGCACAAGATAAGAATTCCTGCAGAAAAAAAAACGAATTAATTTAAATCTAACCCTCAATTTTTCCCACAGCTGGGCAAAGGCCTTCCCCATAGCCTTCCACTCTTCTCTCCGTGCGGTTTTTTTTGTCAAATCTCTCACAAACGCCTCTAGGTCGTCACGCCAGCGTTTTATAGGCCTCCCTCGGCGATGACGCCTGTCTTGTGGCACCCAGTGCGTCACGACTCTGGTCCATCGGTCATGCTGCATTCTACAGGCATGGCCCGCCCAATCCCACTTCAACCCAGCAGTCTTATTGCCCACATAAGCGATTCCAGTTTTTGAGCTTATTGTGGTATTGCGAATTCTGAATTGAATAATGTTTAGAAAATAAAAATAAATCACCATTAATACTAACCTTATGTATTGTAATAGGTTGGGCAGAGAAGAACATTATTTCTATGTCCTTCTCTTCACCTGGGGAAATATAACCCATGGACGGTTTTATGACTAAACAGTCTGCTTCGGTCCAGATGAACTTGTAAACCTTTTCAGAATTATTGACCATTACAAGTGACCTTCTTTGTAAGGAGCCTAGTTCACAACCACCTGGAATAAAAAATACAGCATTTAATTTATTTACTTGAGTAATAATTGTAATTTTTTGCAGCAAATTGCAATTGTAAGGGCAACCACACGTCAGAAGATCTTTACTTACTACAAATAAATGCTATGAAGAAACGACGTGCGGTTGAGCATAAGTACATGGAAAAACAGCACTTTACCAAAATCTAATACGTATTTTAGGAGAGAGTTTTCTGCACTTGAAGTGTCACGGTCCCTGATTGAAATGGCGGACGGCCGTTTAGGCTTCTTGGTGTCTATTTTTGATTTTCTTTTTTCACCACTCGAGGTTTTACTTTTTTTTTCGATTGTAGACATCGTATCTATGGTCCTGTTTGCATTAAATTAAACTTAATAATCGTTAAGATTTGATAAGAATATTCAAAAAAGGATGCTCTAAAAAAACCCAGCATCGATTTTAAAAAGAATAGGATTGTATGGCATACTTAGCTGGTATCAAATCTGGAATTGTTAAAACAAAATCCCACGACCCTGTACTCAAAGTGTTAATTATAAAAGCGCAAAATAACGAGTTTTCTTAACATAGTAATAGTATAAGGGTAGGATATAGGTATAGATGTGTGTGTAGGTAGATCTATGTCAGATCTTTTACCCAACTGTGCAGAATGAGGTTATGTATGTATGTTTGGATGTCTATTTCTTTGGTACGCTCGGTAGCAAAACAGCGCGATAGATTTTAAGAAATGGGACATCATTAGATTCGTGTTGATGACGCAATTGACACAGACCATTTGGATTAAAAAAAACTTCAAAGCAAATGTTAGCAACTATTATGGGTGTGTAATGAGGGCCACCATTTCTCGTATAGAGTTTAAAAATACCGGCTCGAGGAGATAATTAATTATTAATATTCATAACACAATAAGTAAGAATTTATTAAGACAAAGATCAACAAAAAAATATTATCTACCTACCGAAAGAAAGAAAACACGTTTTTGTTTTCATTTTACCCTGTTTAGTTTAGTATTAATTTTATTTGATTAGTGTGAATGTGAGGACATTGTGGGTCATTTTTATGTTTTTTGTTTGTTTTTACTATTGTCTGGCAGTTTGAGTACTATAAGCGACCTACACAAATGTCGTTTCTTTGGTATTATTCGTCGTTTCGTTGAGCTCCTTGAGTTATGAGTCGAGCTACACGATAACTGACAAATGCTTGCACTTGCTGGACAGGTCCGCTGAAATTTGTGTGGTTCTTTCTTGAAAAGACCATCTCAGACACTCATCTGCATAGTCCTCATGTGAGTTTGTCAAGATTATCTCTGGATGTTAAAAGAGACTAAGACCTCTGAGTAGAAAGCTATCATTCACAGGAAACCTACTTTTTTTTCTCGACTTGAATGTGCCCTGGCGGTTGAGAGTATGTCTTGCTCACTCAAATGTCTCGCTGACGGTGGCGTGTGTGTTGGGTCATTTAGTTCCCTTCAAAATTGTTGAGTTGTATGATGGCTGATCCATGCGTCATGTTCGTGAACGGGCGCTGTCAGTTGTGACTGGTCATCTCTTAGTTGCCACGGTTTATTTGAACTAATTAATTTGGTTTTTTAATTGCCTTTTTTTGTACTGTGGAAACGTTTAACGTGCACGTCTTGCTACATCGTTCTCACATAATGTACCATCTCTACAAGAATGATATATGCAAGATTTTTGTAAAAACATTATGATTTAAAAGAGTGTCCATGGAGTTTCTGGCCCATTCTTCTCCATAGACATCTACGCTTTGGAATGGGCAACTACAGTACTTTCACAGTTATTATGTCTTGTGACTGGGACTGTAGCTTCATTTTTTATTGCAGTCTTTGTTTCGACAATTCAAAAGTGTCTGTAATTGGCCTACTTGAAATAAATGCTTTGATTTTGAGTTTGTTTCGGCTGTTTCTTCTCAGAGTAGTCAGGTACGAAACACCGACCTCATCTAGTTTTAAAAAAGAAGACTTGTAAAAGTGTTTGTAAAAACCTATTTGCAAAATAAACATCATAATATCTGTATATATATATATATATATATATGGGATCACCGCGCGAGCTTCCTCTACTAAATGAAAAAAGAATTACTTAAATCAGACCATTAATCAAGGCGAAATCAGTGAAAATACATGAAAAAAAATACTGTTCGAATACATAACCACATCCTTTTTTAGAAGTCGGTTAAAAAGCAAATAACCTGACAGAAATAATCAAATCAATTGAATTCGACAGCTAGAAAAGTAAGCTTGTTTTTAAACTTTTGCTATGTAGGTAGCTATCCAGTTTTTTTGCTTGCCATAATTATGTAATTCATGTAACAATCGTTAAATGAAACTGAGTCGAACAGCATTTACAAAATCTACGATTAAAAACCATGCATGCAGAATTTTCCAAGCGTAACGAGCTTGCGTGAGGCATTTGCATTACTTGAAAAGCTCGGAAAAATTGTTTTTCTACGCTTTTGTTATTACCACTTTGTCAAGTCCGGGGAAACATAGCGTGGCTAATAAAACAAAGTTGTACTGATGGCGCCATCAGTGAAAATATTTTAACTTACTGGATATCTCAGTAAAGTGACGTTGTTAAATGATGTTGTCGACTTCGGCAAAAAGTATCAGAACCATGAACAATTTAAGAGGCGAGCGAAGAGAGCTCGAAAGTTTTTGAATATTTTACTTTGTCGACTTATGTTTAACAGTTACAGAATGAATAAGTGTAGTGGACTCCAAAATGGAAGAGCGAGCAAAACGAGCTTGAAAAATTTAGCAGTCCTTCTCGGATTTGTATAGATTTTATTATTACCATTCATACAGGTAATATTGTCAACATAGTTTCTGAACAATTAAAAGACTGTAGGATGCGAGAGTAGCGTGCTCGAAAAACTAAGCAGCTTAGAGGCTAGAACATAAATGGCGCTTTTATCAACAAGTTAAGTAGTTGTCGCCACCCAGGGCCTTTTTGGCCTAGTGGTAAATAAATACGCCACTGCTTGTGTCAAGAGGAAAAAGGCTGCAAGAGCGAGCGAAGCGAGCTCGAAAATTTTATGACGCCTTGCCTAGGACAGGTTAGAACTGTGTCGATCCTTCATACAGGAGTTACTTGGTCGACTTTTAGACAAAAAGTTAAGATTTTAACACTGCCCAGCTTGGATAAACCTCCTTCTTATCTTACATCTCAATGTCAATATTTATGCTCTGCGCACAGCAAGAATCTTCGGTCCGCTAATAATTGTTTTCTACGATGTCCTTCTCATCGCTCTGGTTTTATCAAATCTTCTTTCTTTGTCCAGGCGGTCTTCCTTTGGAATGCGCTCCCTCAGAGTATTAGGACGGTGACCAGTCGGTTCACTTTCAAAATGAAAGCTCGAGAGCATATACACAAGAAGTTGGCAGATTCGTCTCAGAAATAAGTTGCAGTAGTTTTTTTTGTTATCTCTCTTCACTTTATATATTTTGTTTTATGTATGTATACAAGTATTTATTATATATATATATATATATATTTATATTTTAAAAATATTTTCTAGTATTTTCTTTTTTGTAATTGCACCTACTGTGTATTGTCTCTGCATCACCCTAAGGTAGACTGGTAGAAAATGCCCAAGGCATTAAGTCCGCCTTTGTACAGTTTTTTACTTGTGCATAAAGTTTTAATAAATAAATAAATAAACTAGGTTATTTTTTTTTAAGGGCTTGGAGGAACATGTGACTATCGACCTTAATTACGGTTGTGGTCATGCCCATCGTGCCCATAATGCTGTAACCACGCATGGTTTCCATTCTTTCAACCCTTTTGATACCAACTAAGTACCTATAAGTACAAGTATAATCTAAGTATAAGTACAATCCTTTGTACATCGTTTTTATTAGACGCTGGGTTTTTGCCCATACAAATCCAAGCATTCTTCTTTAATAAAAGGTATTTTTCCATAACCGTCATTTGCTGGAGCGAGAAACAGCTCTTTTTCTCGCTCTCCTTAAACTGCACAAGTTTATGTATGGGACCAATATAGTAATCGCGAGAAATAAATCAGCTGTCCCTTACATTTGGGTCGAGTACATAATTGAAGTTTTACATGGGACAGTTTTTTGCAATTACGTTACGATGTTGGTTCAATGTAGAAAGCTGTTCGGATTGATGGTCTGTACTATCATCTGCCTAGCCTTTTCCCAACTATGTTGGGGTTGGCTTCCAATCTAACCGGATGCAGCTGAATACCAGTATTTTACATGGAGCTACTGCCTGTCTGACCTCCACAACCCTGTTAGTACTGGGTACCCCTTGGTAAGACTGGTTTTCAGACTTTCGGGCCACTGACTACCTGAAACGACTGTCAAAGATCTACAAATGACAGCCGGGACCAACGGCTTAGTGTGCTTTCCGAGGCACGAAGGAAAATCGGTATGTAATGGGTGTTCACCCATCCACAAACCACCCTAGATGGACCGACCTTGATGGTCTGTACCACACCCTTATATGACACCTTTCTGATACACGCTGTATACTATTTCAAAGAAATCTCACCCTTCTCGAGGCGCTTTATACACTTCGAGGTCCGTATCCATGGAAAGCATTTTCAGACTCATTAATATGACGTCTTCCATAAATGCTTCCCCTTTACACAATACCTGAAGAAAATAAAAACACATGAAATTAAGAACTCTTTCTTAAAATAAAACAAAAAGGAATATTAAAATAATGTGATCTCAAATACAGAAAAAATACTAATAGGTAATTTTTTTACTTACGGTAAAATATTCGTAAGGGTTCTTCACAATAGTGAAATGTACTTCACAACTAGTTCGGCCCTTCCTTATTGGATTGTAAAAAACATTTAATGTCAATGTTTCACCTGGTTTCGCAGTAACTTTCATTCTTAAATTGGTTTCAGCTGAAAAAAGTGATTATTTAACACGTGCATATATACTCAATTTTCATAAAGATAAAAATATAATAATAATGAGCATAGTTTAAAATTCAATGATGTTTGTGTTACCATTATTGCCATCTTGAACCATTCCTATTTCCGGCGCGGGAGCCAACCCGAATATTGGTCTTATTTCATCCATTGACTGTAAAACATCTAAAATGACTACACTGTCCACAGAACTTATGTTCTTAAAGCTGATAGGTTTGCTGTTGATAGAACCCAAACATGTTACTTCAAATCGGAGCACACCAGTCCGTATGTGTTTCAGCGGAGGTGATACCAATTCTATTCTAGGAATAACACCTACACCTATTAGACATATCTTGAATGACTGTTCTTGGTTGTCTAGTAATTTTAATTTTATTTCCAAAACCGCTCGATATTCCTGAAAATATATTCACAATTAATTAAGAGCATTTGGGTATATGAGGGACATTAAGTGTTCAGTGTAGTATACGTACATATGTATATCAACAACTTTTATTATGAAAGTAACCAACCCCAAAATCGCAAACAAATAAGCTGCTCTATATGTTCGTAAACCTCGGCAAAGTGCAGGGAATAGCTGGCTAATTCAAGTTTCACAGTTAGTTAAATAATGGATGTGAAAATAGCAGATTATACAACAAAAAGTAAAAAAAGGGAAATCAATTCGAGGGACTAAGTTGGATACCGAGAGCAGTGAAGGATTTCAGATAAGAATCCTGAGCGGAGCGAGCGATACAAGGACCGAGATTTTTTTTTTCACGAGTTGTGAACTCTATTTTTTACCATTGTATGCGAGAAAATAAATAGTAATATAGTATTTATATTTATCACATTTTATTACATAATCGGTTATAAGAGGACAAAGGATTAAATACACTCCTTTGCAAAAAAAAAGGCCGGTTTTATTTTTCTACATTTTTGGTAATCATTTAGTTAAGAGCTAGTAAAATTATAGCGCTACTGGAAGAGGGGTGTAGCCAATCTTACGTCTCGCAGCGGTTAAACGTGAGTCGTTCAACCGTCCAAAGAACCTGGACTCGAAACGATAGGATCCGATCAGAAAAGGCAAGGTTCTGGGAGAAAACGCTGCACAAAACCACGAGACGACCACTTTTTAGGGGCGCTGAGGTACCGCAAATGCAGTTACATAGACCTCAAAAGAAACCTTGAAGAGGTACGAGGAGCACAAGTTAGCCTATGGATAGTGTGGAGGAGGCTTTTAGCGGCTGATATTCACAGTCGACGACCAGCGCGGGCCCTCAAGTTACTCCGTGAGCACCGGATTGCTCGATTGAGGTTCGGTAGAAATTGCCTATCTGGACACTAGATAACTGGAGTAGCGTACTCTTCTCCGATGAGGCTCGAATTTGTCTGAATGGTGAGGACCGACGTCGGTGAGTGTTACGAAGACCAGGGGAACGCTATGCCGACGTGTGTTTTGAAGAAATCACCCCTTATGGTGGAGGATCCGTTATGTTTTGGGCGGGCGTAACTTCCAGCTATCGTACCGAAATAGTATTAATTGAAAATGGCTCACTAAATGCGCAAAGGTACATAACATAAATCCTTTGTCAACATGCACAACCCGCACTGACTGTAATTGGTGAAAATGCCATTTAAATGGACGAAAATTCTTGGGCCCACCGTTCTGGCAACGTAGACGTATGCTTATATGCAAGAGGTCGGTCGGATTCGTCGTTTGGATTGGCCAGCACGGAGCCCCGACCATAACCACATTGAGCACGTCTGGGACCTCCTAAAAAGGCGAAAACGATCTGTCCAACCACTTCCACAAAACATCAGGGAGCTTAAACGTGTGATCTCGGCTGAGTGGGAACACATTCCACAGGACACCATCAAAAGTCTGGTGGAAAGCATGCCAAGACGATTACATGCCGTAATCGCTGCAATAGGAGGTCATACTCGTCATCAATTTAAATTTTATCTTTTAAATTATTAAAATACCGTGTAAATACTCGTATTCTTAATTTCATTATACTCATAAAAATCCATTTTAACACGACGTTTTCATTGACTATAACACCGATTCCAGGACTTAAGTGTTAAAAAAACTATATTCTCATTGATAATAAGAAATTTCTAGTCATTTAAGCTAATGGCATATTAATGACTGTAAGGTGCCCGTTTGTTTTGCAAAGGAGTTTATAAACATTAAAAATTAAAGTGAAATTAGAAAAGTTTTCAAAATTTAGAGTCAGCACGTTTTGTTTTTGTACATAATTCGAATAATTCTTGCTTGTCCGAAATTGAAAATGTTTTTGCTCACTCATCGACTAAAAAAGAGTTTTATTCACTGTTATCGTTTGGAAATGTGTTTATTCACTCAGTAACTAAACGAGAGTTTAATGTTAAAGATGAATCAAATGTCGTGGCAATGATAAAAAAAAAAACATTTTTGTCAAAATGGTATAAAAATAGAGTACACAACTCGTGAAAAATATCTATGGTTGGTTCCGTAGAAAGATATATTTATTTTTTATGAGTACCTACTACACCCCCACAAAATTTGTTTGAGGTTTCATCGCACGTACCTGTAGCTCAGCTGGACTGAAAATAATTCCCAGATTTTTATGTAACAAAGGTTCTATATGTGTTTCGAACTTATCCAAAGAGAATATCTTTAGATTGGAATTAGATTGATGGTGAAGTTTCATGCTGAGCACACATGCAACGAGTCCATTATTATAAAGATCAATGTAAGCCGTGTGACTCGAATTGATTGTGACGCAGAAAAAATGCATTGTCACCGAATTCTCCACAAAAACACAATGTGGCGATGACTGTAAACAAGAAAAATGTAAAACACACATGCAATATCAAAATTGTTAGAATTCCGTAAAAAATAAGGGTAGCATGCATGATTGTAACTGAGGGTTGAAAAATAAAATTTCTACGTATTCGTATATAGGGTGCGCAATACGACAGTAAATGAAACTGCGTATACCACATGACATTTTCCACGTGATGTAGATTAATAGGCTCGCACTAACAGATTAACGACCCTCGCAACGGTATAAATGTTAGGCTCAAAGCCCGAACACACTCATTGAGCGAAAAAACCGACCACAAATGGCAAAATCAAAAACAACCAATAAGGGAAATTTGCGTCGTGGCTGCTTTAAAAACGACTACATCGCGATGTGAAAATTAAGGAAATGCCGGAACGCATTCTGAGCCTTTTATCAAACAGCCACAACCCGATGTAATACATTAGTAAGGAACTTGCCGATGTTGATGGGTAAGATGATGCCCAAAATATTGAATATTCGAGATGTCGTTTTCGTGGTTTTCGGGGGCGCTGATGCCGATAGTATGGTCGAAATGAAAATCGAAGATGGCGTATGTAAACCACGGCTATATCGGCAACAGCGCCCCCGAAAACCACGAAAACGACTCTTATACGTTGAAAATTTAAAATAATTCGTAGCCGACATACATCTCGAATTTTCATTTAGGCATTACCTTATTCATCATAATCGGCAAGTTCCTTATTAACACATCGGGTTGTGGCTGTTTGGTAAAGGCTGAGAACGCGTTCTGGCATTTTCTCAATGCCACATCGCGATCCCTTCGTCCACTTTGGTAACTACACTTTCGTAACCAGTTACAAGAGAAGATATTTCTTTCGCTGTTTGGTAACTAGTTGTGAGAGAAGAATTATTTTTCCATATTTGTAATTTTTCGTAACCAGTTACAAGAGCAGATTTTTCTTTCGCTGTTTGGTAACTTTTTGTTAGTTATGAACTCTGAGGAAATAGGACGAAAGGTCTTAGCCCACTTACACGACTCTGCTTCAACACCGTTCCCACTCAATACCGCCCTAAACTAAGGCGACTGCTCGCAGTCCACGCGGTGACAGCTACCAGGCACCCAGCTGTCCACGCGCCGACCTCTTTCGCTTTTCGCGATAGACACAATTCGTGATCAGTTTCCATTGATGCAACTCGTATTTATGGCTATGTCTCGATTCATAACAACCAACCAGGTAGTGCGAATTGCTTGGTAGATAATGCGAGAATGGCCAGCTAGGAATCAAGTCAATAATTCAGAGGCGGCATGTTGCGCGATGTGCAGGTTTGGCCCGATTGCCATCAAAATATATTAGCTCTGGTTACAGTTATGCCATGAAGAGATCGACCAAAAACTCATCCAATAGCAAAAGTTAACTCATACTTCAATCATTATTGGCTGCAAGATTTAAATTTTATTAAGATCTGGTGTTGTGAAGCGAAAGAGTTAAGAAGTAATAACCGTTTGGAAGGATGGCCATTCTAGAATTAATCGTTTTCTGGGAAATAAAAACCCGTCCCTCGCAAAAGTGTTGGATATTCTAGTGAAGGAAACAAAAATTAAATCAATTAATTCGGCAGCTAAACGACGAAGAACAATAATTATCATGAAATTGACACTGAAATAAATGCAACTATAGAGCAATTAAAAATAAAGAAATTACAGTCGCACATTGTTTGGAGCTAATTGCTCCTTTTATGTTTTAAATTAAGAGTAAAGTAAGAGTTGCTCCTTTTATGACTTAAATTAAGAGTAGAGTACAGTAAGAGTGGGTACCCAAATGTATCAATAAAATGCTAATGTTTTCTTTTTTAATAAATGTTTAAATATAAAATGTTTAAAAGTTTTTGAAAGTGTACATAAAAAGCAGTAGGGATAGACCCTTGGGAAAACAATGTTCGTCCAAAAAAAAAAAATACTAGAAAAATTATTCTCTTGTCAGTTACAAGAGAATAATTTGTTGATTACAAAAATGGAAATAATTTGATCTACGAATATGGAAAAATAATTCTTCTCTCACAACTAGTTACCAAACAGCGAAAGAAATATCTTCTCTTGTAACTGGTTACGAAAGTGTAGTTGCCAAAGTGGATGAAGGGATCGCGATGTGGTCGTTTTTATAACAACCATGACGCGAATTTAGATTATTTTTGAATGTGGTCGGTATTTTTCGCTCAATGAGCGTTTTCGGCCTTTGAGCCTAACATAAACACACACTAAACTCAATGTTGCCAACTCACTGCTTCAAAAACCTTTGCCGAATTCGTTCCTAAAATTTTAATTCCAGACCCGAATTATACCTAAGGTTAATAAAGGTTAATAAACCAATATTAATAACAAGTGTATGTACTACCTACTTATATACACAACACTGTTCATTAAAAGTTTTATGTTATTTAGTTTATTTAGTTTGAAAATCTATCATTTATTGCCGTATTGTCGGTGCCACCCAGTATTACTGTGTCTATCGACAGATCTTGAACAAAACATCCAAGTGCGAGTCCTACTCGCACCCAGAGGGTCCTGTAGCACCAAACAATATAATAACAATAATTTTAACACAATGAGCGTTAAAATGAAAATTGAATGCTCATAGCGTTTTTTTTTTTTTTAAAAAAAAAAAAAAAAAAAAATGTAAATTTACACTCAATGGCAAAACTAAAGGAGATCACCCAGCCGCCATATTTTTTTAGGCTATTTTCCGGTCAACAAAAATAAATTTATTATTCAAATAGAGCATAACATAATAAACATTTTATATTAGTTCACCTAAGTCGTAAGTCAATTTACCGAGAAGTTATTCAACCACAAAATATCTGAGATCACCCAGATTGAGCTATTTTTTTGCCCAATCTGAGAGATCTCCTTTGTTTCTTATGGTAGGTTTGTTTCTTAAGTTTTTATGCTAAGTTTCTCATATATAAGTGAACTATGTATGTTCTTTTTGAGAAATAAATTTCTTTAAACCGAGGTATGTTAATGAAAAACAAAGTTATTGCTGCAGTTTCACGAAAAATTCCCATTTCTCAAAAACTATACATCAAACCTGTTTCAATTTCCATTGTTTATTTTTTACGTTTTCATTAATATGCTATGAACAACAATGGAGAACGGGCAGAAATATCTCAGCGTCCAATAGCATGTATGTGCCAATAGATCTCATTAAGAAGAACATTTTTTACTATGGCAACTTCTCTCGATTCAGAGTCAGAGAGGAGCTACCGAGTAGTACCGAGCTCTAAATATAAGTAAATAATTAAATACTGACATTTCGTCAATTTTATTAAGTTTCATTAACTGTATGTTTCAAACATTACAATATATTGTAAGCCCATAAAAGTCCTTTTCAAAACATTGACAACTTAAATGCGGTTTTAGGAAAAAATCCTCTGAACAGTATCTATCCAACCGATAGATCGTAAATTCTGCCCCAGCCCTCAATATCTTTAAGATATGTATTAATGTATTGATCTCTTCAAGAAGAATACACACATCAAAAGTGTCTAGGGATATATTTTAAGCATAACTTTAAAAGTACGGGATTTTTCAAAAACATTTAAATGCTTTGTTCATCACACATATTTTTTCTTCTGTATTCAAAAATTAAATTAAAATATATATAGATTTGGCAAAATTCAGTAAACTTTACTTTTCACACACATAATTTTCTTACCTACATTTGTTAAAGATTTTACTGTTTTTGACAAATACACAGATTGTTTCGTACGTTTTTTTTAACTAAGTCAATACTGCTGAGTTTATCTAAACCATGAAACGTCGACATTTAACTAGAAAAGAGATATTGAAAGCAATAGGCATGCTGGAAGCAGGCGCGCGCCAATGCAATGTTGTTGATGCCATTCGCACCAATAAAAAAACGTCATATCCAGATTGTGGTCTCGCTATGAGGATTCTGGCAATGTAGCTGACCGGCACACTGGGAATATTCAGATAGTCACCGCCAGACAAGAACAATTTTCACAAATTACGTTTGCCAGGAAAATCTTACTTGGTTGCAATTAGCTCTAGTATTACCCATTTCAAGGACTGCACCCAATTACCAATCAACCTGTATAATCTTAACTTCGGTGGCCAACTAGTCACTTATTTAGGTCAATAATTCCGAACGGACTGTGAGTTAGCAAAGGTTGTGTTGGTAGCAAAAGTTCTCATTGGAAAGCTTTCACCAATGGTGTATATCTTATTGCTATTGGTTACCCAGAACATCTTAACTTCGGTGCTCGAATAGTCACCTTTTTAGGTCAATAACTTCCAACGGACTACGAATTGGTGAAAGTCTTGTTACTGGCCAAGCTTCTCTTTGAAAAGCTGTTTTCAATTATTTATATGGCTATTGGACCTTGGGGAAGATGCCTATACTTCAAAGCCCATTCTCCTTTAGTTTTGCTGTTGCCTGTAAATTGACATATGAATGAGCGTTAAAATACATGTGTTGTTAACATATTGTTTCGTGCTACGGAATCCTTTGTGTGCGAGTCCGACAAGCACTTGGCCGGTTTTAACCAACTTTTTATGTTATATGATAGTTATGACGTTAGTTGCAAACGTTACCTCAGGTACTTTATACTCTGATAGATTTTTTACAATCAAATGTGCTCTAAACGTTGTCTCAATATTCCAGAGGTCCAAAGTCGGCATAGCTCCCGTGCCCACCAGTCTGAGTGGCACTCCCTGCGCCTCAGCAGGGCACGTGTCACTTATAATAAAGTTAATGGTTTCCTCAAACTTGTCCGCTTTTGTCGCGAAGAATTGTATCTGTATGGTGCGGCTGGTCCCAGGAGGAAGGAGGTTGTCTTCGTTCATTATGAGGAAGTTGCCACATTTTAACGGAGGGTTTTTAATTCTGTGGAACGTACATTAAGTAAAATTATATTCTTATATTATATCAACATGGTAGGGTAAGGTGGGGCGTAAAGGAGATTCAGTAACAAAGCAATCGTAAAGGACTATTTTGTAGTTATAATGTTTCACTAAAACTAATTTAACAAATGTTTAGTTTACAACCAATGTTTTGTATAAGCAGGTACCTACTATTTTTATTTCTCAAACAACTTATTCCGCAAATGTTTTTTTTGTAAACACTCACTTTACAAACTTAAAAAAAAAATATTATTGTTAGTTAATTATTTGTTAAATAATTTTGAGAAAACATTAAGTAGCCGGCCGGGAAGCATGCCAAAGGAAGTGAAATTTTAAGTACATGTTTTCCTAAGGAGTACTTTTTAAAGTTATTTGTTAGATTTAGAATTTTTGCGACGCGACGATTTGATTTAGTTATCTAAATTTACGGGAGGGTACAAAGTTCATTAGCCATAATATTAAAAAGGGTATTTGTGTTTTTAAAAGGGTGTTTGTGTTTTTTTTTTCCTTTTTTTCATTACATTTTATATTATATTTTTATTTCATTTTATTCTTTTGGCAGAATCACGTTTAACATAAATTCATTTAATTATTTTTAATAAGTTTTCTAAAGCAGTCTTAAAGTGATGAGGGTATGTACGAGTATATTGAGAATATTGAAAACTATAAGTTTAACGTACCTGACGGCTGACTTATGTACGAGTATATATTGGTTAAAAATATAATGAACGATAAATAAATTAAAAAAATATATTTATTGACACAAAGCATTTGAAACCCTGACTCCTGTGCTAGGTGAGACCTGTGTTACAAGAGTCAGTGTCTTCACCCGTTTTTGGAACAGGTATTCACAACAGTTTATGCATAAAAAAAAAACAATTAATCATTAAAAGAATGCATGCGTGCTCTTGTGTGTGTGGTGAGAATGTATGAGTATGGTGAGAATGTGCGAGTGTGTTGTGTATGTGTGAATGTGTGTGTGCGGTGTGTGCGGTGTGAGTGAATGTGCTTGGTAGCTGGACTTTGGGTGGGTTGCAGGGTTGTATAATATGAGACTTGGTATGCTTACGCGTATTGTTCTTTAATTAAGTTTTCCTGTAAGTAATCAAGTGTTTGAAGCCATGAATTTAGTTTTATTTTTTGTTAGTGGGTTGAAATTAACAATGTTTTTTATTTTGTTATACATATATATAAGTAGATAGGTCGTTGCCGTCGAGCGGATGCGGTCTAACTTTTGACTGTGCTACATACATTGACAACGATGACGGTTGATAACATTAGTCGAGTGCAATTAGACAAAAAGGTGGAACGAAGTTAATAGTGGTCGGATTTTCATGGGACTTTTTTTGCTGAGTTCCTAGAGGTGTGGAGAAGAAAGTTAAAAAAAAATATCACCGCTCGCGACTTTCCTTTTTTTTTAAATCCTTTCAATTTTTTTTTGCGTTTATGAGTAACTTGAAATTCGACGAAATTATATTGAGGCGTAATAGTGTGACCAGTGTGCATCCGATAAAAGTCTATTTGTCTGTTTATTTGTTCATTATTGTCGATGAAATGAATATTTTAAGTTTTTTTTTTTAAATTTCATATTTTCCTAAATTATTTCTAAAATACCCAATTTTTAGACTAAAGACGTCTTTTGTAATTGTTTACTGATATTTTTTCACGGATAACTGCGCATAAAAATGTTCAAGAAAATCACATTTACGAGTAAAGCAACTAAACATTCATTCGCAAATATCGAGAAATCGTCCATGTAAAAGTTAAAGAAGGCCATTTCTCTCTAAATTTTTCTATGACGGTCAACGTAAAAGTTATCTTGAAAAAATCCTTATTGTATTAGCTATTGGCAGAAAACAAAAACGAAAAATATTCGGAGGTACTCGATAAATGTTGATTATTGCTGACGAAGGTGGAATAGGGCCGCTGGTAAATTCACAAAAATAATTGTAATTATGACGTAACCGTAACTCACAATTTCTATCTAGGATTAGTTGCAAGCTTGGGTCTCTGCGCCCCATTTGATGCCAATACCGATACCGATACCGCTCCGGATTCTTAGCGATAGATCCATTTTGTTATGTTTTACTTTTTCAGCAATAACTAATATTTAACAAGTATCTTTAAATATTTTGCTAGTTATCGTACCTCATTAGATAGCTAGTTAAATGAGTATTTGTATAATGTTATTTGTGTCGGGGGTTTCTCAAATTTTTAATTAAATGTAAGGTTTAGTCGACGTACGGCTTTTATTTATTTTCTGTTTGCGGTGTTTAACGTAACCTAACATTGCAAACAATGCAATTTGTAAATAGTTTTTATTTCACACGTTATTTTACGAGATGACGACGTGAAGATATCGGATCTGATCATTGGTACGGACATAAAATTAATCGCAAGCGCGCCAGTGATGATATCACGCGACCTAGTTGCTAGTCTACCCACACCTACAGCGTTCTTCTACAGAGTCGTGATGTTTCAAGCTCGTGGCGAGGAAGACATTCAGTGTCTGATCGCAGCGGAGTTGAGACGTCCCGAAACTGTACCCGACTCATCGTGCCCAGTGTTAAATTGTAATTTAAAGTATGTAGTTGGTTAGTTTAATAAAAGCAGTGTATCGCACCCAGTACGATGTCGTTGCACGAAACCCCATCTTCTGTTCACATTATAAAAATAAATAAATAAATATCGCTGGACATTACACACAGCGCCATCTAGTGCCACACTAAGCAACGAGGCTTGTGTCGTGGACACCAGATAGTTGATATACTACATAGATACTTTTTGTTTGTAAATACATACTTATTATACATATTAACCCTTAAACAAATGCAGCGTAGAAGTGTAAGTCTTATCAAAGATGTTGAAATGGATTTAGCTTACATTTAGAAGTAGTTTTAATGTATGTAAAATTAAATATTAAAAAAACATAGTATATATGTTTTTTTTGATGAATCGAAATAATTTTAAGTATCGATTATGGATTAATTATAAAATACCAAAATGTAGATCATTGTCGGGTGGGAAATAATTTCCCTATATTTGAATAATGGTTAACATCCATGACTCGGAAACAAATGTCCATGCTCATCGCACAAACACTTGCTCCTACCGGGATTCGAACCCGGAACCCTATGAACGTAAGGCAGCCTCACTACCGCTGCGCCATTCGGGTCGTCGTATTATGTCTGAGTCTTACGAGATAAATCCTGTCAATCCATCAAAATATAAAGTGAAGTGTTTGTCGGATAATGCGTTATCAAATAAAATTTAAAAAAAAATGGAATTTATTTGCCAAACTTTTTGTTGTAAAATAATAAAAAATAATAATGACCAATCATGTTTTTGCCAATCGTTACTTGTCAAGTGAATTTTCGGTGAAATGATAGCACACCTGCTATTTTGTATCAACGGTCATTTTTATGGCGAAAAAGATTTGTCCTTAATTATAGTGTTATTCCCATATGCCCAACACTAAGAATATAATAATATTAATTAGTCATGACGTACTTAACTACTTTTTCTTTTGGCGGAGTTGGAGGGGGGAGAGTGGGGTTGCGCTTCGCCTGGTAGGCAGGAGGCAATACTATCTCGTAGGTCACTGGGCACTTGCTCGTGTTGTTCAAAATAACTTCCCTCGTAATTCCAGTACCGACTGCTATTATATGGAAATTCAGTTCGCCCAACGGGAATAAGGTAAACCTTGAAAAATAAATAACAATGTCTCCTTTTATTCTGCTTATTTCTATTCTGGCATACATGAACGTTGGGACACTAACGCAAGTTATCAAAATAAAATACAAGATCATTACACAGATTGTAGATTTAGTTACCTACCCGAAATGAGTGACAACCGGTTTCGAAAGAAAAATTGTTCCTCCTCAATTTCTCGATAAAAAATTCAAGTGAATAGACGCCTTGGAAGAGGTGAAGATTTAAGCCAAAAAAATACTGTCGTGCCAGCAACACCAAGTAGAAAGAGTAGACTCTTACGTGTTGTAAAACGAAGCAATAGTAATGCAGACGGGGAACTTAGCCACGACGACCTGGTTCTTACTGCCGTCGAGCAACGAGCAGATGTAAGCCGGCACGTTGTTCAGGTTCATGGAGGTGGTGGGCGTGCACTCGAACTCGATGCCCACCAGCCGCAAGCTGGCCGGGATCACGCCGGACTCCGGGATGCACTCGAACGACCGCAGCAGCGACGGCTCCGGAAAGTTCTTCACCTTTTTTAACCTGGGTGTTAGAGTTGCATGCATGTGATATTTTTGAAACATATTGTTAACGTAACGTAATGAAACGTTGTGTGAAATCTCTTTTAACAAAATTAACGCGTTATAACGTAGCTTTCATTTATGGGAAGACCTGAAATATTATATCTATCCGGTTATAAATACGCTCAATCTGACTTGCGATTTGCATAAGCACCCTAGTAACGTTAAGACAGCAAACGTTATTAAATGTTAATACAGTGTAAGCGAATTATTTATCGCCGTGTGGACAGTGGATTTCACACTGTACGTAGTTTAGTCCAAGCTGTTTGCGCCTGCAAGACGCTGCTTGAAAACTGGATAATTTTACTAAGGGAGGCCCCTCTTTCCACTTTTCTCGATCTTATGCGAGTTTGGGTCAACCCAATTAAATAATATTACGTATTAATAAAATATCAACTTACTTGTAAAAAATGCTATATTTGCCTCGATTGAGCAAGTACAACTCTCGAACAACCGTAGAATTAACTTTGACGTTGCCATAATTAAGAAAGGTTTCACTTGGATTTTCATGAGCACATTCGACCATAACATCGTAGCATTCCGCAGATAATGTCAAATTATCTACCAAAATTGGATCTCCACGCCCCTCTGCGTCAAATATCTATAAAAAATTATGGATTAATTAGTTCAAAATATAAGATCTAAACCTAAATTGGCTTATATAGGGATAAATCTGATGAAAGTTACTTTATATTGTACATACAATAAGCTAAAGGAAAAGGAAGGTTAAACATACATCGATCGTCAGGAGCTTTTGCGATATAACACCAACTTGGCACGCGATATACGTGACAGGAACAACTTGATTGTCATGTCTGGGCACGATGCCCGATGTCTGTGCTATTATAAAATCTTCTATGAAGTGGTGCGGGTTGTGTATCTTCCACATTATTGGTAGAATAGAATCGTTCTTTACAATAAATCTATCATTTGCTCGACGATAGAGTAGAAGCTTTCCGAATTCTGGACATAAAGAAAGAAAGAAAAAACGTTTATTGGCACACGCCACAAGTACACAATACAAAATATAAAAAAGCAAATATAAAATAGAATCTAAAACTAACCAAGAAATATAAGTGACATTAATGTTAAAATAGGAAGCAAAACAATGTTATAAAATAAAGGGCAAGTTTTTGTTGTTATTAAAATCGTCGAGTATGTATAATGTACCTAATACTATCGTCATCGTCGAGTATTTTTTTAATAAAGACGCAAGAAATATAATAGCAAAACAGAAAAAAAAACCTTTACTTCATATTTAAAATCTTACCAATTGCCTTGGTCAAAGGCAATATTTCAACGATCGGCAAAACTCCGCTACAAGCGATGTTTACCGTCACTATTTCAGGATTGTCTTTGACACAGAACAGTAACACAGTCGTGTGCACACCCACTTCTACAGGAGCCGCCGAAATTGTCAGTTTGTCTCGACATCCGGGCTGAGATGAGAAAAATATTGTTATTCAATGGAACTTGTGACTATAGTAAAGAAACCAAAATACAGTAATTTTAATGCAGATGAGATTTTTTTTTATTCTTACTTCCAATTTCATAAACGTTCGGTCTATTTGAAATACTTCAGTCTCTTGAAGAAACTCGATCACAACATCTGCTGTCACAAGTGAGGAATTCTTTAAATCGATCGTGTAATTTTCTTCATAAATTCTAAAATTTCAACAAATACTTTAGTGCGGGTTATTCTAAAACAAGTAAATTTAATAAGTATTTATTTACCAGGATACCTGTCGAATCCTATAAATATTGGTCCGAATTCAAACACTTTAAGATCATCTAAATATGTTAGTTTATAGACGTTATCTTCATGAGTTCTCCTTACAAAATTTTCGAACATCTTTTTCGGGCGGCTATCCAATCTGAAATGATAACGTTCCGACATACAAATAAAAGCCTTACAAGTGGTATTGTCAAAAGTGGTCAAATCATTGGTGAGATTACCTCGGTAAATCACAAATCCCGGTAACGTTAATGTCTGCTCTTGATTCAGGCCATCCACTAACTTCGATAAATCGTCTGACGCTATAATTCCCTTCATCTTGAGGACTAAAAGAATACTTGCACCTCACTAGATCACCAGGTTGTAGAATTAAACGTGACGCAGTCGCTGTAATGAGCATGTCTTACATTAAGCAAAATACCAAGTCAATTAAAATTTCAACTGTCCACTTGGCTGGACGGAACTTGTTTGAACCATGTTTGAACAATTTGTTTGTTCCGTATTCAAAAATGCATAGTGCTACATAAATAATCGTAGAAGAATTTTATTTCACGATTTCATGACTTTAATGCAAATAAATTATTCTTATTACTACAATGATGTCCTGATTTTCTATTAAAAAAAAAAACATATTTTTTGCGAAACTTTCTATTATTGATTAACCGAAGGCACACAGAACAACAACAGCCACAACAAGCAACAGACACAAGAACAGCCGATGCGGAAATTAGTAAAAGTGGTATGTTCAACATATAGGTACTAATATTTACTCTGAATGGGTTTGATGCTGCGTAGCGGAAGCGGAAGAATCTCCTCTCCTGTTGCGTCACTGACCTCATCGTGACATGTGTCAATAGACATTGAGCGAATTTCACCCGTAGATGTTTGCGACGAAGTCACCTGTAGGTATTTAATTAGTTTAATGTCAGACCATAATGTCCTAATATAGAGCGAAGGCCTCCAAATCATTTCAAGAATAAATTTGACTAATTACTACTGTATTCCCGGGCCAGTCGCGCCGCAACCACAAACCCATAGATCAAATTAAACTTGCAAAGGTAAAGTAGTACCTTTTTGCCACAAATGCAATGCCACTTCGAAAGGATATTCAACACGTTATCTTGGTTGGAATCATCCAATAAATTAAGATCAGTTAGTTGGTTGCATTCACATTTTTTTATCTGGAATAAAATATTATAATCTTAGGTCAGTGTTTGTAAATTCAATGCTGGTTGATAAAAAAACAACTAGATACTGAAATTATACATAATACTATAATGTTTGCAATCATGTACATTTTTATTTGTTTATTATACGTTAAATTAACTAATAAGTTTACCGGTTGTTCATCTAAGTACCACCATTGAAGTGGTAGCTCGTGATTTATGGTGGGAAAAGTTTTAGGCATCAAAACAGTGAATTCTTTTCTATTCACAGGACTTGTAAGTATGTCACATTCCTCATCTTGTTTTAAAGCGTCCTGAACAAGGATCGACTGCGCAAACATACGTTTCAAACCTTCCTTGTATCGCAAACAAGGGCACATGATTAGTGTCAACGGAAAGCCTCTTTCCTCAAAATGGACTTCAGACGTCTGTAAAACGTTCACTAATGAGTACTTTTTTTTAAACCTTTTTTAGCTTTATTTATTTTAATGTTGGAATGTTACAAACCTGAAGTTGCATCTCCGATTTTTTCTTAGCTTTCTTTTGAGCCGTGCCTACTATCTGACCGGTAAAGGTGATTAGAGGGAACGCCAAGTCACACTCATCGATGATCCAATTATTTGCGATATTTATGAGACTTTCGTATGTAGTTTTATTATATTCCGTGTATTTTGTATTCATTGCAGCAAACTCACTCGTTGGTTTTCCTTAAATTTATAAAGTCATTGTGTAGTACCTACATTTATGTATATCATCACTAGTTTATGCCAGCGGCTTCGCCCGCTTGGAGTTCGATATTTGACCCACGGAATCGTCTTACCGAGATGAAAAGTAGCCTATGTGCTATTCCAAACTATAATCTATCTCTGTACCAATTTTCATCCAGATCCGTTTAGCCGTTCTGGCGTGATTGAGTAACAAACATCCATCCATCCAAACTTTCACATTTATAATATTAGTATAGAAGTATAGATTATTGTTATGTACGTGGGACACTCAGAAAGTTTTGCGACACTAAAAAAAATTGTTCTACAGGTACATATATTTTTATTAAATCTTTTCAAAGTACTCTCCACCAGCCTCTATACAAAGATTCATGCGTCTGAACCAGTTTTCAAAACACTTTTTCCAGTCCGCCGCAGACACCTCGTTTACAGCCTGCTCGAACGCAGCCAGCGCATCTTCCGGCGACGAAAATTGTATCCCCTTGAGCTGATTTTTTATTTTTGGAAATAAAAAGAAGTCACACGGTGCTAGATCAGGGCTGTAAGGAGGGTGACCCAGGAGTTTGACTGGTGTACTGTACAGGAAAGTCCCTCATTTTGAGCGCGGTGTGTGCAGGCGCATTGTCGTGGTGGAGCAGTAGTCCGCGGAGCTGGTCGCTTGTTGCTCACAACAGAAAAAACTACTGGGAAACATTTGGTAGTATACCATTCGGCGTTGATGCTTCTTTGATCTCGTAAGGGAATTGAGCCCAAGTGGCCAGTCAAATTAAAAAAGCTGGCGATCAAAATCTTCCCCCCGCTTCGAGATCGCTTCACTTTGGTAGGCGTTGGTTCATTTTGAAACACCCAAACTGTCGACTGGCGCTTGGTTTCTCGATCGTATTGATAAATCCAGGACTCATCACCTGTTACGATGTCGTAAACACGCCGAGACGAGCCTGCTTCAAATTTGTTCAGCATATCACGGCACCATTCCACCCGGGCCTGCTTCTGAGCGTCGGTGAGGTAGTGCGGCACCCAGCGCGATACTATCCTCCTCACGCGAAGATGGCCGTGTAGAATCTCGTGAACGCTTCCCGATCCAATCTTTAATATGTGCTGAATCTCCTGATATGTAATTCGCCTATTATCTTGGATTAAATTTTTCACTGCTATCACGTTTTCTTCCGTAATAGCCGTCAAAGGGCGACCGCTTCTTTCTTCATCCCCCAAGGTTGGTCGACCGCGCCTAAATTCGTTATACCAACGATACACGGTTGCCTTGGAGGGGCCTTCATCCATAAATGCCATTTGAAGTCTATCGAACAATTCATCCGGTTTCAGGCGACACTTGAAATCGTAAAAAATCATAGCTCTAAAATGTTCCCGGCGCAGATCCATTTTTCAGTAAGACACGATACTTTGAGTTGGCTCGCAAAAAATGTGGAGGGAAATTTTGAAAATGGAACACACATATATACTTACAAGTAATCATATTTTCGAAAAAGATTGTAACGGGCCAGTCTCCCATATATAAAAACTATTTATCGCAATACTTTCTGAGTGGCCTGGTACATATCCTTACTATATGTACCTCTTGTTTCTTCCTTTTTTACTTTCTTCTTCGCTTCTTTCGAGTCCCCCGGCTCTGGTATTGAATGTGCACTGCGCATTTCTAGTGAACAATCCACTTTTGTTATTAACAATAAACAAGAGTTTTCACTTTAATAGCCATTGAACGTTGTTAATTCTTTATTCTTAAAATATAGACCAAGTACCTGTCGGCTTCACGAAACCGAAAGATTAGACTTTTACACCCATTATGATAAAGGTTGTTTTTTTGCTATGTGTGCTTAAATAACAAAATTTATTTATTTATTTAAAATAGCATGAGTTCCTGTGTTCGACTCCCAGGTCCGAGCAAAGTGTTATCATATTTTTCCATCAGGAATTTCTCAGTAGTAGCCACGTAGCCTTACATGAGACCTAAACATAACTGGCGAAATGTGGGTGTACTATTTGGTACACCTCTGCCTAACCTTTCGGATACTACAAGCGTGATGTTATGTTTTTAATTCGATGTATGCTAGAGCTTTTTTTCAGCTTTCACAACTTGATGGCTGGGTTCCGTACCTACCTTTTCCCGATTTATCTTTCTTGGTGTTGCTTTCTGTTGACGGTTCTGGGAATTCCACACTACGAAAAAAAAAAAAAATTTAAATTCGACGAATTTATATTGTGGCGTATAGTGTGACCTGTGTGCATCCATTAAACGCCAATTTGGTCATTGTTTTCCATGCAATGTTTACGATGCATACAATGCTTAAATTCCCTCTGGACAGCAAGAACGTTTAAGATTTTGACAGGAAGTTCTTCTCAATTGCCAGACCTCAACCCGATGAGGCCCGCATGGGATATGCTTCAAAGAGGAGCCCTGCCGAGTATGGATGCCGTGCATCCTCACAACAAGTTTTTGACTTGTTAGAAAACACGTAGGCGGCCAGAAGAGAATCTTAATTTTTGGCGTTTTTTGCCATTTGATTGACGCCGACAACTTGGGTTCTAGTATAATTTCCCAAAATTAGCAAACACTGCAATATTTCTTTTTTTAACTAAACATAAAGGTACGTTGTTAATTTAAACATAGAAATTAAAGCAATAAGCCAATCAGGAAGACTAGATTTGGTAAATATGGATAATTTTTATTGCAATAATTTACTTTATCCAGAGAAACTTTTGATGTGAGTACAAGAACAAAAACAGTGCATTGTGACAAGAATCATCATGATGGTACTTGGGTTAGAGCACGCGCGCTACAACATGCATAACATGATTTAATTTCCTAATATTGTTTCAGAAAAATATTTTTGCCAATCAATAAAACCGACTTCAAAAAAAAAAACACTGACTTTTGTTTGTTTAGTGCAGTTTTTTTGCCGCCGACTTCTGAAGCTAAAGTTATTTTTCCATTTTAGTGGTTTTTGTGGTTGCACTTAAACCAAACTGGCGTATTAAACCCCTTCAAAGCATATGATGATATATTATGATATTGAGTAAAAAATTAACATCCAGCGATTGCAACAATCACGAAAGATTTGCTATCTATTATTGAAGAGTTCCATTGTATATCTCCGAACCGTACGCAAAATACGAAGATCAGCTCTTCACCAAATTCAATCAGGATCACCGCGAAATAATACTCTTTCAAACAAAAAAAGAATCATCGAAATCTTCGCTAATTATTGTGAACACAATTAGCGAAGATATCGCTGAAAATTCACAAAAAAAAAATCAGACGAATTGATAACCTCCTCCTTTTAGCAGTCGTTTAAAAACGATCGCGTCATTGGTAAAGTGTCGAGCTAGATTGATGAGATACGGTTATCTGAGTTATCTGAATGTCTTACAAGAAAAACTTACACTCCATGTTTTTCTAAATATTTATTCCTTCTGTATTCTAATCCGAAGGAAATGTATATTGCCTTTAATTCTGGAGAAACCTCATCAAACTCTTCTGCGTCCATGTCTTCAAATAAGTTTACTATCTGTTCTATTTCAGTCTCGTCGTACACTTTTGATTGGGGTCTGTAGAGATTTACAAAAAAAAAATGGTATCATTTTTAACTCGATACTAAACACTCGTTACTAGCCAGCTGCATTCAATAAGAAGACGACACATGTTTATATTTCGATGGCATATTGTGTCATAATCAAAAGTACTTACTCGATAAGTAAGGCATCAGCTTCTCGTTGGGCTTCGTCATGTGCTTGTTGGGCCCATTTAGAAAAATCCGAATGACAGAGTACAAGATGCAGGTTCCGAATACTGCGCTTACATTTAATCAACGTGGTCAGTACTAAAGGCGGGTTCTTTACTATAATACTTATCAATGAGTCCACCACAAATCCGTGGTGATACTTGGGTTGAAGAAATAACTCGGTAAGCAATTGTTCAACTAAATCCTGTCAAAAATTAAAGATAGGTAGGATATTATTATCTGTTAATATTTCAATCTATTAAACGCAGGCTTAGTTAATTAATTTTAACAAACTTCTCGGAAAAGTGGGTCTTATTGGGCCGCTTTTAGGTCACAAGGCAATAATTTAATGAAATATAAGCTATCAAAGTTGTGATGGCGAAGATTTCAACTTTGATAAGTAGCTCATATCTCTCAAATGTGACGATTTAGAACATTATGTTCCATACAATACATATTTCTATTGATACCAACTGTTATTGTATAATATATGTATTACACGTGGCTGCTGTTTATAAAATAAAATGGTGAAACTTAGGCAGGCCAGGCGTCATACAAAAATATTCGAACCCTTTTGCAAATTTGCATCAAAGCCAACAGTATGGTACGACTAGTTATAAAAATACGATGTGTGTATAACCATCTGAAGTAATGTCGTGGACCCCAAAGCTTCTAGCGCTGTGTGAGATGCTATGGTCGACGAGTTGGGCGATTTCTTTTTCTTCTTTTCACTTCCTCCTCTAGATCGAGCCGTGGCAACGTTTCTAGTCATGGCTAAAAATTGAATTTTGGTCCAAAGCGTGTCAAATTCATCTTCATCTTCCTTAAATTCTTCTGTCAAAGAGCAATTAAATCCGCATTGCATAATATAGCAGTAACATCAAAAAGCAGGTCGAAAACAAACGGCAATTTTACCTCCATCGTGTTCAGCAATGGGATCGAAATCGGCTTTCATATGTTTCTGGATCATTTCATAATTGTCGTCAATTGCGGCTACTACCAAATGTTTTGCGGGGATATCAGTTTCACATAACGCTTGAACTATACATTGGTCCACATTTATTGTGGGTAATTTTAGAAATTTACCCACTGAATAAGCCATTTCTTGACAATGCGTTTCTAAAACAGACAATTTAACGATGAACGTACCTATAAGATATTGCGAAATGATCACCACTTGTGATGAATGACCATCAAACAGAGATACTGGGTGTATCTCTCTCTGTGGGTGTGTTAATTAATTTAAGCAGTGACAGTCTAGTGGAGTGACCGTTGGACTGCCAAGTCATAAGTATCGAGCTCGAACCCCAGACACGCACATCTGATTTTTCGGAATTATGTGCGTATATAATTATCACTCACTTCGGTGGAGGAAAACATCGTGAGGAAACCAGCATGTCTGAGAGATAATTCTCGACGGCATGTAAAACCAAGTCAGAGGCCCATCAGTAGCATAAAAACTCTGACACCAGGTTAGGCACTAACCATACGATAGAGAAAGATCATTGTAATTGACAACCTAAATTATTATGTAAGTGCAACAAAGATACCTCCGTCAAGGTTGTTCACCAAACTAATAAAATAAAATACAGGAATAACTCTATTAGAGCGTACAGTTATTCTTCTATTTTATTTTAGTAATTTTTAGACCAAAAATTATATACTAAATAGAATTGCTCTCTCTCTCACTACCTTCACACGGAGAGCCGTGGAAAAATATTAGAATGCCTTTGGATAGTTTTTCTTTGAAAGATTCCGTGTCAGTATCAAACTCGCGCAAACATTCATGTAACGGGTCCACACCTTTGGACTTCATGTCTCTCATTTCATCTGAAAAAAAAAAGTTTAAGGTCGAAAACTGATCGTAACGTAGAAGTTGACATACATACGTTCATGGGTTTTATAAGCATTGGTATGCCGTAGAACTGTGCTTGAAATGCGGTGGTGCGGCGCACCTACGGTAACTTTTCTAACGACTGCGTGCACCAGCGTGTCTCCGGACACGTCGCGTACCGTGCTCTGTCGGGCCTCTGGACACGTGTCGATGTAGTTGATGCCAAGTGCCAACATGTGGTAATTCTACAAGCTATAATTTCTTGCATGTGCCGATACGGTACGGTCCGGACACGGACCGCGATAGTACCGCGAGAAACCTTTATCCAGAACCGATGACGTGAATGACGAAGAACCGAAAGATAATACATAGGGGAAGTTAAAATACGCAATGTCAGTTACAAAACGTTCCGCGTATCTGAACGACCTTTTAATAAATAGGCGAGTTAAACGAGTGGGGTAACATACCTACAATTATTTCAGCATCAGTACGTATATTTAGAGGACATGCAATTTTTTGAGCTTTGGCTGATGCTGGTGCATTCGATTTCTGAGCTGCTTTGGGACTCTTTGCTTTTCTAAAATCAATTATTCAAAATTAGTTATGAATAATAAATAGACCTCAAGTTTCTGTCCGCACTGTTCGATGGAATCCATTTGTTGCTTTCCTCGCTCACTCTAGCTCTCGCTAGCCCCTTCGAACCAAACCTGTCCCTCTCCGTGTCCGTGTCGGAGTGCTCTAAGTTCCTGAGCTCGCTGTTGAACTGATTAGTTTCAGAGTTGTTCGGACAGAGGTCTCATCGGATCGAATTGTAGGAGTTGTTTCACACTTTCACAAAATTTCATTGAATTCGGTTGTTTCGGAGATTAGCGTGTACGACCATAGTGGCAAGTGATTTTTTTATAGGTAATAAGATTATAAAGGGTGTAAATAGACCCTTAACGAAACCGAAGGGCACTTGTTCTCCCCACCATTGCGATCATTTTTTGTTCTGGACCAGGCCTGGGAACCTTCTATTTACGGAGATATTGGAAGACAGTTCCAACTTTTTCACAGCTTTTTTTTATACATGTACTAATATTTAAGGTTATAAATTTACTTTAAATACTTCCATGACCCGTTTACTATTCAATGCATCCATTAGCACAATGTTTTGAGTGCGTCACATTGAGTTTTACCGTAAAACGTGATTATTCACCCCAAAAAAAAAAAGTCGTTTCCCAGCACTTATTTTTGCGTAGGTTTACATAGTTTGGTGTACATAATGCTTGGTTAACGGCTTCGTGAAGGGTCCGTTTATACCTTGTATTACCGCATATACTTATTAGAAAGTTGTGGTCATATTTATCCGACAACTGACAAAAGCTAGTAGGATTGTAAATAAACAACAAAATACATACTTTGTTGCAGCTACAGCTTTTGCGGTCACTTTCAAAAGGGCCAGTTGTTCCTCTTTGGCCCTGAAACAGACCCGGAAGAAAACTTTTAGATTAAATGCATGGTATTTTTACTGAGAAATGTGCTACCATAAAAAAATTGACCGTAAGTAATACATGGTAAGTATGTAAAATCAGTGAATTCGACCGATACATTAATGGTGGGCGAAACTATGAGTAACGTCTTTCTCTCAGGACGGTTAACGCGCTGCACGCAAGTATTATACGCGCAATATACATAAGTACCTGCACGCAACGGGCCTACACGACAAAATATAAGAGTTTCTGGAATAGTCACTTGTAGACATAATAAGATGAGAAGAAAAATAAAATAAGGGATAAAATAAGGGAGAATAATAAAATGTTACATATGTATATACCTCTTGACTTGTGCCTGAAAATAATTATAAAAGTCAATAATTTCTTGTGGCAGTCCATTTCCTGGCATAATAGCCGGCACCAACATTTCTTCTGGCTTGTTGTAGAATTTATAAAGTAACTGAAACATTTCCTCTTCGACTTTCCATTTGCTAGAAAAGAAGACGTGGCGCATTATAGGTATTTTAGCATACTCACTTTAAATAAAAGTTCAGCAATAGATGTATGTATAACTGATTGTACCCCTCAATGTCGTGGTTGCCTAATAATATACATATATTAGCAACCGCCATATCGATTTCAAACACGTACCTAGTTTTACAAACTACGCCAGTTATTGGTGCACAAACAAAAGAAAAAAAAACATGTTGATGTATCATGAAGATGTAGTAGAAATTAAATCATTTAATTATACTTACTTATCAGTATGAGCTATGATGAGCTCTATAGGAAAGGGACAAGGATTCGTGAGTCCGAAGTAAATGTCAGTTGTTTCTGCCCATGGCAGTGTAGGCGGGAAGTTGACGTTGGGACCAATTATATGCACGTGAGGGATTATACCTTGCCCCGTCACTGGAATCGTCATTTTATTGGGATTCATGTGAAATCTGAATATCAGTACGCCTTCGTACAGCATCTGTTTAATAAAAAGGGTTTGGTTTTGGGCAATCCTGAAGTTGAATCGTACGTCGTATCAGCTCGAACAGAGTTCAATCTGAGAGTCCTTCAGAAAAATAATAGAAAACATTTCCAAATTCAAAGAGTGACGCTACTTCTTGCGTGAACAATAACGGGACAAAATAAATCTAGATTAAGCACTAACTTGATAATATTTATTTATTTATTTATCAGAAATACTGCTAACATTACAAGAAATTCTTGATGTGGTAGCGTGGTCCTTAATTAAACTACAACATTAATGTTGTGAATTCATTCAGAGAGCAGAAAAAAAAATCGGCCCTGTCTGCAGTGTCATTCAGTGCGTGCAAGGCGCGCGTCAGTGGCGCTTTGCTGAGCAAGTTGGTTCGTGCGCGAAGCACTGCCTGTAACCGTGGCTTCCGGCGCCACAATACATAATTGTCAGGCACATTCAGACATATTACCTTCCAAACACCGGAATTATAGAGTCTTACCACGTAATCATTTTAATACATTATGTAGTTATCGCTAAGTCCCTCCTTGTCTCGAGTTTGTTGTACCCGACCATACCGATAACGAATAAACCCAAGTAGCAAAAATATGCTCTATAAATGTCATTAAAGCCAAAAAAATATGTTTTATAAATGCCATATTAACGCTAATAAGATTGCGTTTGGGCACAAATTATAAGGAATAAAACCTTGTAGTGATTTTATAGTTACCATATAATAAGCTTATCCCCCTTAAACTCGCTATGTAAAGGCATATTGTATGGCTGATTAACTGTAAATAGGCAAGACATTTGCTTTAATGTAACAAATTATACTTATAACCGCTAACAAAATACGGCTATAAGGGCAATTTCTCGTATTGTAGCAAACGCAATACGAATATGAGAAGTTCATGATTTATTCACGCGTCATTTGCCTCAATACGGTACGTGATTTATAAAAGATATTAATGGCCTGCATTACAGCTAGACATTGACCACTTCGCACTTTTTTCGTATTTTGTACTGAAAGTTTATGTGGAAAAGCAGATTTGTGAGAACTGTGGGTAAGTTTTATGGCAAATTTTTAATGCGCCTCATTAATTTTATCTTTTTTTAATTTTAAAAACTATTTTACTTTTGTGAGGTCCTGTTAATTGCTACTATAAGAAGGATTAGCAAATCAAATGTTTTTATAAATCACTTATAAGTCATGTACCCTTATTGTAGCAGGCTAGTACACATATAGTCAACCATATTGAAAGATTTTAGGGTTCAGTCTCCATTATTCTTTATAATAAAATTTTGTGAATACCTGCTACTTTGCACTCTTTTTTTATTTTACAGAACCCAGACAGTACCTAATATGGATGTGGAACGTTTCTTGACAAAGGAAGATTTCCACAAATTGTTTACTGACGTGATATGGCCTTGGCAAATCAAACAATTTATAATAAGAGAAGAATGCTTTGGATGTCACAATCAGACTAATTCGAATCTTCCATCCCATTTCATTATCACAAAAGAAAAAAGAAAATATTTATTCTATATAAACATTTTTTGGTATCAGCATTGTAGTTTTCAATTTACGACCATTATTTAAGTGATGAGTGCGAAATTTGCTGCACGTAATCCTTATTTCGTTTTTTATCTGTCACAAATAGTACGTATTTTTTTAACATTAATATCTCTTAAATATAAAATTGTGGATATACAGACTTATACACACAATATCAATCAATAAGTCGGCGCACTCGGCGCGAGAGGCGGCGGTTATAGGCTGACTAAAGTATTTAGAGGGGATATCACACCGCGCTATCTGGGATCTCGTCGTCTCCCGCACCCTTTTCACAGCTTCCTTCTGTGACAGTTTCGCAGAAACACATCACCGCAATCTAGCACTCTGTGCCATACCACCACCATAGAGCGAATAATGGTCGGCAGCGACCACTCCGCCAACGGAGCAGTCTCACATCTTATACACATCAAAATTTCCACGCGAACGAAGTCGCGGTCAATAGCTAGTCCGTCAATATTTATATTAAGTGATAACTTGTTGGATATGTCAGAATGACGTTTTAAAAATTGGATTAATTGTTCCGTTAATCCGTTGTGCCAATAATGTCCAGTACCCATTTTAATTATTTTAATTTTAACTGTGGTACTATTAGAAGTGTGCGTGCATGTGTTGGCAATGAATGGGGTACTAATTGGTTCACAATTTTAAAAAGTTTATTTAAAGAACAATGCGTAATGTTATACTCCATAGCCCAAGTAGCTATATCATCTCTGAACCCATCATTTTCTATGTCTCTCTTTATGCTACTGTCACGATCATTAGAAGATTCATTATCACTTTGAGTAAGGTATCCTTTTAAGAAATCTTCAGCGAAAGTGTCATTGTTCAAATTTTGTGAAAATAATTCTACGGAACCCATAACATTTTCTTTCATCTCTACCCTGGACGGAGTTGCTGCTGAGGATAACATATTTGATGACATCATAGCCTCGTACCGTTTCTTCACCTTTCTTCTATAAGAACCACTTCGCTTTTGTTTTTTTAAAGCCATTTAAATCCATTTTCACAATACCGAGCCACTATTATATTACCGATTCTAAAATGTCATGGCTGACGATAAAGTTATGTAAAGGCAAAGTCAAGCATACATATAAGTATAAAGTTCTTGTACCTGTTACATAGAGGTGCAGTCAACACTTTATTTATTTATAGAAGCTATGTAACTTGCCTTTTTGCATTAGCTTTTAAGCTGCATTCAAATAAACATTATAAGGAAATAGGTTTTATAATAGCCCTATTAATTTTACAAATAGTATGAGGGCAATGCGACTACAAGGCTAAATTATTATATGTCTGAAAAGCCATATTATATGCTTCTATATGCCCAATGCTTTATAAGGGACATTTACATTGGTTATATAAACGTCTGTAAGATAAGGTGATAAGACCGATATACCATTAGCAAAAAACACTTAAAACATGCCTTTATAAAGACAGTTGTAAAACTGATGCTTTTATAAAACATGTACAAGAGTAATTACCTTATAAATCATTCGTTATATAGCGTTTTTGCTATTTGGGAAGTTGGGTACATCAACGGATAGAAGCGATAGACACCGTAAACTTTCATGTATAAACAACAACAACCAACCAAACAACTTTACTTAGAGGAAGTATCTTATGCTTTAAGGCAGTAAAAATTTCTGTATTTACCTATCTGTGGAAGCTTGTAAATAGCAATTTAGTTATATATTAGTTATTATAATGTTATTAGTCTGTAAGCTTTCCTAAAATGTAAATAATAAAATAATAATCTGGTGAATTTGTTTTGTATGCGCTCCAACATGAGACTATATTTAGTCTCATTTCGCAACTGCTTGGAGGAATATAAACCACGCAACATAAAAATATATATGTATATACGATTATGTACGGTAGCACTAATCAGTTCAAAAGCGCATCTATCATCATTGACGTCACCAGGTACATGCCACTTTACGTAGCTCGAACCCATGTGCGGCCACGAGAAACGCGCCTCCTTGGTTTCGTCCGTCTATTCGGACAACCAGTCTTACCAAAGGGTATCGTATTACCCAGTACGAACTGAGTTGTGGAGGTCAGATAGGCAGTGGCTCCATGTAAAATACTGGTATTCAGCTGCATCCGGTTAGACTGGAAGCCGACCCCAACATAGTTGCGAAAAGGCTAGGAAGATGATGGTCTATTTGTTGGTCTCCGAAACCAAATCCATTCGGAAAATTCTGCATTCAGAGGCTATACATCTGGATGACATAATTTGTCGTAAACTCCCTCAGAGATTTCAACAATATAAGAAGAGTAGTCTCTCTCTCTCTGTCTTACACTTAATTTTTTCAATTTTGACATCAGATCCACACACCTGTTTTACGTGAGTGGTTAAGTTTTCAACGGTAGTTTCCGGATGAAGGCGCCAAACGTGAAGATGTTCCTTACGCTCCAATGCATGAATTTCCTTAAGATTCGAGTTTTGCCCTCTTTTTACTTCTTTACTCTGAAATCTCCTCTTATTCTTACGGACTACATTCCACCCTTCATTACTTTCTGCCTTGCTGTTCATCTCAACCTCTGATGTCGATATGCTGTTCCTTCTCCTACGATACTTCGCCCGTCATTGGTTGTTGCACTGTTTTCATGGCCACACTTGATGTAACAGCTAAGACGAATAGCTTCGGAATAATTAGATGCTTTTGGTTTTGTTTTTTTATATAAACATTAATCGCGGAAGATATCCCGTAAGTGATAATGAAAGTTTAATTAGATGCTTGTCTAGGACATTTCATGGTCTCTGATGCTTGTGATATATTGATTACGCGTACTTAGTTCCGTCATTTGTTTTTCTAGTGCAAAAACTTGATCAACTTTTTGTTCGAGTACCTTCACGTATAAAAGTAATTCTTGCAACTCATTTTTCGTGCATTTAAATATTTCCTGCATATTTTCCATTATACTTGTCTGGTCATCTAAGCGTGACATTACCTCCAATCGAAAATCCTTAATCTCTTCAAGTAAGTTGGAGTTTTGTGCCGTCCTCGGTGATTCTGCGGTCTTTATGCGACTGTCGCGTTTAGTGTTCACGTAACTGCTTATTGAAAAAGTGTTTGCTTGGCCAGATATTCTACTAACTGGTGTTTCAGCGTTGCGATTCGGCTTGCGTTGTGAACAGACACACTCAGGACATACCCATTGGTTCTTATATTTCTAAGAGCAAAGTCATGAAGTTTTCCGTTGGAATTCCAAGGCACTTTAATACATACACTTTCTTGCAAGTCTTTTTGGAACACCCAATAAATGTCATGCCGCTTAGGTCTACACCACAACCACTGCAATTCAACGACATTCTCGAAAGTAATAATTTTTCGGTAACGAACACACAAGACGTCCGCCGCGCGCCGCACGGTACGTGCGCTGCTGGCGCAATCTTATTATGATACAAGTGAACCAAGCCTATAAAAGCTGGCTAGGCTGAAATGCAACCCGAGCCGGGAGGGTAATATGACAAATGTTAAAACACAAATGTTAAACGCGTTGCATTTTAGATAGAACATAATAATTGCGAAGCTTCATTAAAGAGAAAAACGGATACGATAAAAATGTAATCGAAATAACTTGGAACTTGTTTTCGGTCCCAAAACAAAGGTGATTCGAAAATTACACCACACAGTATATCCTAAACTAGGTTTATATGTATTTTGCCGTATTCTCTACTGCAACGGTAAATGAACAACGCATACGAACCTCCGTTGTCGGCTTAAAAGCGACGCTGAGCCACCCTCCTTCCCCTGGTTCGTATTTTCCTGAACTGTCGAGCACTATCATAGGAAGAGTTCCCGGCGCCTTCAGCCTCAAAGTAACATACCAGATACATGTAGGTTTACCCCTAAAAAAGAACGGCGTTTAACAAAGTTTATAGTGTCGGATTTTCAGGGTCGGATTTTTTTATTGAGTTCCTAGAGGTATGAAGAAAAAATGGTGACTATTGCGTGTTTCATTGACTTTTTTGCCACCGACCTCCGAAAGTAAAGTTATTTTCCACTTTTTTGTGTTTTTTTTTTGGAAGTCGGTTTTTTTTTTTCCAAAAAAAATATTTTTTTTACCCATTTTAGAGGTGGTATCTCAAACAAAACCTAATCAAATATCAATTATTCATTATAACTAGAAGTTATTAGCACATAATCCACATAGACGAAGAAGAAAAATGTGTATATAGACGATAACTTTTTTATTTACAGTTTTTTAATTAATGCATATCAAAGTATATACAGTACTTATAAATAATTCTTATGTGTCGGTCCGTCTGTCTGTTTGTTCCGGCTAATCTCCGAAAAGCCTGGACCGATTGTGACGGAACTTTTACTGGCAAATAGCGGAAGTTATAAGGAGTATCTTAGGCTACTTTTATTTGCCCAAATATTTTCCAGGCGACTAACAACTTAAAGGGTAAAACTATTTGCTGCTAAAAAAATAACTTAGCAGCTTGAAAAAAATAGCTTGGCATAATTTGGAGTTACACATAAACTTTCTTTTCTAGCCAAGTAGCAGAACATAGGGCACAGGGAGCTTAGGGCACCCCAACACAGATAGGTTACCAGATTCAAAAGTAAATTTGCTTACACGTTTTTTAATGGAATCGAACAAATGACTTTATCCCCACACCTCACAGATCCAAAATCAATAGATGTAACGTTTGAGGCTAAGTAAGGCACCGCGCAGAGGGCTTTGATCTGGATTGGAATTGTCACCCCATAGGGTACCTAAATAACAAAGACCACAGCATTAGAAAAATAATAAATGTTAGCTGAGTATAATAATAATACATTCCTATTACATCAAACTAAGTAACATTGTACAAATATTTGCTTGGAAACACTCTTATCGTAATAAGCGACTTAAAAAAAAGAGACAATCACTGTTCATGGCAGCATGAAATGTAACAGAATCAATTTAAGGGCCCAGTCCAAGATTATTGACAGCCTTTCGAAATATTCGTGCAGGTTTACAATGCAGTTATTTTTAGTGCAACGTAATATTGGTTATAAGTATGCTTAATAACAACGTATTTTTTTTAGTTCATAAAACTCGCTCTTGTTGGGTAAATCAGGCGTTGGAAACAAGAATCTCGCGCCCAACGCAAATCCGAGTTCTATTTCAGTACTCCTTCCTAGGCAACAGAGGCTATATTTCATTAATCGGCAATAAATACCTGTGTATCTTCTCTCTTCAAAATTGGCTAGTTATTTTTGTAAAAAATCTTTTATTTTCTTAATCTGATTGCAATAATATCGTGAATTTTCTCGGTTTTTGATATAAAATACATAGTTTCGATTAGAGCGCTCACAATAACCTTAGAAATGAGTCCCATAACGAAAAGTTTGCTACTTTTCGCAGCCGCCATCTTTGATTTTGACTCCATATTCGTTGTGACACCACGAAAATGAGTCACAACGAAAAATTTGCATTTTTATTTCGGGGACTCTTGATAAACATGGAAATGGATTTCATTCATAATTTTGTATGTGCATGGATAAGTGATGTAAAGAACTTTCGCAAATTACTTGACTTTCGCATTCGCAAAATTTAATGCGACTTTGCTAATGTGAAACTCAGAAAAAGTATGTACTAGTCTGTCTTTGTTTATGATCTTTCAGTAGGACCGTCTCTGTACTAGTTTATCGATAGGACTTGATGGGAGGCATACGAACAACAACGTACAGCTTCTTACGCATCATATCAGATTATTTGAGTAGGTAGTGCAGAATGTCGAAGGGGAGCTCTTCGCACACACGATTTGTTTTTGTTGTTGCAACGTAATTATCTAGTTTTGAAAACCTGATCTTTGATTTAAAAGAGTGTCAACTACAGTACTTTCACAAGTTATTATGCCCTGTGACTGGGACTGTAGCTTAGTTTAGTTTTTTGTGTTTTGACATTCAAAAGTGCCCGTAATGTTCTAATTGAAATAAATGCTTTGAGTTTGTGTTTGAACAACGTGCCTATCTGTAAGATCGTTCGATTAATAATATATCAAGAGAGGTAATAGTTATTGAATTAATTACTTTATCGAGTTGAACGTTTCCAAGCAAACTGTATACGATTTCAAGAAGGAAACCGGCGTTTGTGTTGTTACACAATACACGGTATACTTTACCTCTAGGTTCACACATGTTTCCACATTCTGTTCCAGTTCGGTAAAGTCGGCAGAAGTAGGCGTGAATGTAACATCGATTTTCCCGGCCTCACCGGGATTTAATTTTCCACATAATTTTATTCCTAGCCATGAAGGAATATTTGTGCCTTTTGCAAAAAATATCTTCGTCGCAATCGGTCCATAATTAATTAATTCAGCTGTGCATTGCACCTGTTGATATTAATACATTTAAATGAACGTGCGAATCTTTTAAGCAACCGGTACTGCCAACAACATTTTTCAATACACTTCCTCGAAAACTGGCCCTTTCGCACTACGATTAGGTCCAAAATGCAATGCATTTCACATTCGTGGATATCAATTTTTTATTTATCTCAACTGTGTTTTATTTCCACAGATAATAAGCAATTGTTCAATTTTTATCTTGATTCCTATAGTCGGCTGTTAATGTTTTAAGGCCCTCATCTATACATCTGTACAAAAAGCAGCTGTTCCATACACTTTGACCGTGTAGGTAGGTAACAGCTTCGTAGGAAATAAATGTTTTTTTTTTAATAACTGACGAAAAATGTCTATGTGGGTTCAAAATGATGTACTGAAAATGTGGTAACCGTTTTAGCGTCGGTGTCACTGCCACCTTGTATACTTATAACAAAAAACATTTTTTTTTTGTGTATCTGTCTGTCGGTCTGCCCGCTGTCTGTTTGTTCCGGCTAATCTCAGAAACAGCTGCACCGATTTTTGACGGGACTTTTACTGTCAGATAGCTGATGTTATGAGGAGTATTATCAATACATTTTATTTTAGAAAAAAGTAAAACACATATTTTTTAAAATAAGGAATAGGGTAAAAGTTATTTTATTTGTTCGAAAGTGTATTGAAAAATTTCTTTTGATTCACGTTGGCATTTTTCACTGCAGTTCTCGGCTCCATAACACCCTCGCCTACGGCTCGGGTGTGAATAACGCCTCGGCTACAATGAAAAAGTTTCCCCACTTGTATCAAAATGTACTATTTCCTCACCGTGCTTCCAGTAATAACTACTCCGTAGTCTATGACGTAGGGTACAGTCTGAAATCCGGGTATTGGTCCCACTTTTGACATTGTGGAATAAGCAGTCAATATTTCTGGACGGTTCTTTATATGATCTATAACCATCAGTCTTTCTATTGCCAACTCAATATCCATTGTAGAAGGATATCCATCCTGAAAACATGATTAACGTAGCTAAAAGTATCTATTACTTAAATTAAGTAGCTACAATGGCATAAATTACCAACCCAAGATGAGCAAATGTGCCAATCTTCTTGAAAATTAGGATCTTCGAAACATTTTTCGGTCAAAGGTGAATTTAAATGTTCCTCTTTTCCTTTACTAAATATTTCACCGATCGCTGCCATATAATCTTGCGTCAAAGATGGAATGGCCCGGTATCCTAATTCTGGATTCAACTGAAAGAATTTTACATATCTATTTATACCATAATAAATAAATACATAACCTCCTTTTGGGCTTCACCGCAGTCGGGTAGGAATAGCAGACTGTAACTGTTACTTTATTAGCAGAAAGCGAAGAAGGGTTATTTATGAGGTGTTTGCTATGCACATCTAATATGCACGACTATGTTTTGTACAAGTACTTGCCAAAAAAAACTTTTTCAGCGTTTTGTCGCGTAGCTGCTATGTCATCCGTAAGGCAAAATACAAAAATAATTGATAACAATCAACCTTATTATAACTCGCATAATTGTAAACCTAAATCTAGTTAAAGATTTCATGCGGATATTGCAAGTGTGAAAAAAGAGAACTGGGACATCTTGTTACAAAACCAGTTCTTAAGCGAGAAAACCGTTAATAGCTAGTCACTTCCCCGTTGGCGGTGAAACAGGTGCCTAGGAGATAAAACCCGACGATCAAGGAAACAAATGGCGCCGACACATACTAGGTGCATGAACGTTTTACACAAAATGAAAACGTCTTTTGGCATCGTCATGATATCTCATCGCCAAAAGAGATGATCACTGTTTTAATAATACTTAGTCCGCAATACCCACAATCCAAAATTGATTATTGTAACGACACGGTGATCACATCAACCTTCTGCTCGACTATTTAAAAAATTGTAAAAGTGGGATTCTAGAAGTTGTGAATGGTACAACACAAGCACGGTGTGAAGTTTGATCGGGGCTGGCGTCGCGGGCCGGCGGCGCGGCGTCACAAACAAGACACCATTACTGTCGACCGACAATAGATAACGAACATTAACGACATTATGAACGCATAGAAAGCTGAGATCTAAAGTATTCAAATTTTACTCAAGCTTATAACAGTCATTGCCGCTTTCTGAATTCAAAAAATTAAGTTTAGAGACTTGTAAAAAACTTAGTTTTTCAAATTCAAAAGAAAGAGATAGAATCAACTTAAGAAAGTAGAGTTTGATAAGTTATCCATTCAAATTATTAAATCAAAAATTGGCATTAAGACCCGGTGTCTGACTTGAGAATTTGTTGTTGAGAAAGTGTCAAACTCTATTTTGGCATCCGTAGATCGGATTAAGTATTATTAGGCTATTCACCACGAATTTATCAGTGCGTCTGTAACTCTGTACCCAACAGAAGTCAATAGCTATTTTACCGATAGGTACTGACACCGCAGTAAGTAACATTAATACCTCCGTATAAAATTCCGGAATGAGTTTCGAAATAAAGCTGTTAAATTAGAGGTTAGTATTCTTCACATGTTACTTACTTCCTTCAAATTTAGGCAAATATACTCTACCTATTTCGATCTCCGTTGATTACTCTTCAAAATGTTTCTACAAAGTATGATAAAAAAAACTTAAACTTACTTTTTCCGCAGCCGGTTTAAGTAACGTAAAATATATTTGAGGTACAACACCCCAACCGAATACTTCTATTGGGATGTGAGGAAGATGTCCAATTTCTAATAAAAATGCTGTTTGGAAGCGGCCCATTACGCCCGGTCTCATTACTATTTTCATTTCGATTTCTTCCTCAGGTTCTATTGTTTTCTCAGGAGGCAATAATTCAAGAATAGTTCCATCGAGTTCATTTTTAAATATTGGCTCATTTAGGTATGTTTTATATTTAAAATTAAGTATCGCAGTATTAGATATTTTTAACTCTTCAATGGCATGCTCATGAAACGACCTTATTTTGAAATTTATGATTTCAGCACTTATTTTATACCTTAAATCACAGCTTTGGCCGGTCACAATGACCGACTCAGGTGGCCCACCCAACACTTCACATTCCAGGACAGCGCGAACGCTAATATTGCATGTAGGTCTAAATATGACGTGCACGTACTGTATTTCGCCGGGCTTAAGCTGTCCTCGATGTGATACCAGTTGCAGTACGTCGTTGATATCGGTTTTTTTTGGAGGCTTAGAAAGCCTGGCAAACTTGTGTATCCACTCAAACTCTGTTTCATAATCAACGTCAATCATAGGTGTTATTTTACTAATCATTTGGTTTTTCATCATAAAATTATCATTGGGCAACAAGTCAGATGTTTTACTAAAGATAGGGCTGGCATTCTGATACACTGATTTGCCTGAAGCACTCAAAACAGCATCATGCAGACAGCTTTCTAGAATTAAAAAAAAATGTCACCGATGGATTTCGTAAATCACCAATCAATTCCAAACCCGTCTTATATAAGATACCATACAATTAATTATATTTATAATTACACAAATACCCACGGGTGGTATCAGACCCTTCCATAGGCATTTTGTCTTGACTTACTTCATTACACTCGAAACCGACTGGAACTTCAGGCTGTGTAAAAATATAAGAGCAGTATTAGTCGATGTACAATGCGTTTCAAACAAGAATAGGACTGACCTTAAGCCATATTGTGACGTCTTAACTGTCAAATCGAATAAATTGGATAGGGTCAGCAAAAACCATTTGTATATATATTTTTTTTTAAATTGACATTAAAAAAAGCCTTTATTTGAGCCGCAAACTAGGCAAAGTCTGCCCCACAAAAAATACAGAGCGAGAGTTTGACATTTTACAAATTAACAATAACATATTCGGTGGCTTAAACATTAAGCAATTGGTGAATAAACCAGTTGTTTCTAAGATATCGTTTGATTCAACACTTCTACGCTCTTAAAAAACGGTACCTAATAATTTGAAGATAACATGAATGAGATACACATCATCTTGCCTTTGTCCCATTCTAGGTACTTAGGGTCGTCGCAACACGTTTGCTTCTTCCATTCTCCTGTCAGACGTCACCCATCATTTATTTCTTTCTTCCTTTCATATAATTCCTTACACGATCCATCCATCTTTTCTTTGGCCTTCCTCTCTCTGTTTATTCATCACTATTTTAATCACATGCGTTTTATCCCTCCATAATGAGATAACCATACCAAGACAAACCCCTTTAAATTTTTCTTTAACAGGCGCCTCTTTCAAATTTCTTTTAATATTCTCATTTCTTGCTTATCCGTTCTTGTCACTCCACACATCCTTCTCGACATTCTCATCTCCGCTATATGCAATCGTTTTTCATCCATCTTCTTCACAGACCAGCGTTCTGATCCATACAGTACGATAGGTCTAATCACGGACTTGTATATTTTCCCCTTTAACCTGAGAGGCATCCGTGGGTCGCAACTTGTTCCTGCGACCTGTCACCAATTCATCCATCCTGAGTTGATCCGGTGCCTTACGTCCCGGTCTACTTCGCCTTCTCCTTGGACAAGCGGCCCGAGTTACTGGAAGTCGGAGCAGATCGGTATGGACGTTCCAGCAAGATATATGGGTACAGGACTGGAGAGACAGCCGAAATCGCAAAACAAGTAATTCGTTTTGGTTCTACTCGATTTCAGGCCAACATTCTCCAGTCTTTGCCACCACACCTCCAATCTGCTCTGGACCTCTTGGCCGCTCTCGGCAACCAGCACAATGTCATTGGCAAACAGCATCTACCATGGAGCCTCTTCCTGGATGTCCGCCGTGAGAGCGCTACTATCACCAGGAAGAGGTAAGGGCTGAGACACAGATTAATAAATAGATCCTTAAGGAATAGATACTTCACTCTGTAGGAAGAGATTGATACCTAACGCTATAATTACCTACAAAAATATTACGGCCCTTTCTGCGCGCTATAATGTACCTTACGCGCCCGCCCGAGAGTATCTACTACGTCGTCTGCCGTGGTGTCGGGCGATCACGTGCGTCATTGAACGCAACGCTAGGGCTGTCTATAGGTACTAAGAAATTATTACACAAAAGAATGGGTGACTAAGAACAGTTTTTTTTTTACATTTAAAACAAATGCCTCACTTTAATACGTTAATGAACTTTGTACCCTCCCGTAAATTTCGATTGTTAAATCTAATCGTCGCAAAAATTCTTTAATCTAATTCTTTAAAAAGCACTCCCTATGAAAACATGTACTTAAAATTTCACTTTCTTTAGTATCCGTCCTGGCCGTAATAATTTTGAAAAAACATTAACTTGCATGTTTTTTCAAAATTATTAAATAAATAATTAGTTAATGTTAGTGTGTTACGGTAATTTAAAAATAGATAAACTTTTGTTGGGTTAGGTAGTTTTATTTTGACAGTCTACATTGCAATTTGAATGAGATTTATCCATTATTAAAGGGGTGCGGTATTTAAGTACGTGCTCGAGCGGGCGCATGGCAACGCGTAATCGGCTAGACCTGAGAGCGTGTCAGGCGGGGGCCAACAGTCGCGGTAGGGAGCGCCGAGTCACCTCAGTCGCTGGTCGTCACCCGCTAGGCCTCCTCCGGGTAACCGGAGGTCTCACCTGGCGGTGACAGACCGCCGAGGTGGCGTGAAGAAAGCGGCGCTACTACATAGCGCTGTAGCGCCTCCTACTGGACATTTCTGCAACTACACATAGGCAAGTTGCGTGCGCGCGCTTGCCGATTGGCCAAGGCCTATATGGCCACCACAGAGAGGGTACCCGTTGTTGCGGGCACACCACAGGAGGTCTACTCTGTAAGCACGAAACCCGTAGTTTCGGCCGAAGATACGGGCGTTTCCTACTCCGTATCACTTACGGACATACGATTAGTGAGGGACCCGAACTAAAAACGAATGGCAACACGATTGGACAGTTGTCCCTATTCCCGATGTATTTTTAAAAATCATGAATCCGAAAATAATAGGCCTTATAGCATTCATTTTGAAGTTTCGATCTACTTTCGTACGGGCCCGTATCTTCGTTGACGGACCCGAGAGTAGACCCCCAGATCCTGCGGGACAAGGACGTAGTCCACTACCCGCCAGCCGCGCTCCATGCGGGGTGTAGCGACATCTCACGGCGCGTGGCAACCGACTGGATTTTGTTCGCCCGGGCGAACGCGAGTCGTAGGTACTTAAGTGAATGACTTCGAACGATTGAAGGAAGCATGGCTGAGTGCTGACCCTTGGTGCAAGCCCGTAATATTAACAAGATACATAACATTTTTGTAATTTTTTATCAAAACCAAATAAATGGAGATGCGAAGATTGAATTAATGTTATGCTGGCTCATGTTTGCGGCTTCGTTTAAGGTTATGTTAAGTACTTACTACGACCAGATTTGTAATTGAACATTTTTTCCATTGAAATCTATAACAAACTAAAACTGGTGTCATATTTTGTATTTTTATGGTTTTGCTCTGTATGCTCCCATTCAAAATACATTGAAAATCAAGTCTCGGTGATAAGATAAATATATTCGGGAAGTTTATTGTTCCGCTTAGTTTTATGGCATCCTAAAAAGAAAATAAACTCATCATTGTATTATTCTAAGTATAGCGTTTACAGGATACTCCACTGTTTTCGCTGTACCACGGTGCGAATGACATTTGGTGACATTAAACGCCAAGACATGTTTAGTGGTGGGATGTATTTCTATGATGGAAAATCGATATTTATTATAGAAAAAGAAGACACTATACAATTCAATTTTATCTGTAAACGATTCTCACAGCAAAAATTTCGTTCTCTTTATAATTATCATGTAATTTATTTAACAATATGGATTTAATACATTATAAAGCACATTCAAAGCGCAACCGATATTAAGAAAAATATTAATAATATTAACAAATACTTAAGGTAAACTTTATTTTTAAAATATCGACTATCCATTATGAAATACTTAGGTACCATCACTAAACATTTATATGGCGTTACGTTACACGCGTAAAAGTTTCCTTCTTTTTTTTCAATTTTATTTTATTTGTAGTTCATCTATAACATCTTGGCAGGGTAAATTTATTTGATTTACTACAGTTATTACTGATTCCGTATTTTACGTCTATGATAATTAGGGTGCAGCTTAAATATTCAATCATGATTGTAAATCGCGGTAACGTTCAAGATTGAAAAGGGACGGTTCATCTAGCTAGTGTCACCCGCACCATGCTACAGCGGAACAGCGAAACAGTGTAGCATTACTAATATGTAATATAATTTAAAAATAATTACTTACTTTATTTTTATGTCCTTTAAATTTGATTCTCATTAAATCGCAATAAATTCTAGACTTGAGACTTAAGTGTTTAGTGATATCGAACAGTATCTGTATTTTCATAACCTCTTGATCTTCTAATCGCTCTTCCACCAAATGTGTGAGATTGAAAGCTATTTTAATTTTACGAATGTCTTGAAAAAAATCTAATGATCCTTTTCGGAATGGTTCCACGGGCTTCGATGTTAGGCAATCAACAAACGTCCGTGATTGATGTGGACCCAGCTTCTTTAATAAATTTTGAAGATTTAAGTCCGACTTCCTATATTGTATACAGCTACACGTCATATTTTCTTCATCAGGTGGTATTTTATATGTGTGTTTCTGAATGATTGCAAACGGTGGTTTAACACAAATTTCGAAGTCCAATGGTAGTTTCGAAACATTTTTAATAGTGATAAGATCTGCAAAAGTATAGAGCTGCATTAGTATTTATTTCTTTTGCTAGACTGAATTGTCTCACTGGGTAAAGAAATTCTTGATTTTGTATGATCCACTGATACATACATTCCGTCGCTCGTAATACAACTGAAGCCGAAGAGAGCGATTACTTTTTGCTGTACACCAAAACAAATTACAAAGATCTATCGGGAGTTCCCTAACAGAGCGTTGCAACGCCTACGAAACTACGGTTCTATAAAGACAATGTAATAAAAATTTTGGAGCAATGTATTCCAATAATGTCTATTAGAGCAATTATCCTACTCTGAGTACTACAACTTTGAAGATTTTGTTAGAGCTGGTGCACACGATACAATGGGACGCCGCGCGCCGCACCCCAAAGATATCGCCACATTGGCGGACACAAGGGCACGGTCGTAGCTATTGCAGCCTGATCATAAAAATGGATCGATAAAGACGTGTCGCTCCGGCGCCGCGGCGCGCGCGGCGTAGTTACGTGTACACCCCTCCCCACCTAGTCTCGCGGGGTGCGAATCCGATGTGCGTGCGCAGCGGCAGCGGCGCGGGCGCCGTAACACACCGTGTGGTATAATATAATGGATATTGTAGGTATGTAAAAAAACGGAGCGACACGCGCCACAACGCATTGTATGTCGGCACTAACCTTTTGCAAGGTCGTACTTGTGCGAAATTGGCTTTCCCACTGCTGTAATAATTTAATCGAAATACGGATCACAAATCAATTTAGAGAAATAAATGAGATTAGCTATTTCAAAACTTAGACCTGATTTGAGAAGATTGCTCAGAAAAGCAAGCTGTTCCGACTCATAAATTATTTATATTTTTCCTATCCTAGTAAATAATATTCTTAGTAAGTAAATAAAAAGAAGCACATGATGGGTTGATATAACATTGAAATGAAAACTCATTGACATGTGCAATTGTGCATCCTACACGCCCTAATCTACGGTGCACAAAGTTGGTCATTTACTGAACAACAACAGTCAAAACTCAAGATTGACTAGTGGGCGATGGAGCGTAGCATAATGGGTGGCAAGCGAGCAGATCGTGTAAGAAACACCACCCTATGCTCTATAACTCAAGTAGCTGATTTTGAAGCTGTAACAGCCAAGCAAAAGTGGGAATGGGCTGGCCGCGTCACACGAATGCACCCGGAGAGGTGGGCAAAAATCGTCACTCACTGGACGCTTCAGGGTGGACATCGCCGTCGAGGTCGACCGCGGCGTAGGTGGTGTGACCATCTGATCATGTTAGCAGGCCAAACTTGGCCAGAAATTGCACACAACAAACAAGTTTGGGAGGAGAAAAGTACCCCCCGGTACTTTGCACAGCAGTGGGGCACGGTATAGATTAACGAAAACAGTATAATATATTTGTCGGAGAAAGCGATAACTTTTAAACATCAAGTTGCTGATTTGACCATTGTAGTAGGGGTAAACGCCGTGACGTCAGATGTTGTTTTAATGGCGGCACGTGGACAGAGTCGTTTTGTAGAGTGGGGATTGTGCCGAGATCACTTTTGCTCGGAACTCCAACCAAGTCACTCCTTCAGAACGAAACTGTCGGTTTGCCCATTTTGTGGAGATTATTTGTTAGTGTTATTTAATGTAAATTTGTGTTAAATCATAAACTGTGATTTTTGTGTACCGAAACCGAAACTATTATTTTAACATTTCATCATGAACCCGGTACCACCGAACCCTAATGACAACGGCGCTATCGCTCAGCCATCGCTTACGCCGTCATATTAATATTATAAATTCTTAGTAAAAAAATATTCGAAACTAGTTTAAAATCGACTGCAGGGGGCATTAGATTTTAAACTAGTTCTGCTCGCTCGCTCCTATTTTTATTTCACTATAACGTTATGTGGTCTCATAACGGATTTGTTTTGCAGTTGATTGTGCGAAAATCATAGTATTTAATTATAAAGTTTCACACCTGTTAACTTATAGTATTCACTGTACGGCGCGAAGTCAAATTGTAATTCTGTAATTGTAGAAGACACTTCTATTTTCGGATCGACGAACTCCGCTATTATCGGGCACTCCATTAGCAACTCTTTCTTATTTATGCCTTCTACACTGCCAATCAAATACCACGTTTCCTTCACCGTCGTCACTTTCGTCGAAAATCCTGTTAATGTTAATTCAATTTTCTCCCCTGCGGAAATTTTAAATGATCGCGGCTCCAAATTGAAGAAACCTCTAACAAAGGAGTAATGGTTAATTAATTTAGTGTCGTTTCAATTAGAATTAACCTCACTTAACCATCATACATACGTTGTTGCTTGTTTAGTTTTAGGTGGTTTAAAATATTCACTCCACTCTAGCGCATGCATCCGAGTCCCACAGTTCTCCACGATAACTTTGCTTTCCAGAGGTATTTTAGTAAAGTGTCGTCCGAGAACTATTTGGTCCCGTAGCTCACCGACCAGTATGCTCGTCCCAAACCCGGTTACAGACAAAGGCACTAACTAAATTGACAAAACAATGTTCATTAATAGTTACATGTAGTTATTTCACACAATATATACGTATTGTCAGTCAATGAGACTATGCGTTTGCACCAGAAAATATTAAACAAGTGGATGTCTCGAAAGCATTGATGACCGAATGATGACCGAATGATGATTGACCGAAAAGCAATGTTGTAATTTATTTTTGATATAGGTATATCAAAAATAAATTACAACATTGCTTTTCGGTTAACAGCAGATCTAAATACGTAAAGCTTTATTAATAGGTACAAACTACTTACGATGTCCTTAACCTTCTCTAAATGCAACACCACTTTATTGGTGTAGGTGGCGGCGTCGATCAAAAACAAAGATAATGTTAAGTCTTTTTCTGATTCAGGCTCTATGAAGCCTTCCGCAGGAGCTACTTGCCATCTTCCGTCTTTGTTCAACTAGAAAATTAAATAAAACTGTTTCATGTTAAGGTATATTTTGCTGCGACTATTATACAAGAAATTGCTTTTGATACAGAGCGGATTGTTTGATTGTTACATAGTACACAAGGGCTTACCAGCGCCGCGCTGAACTTGACGTTGACAGGAGAATCATTGAACAGCGTTAGAATTTTCTCCGATTTAGTTAGTAATTTGGTTTGACCCCAATGTAGTGCCATCGGCGTGCACGTCACAATTGGTCGGACACCGCAGCCAGTGATGTGACAAATTGGAATTGATTTGGATAGTCCAAATAGATTCATCCTATTGATTACAATAGGAAATTAGATTAATTAAAATAAAAATTTATTAATATATATATATATATTTTTTAATTAGATTTTTCGGAGTATTGGTTTTGTTTACAGAAAACAAAACTTACACAAAGCGTTCCATAGCACCAAACAATAAAAAACAATATTGTTTTTTTTTTTCATTGAATACGTCAATTTACATTCAACAGCAAAACTAAATTTGTTTTCGATATTATGTTAATGAAAAACAAAGTTACTGCTGCAGTTTCAAAAAAAAACCCACACAAAAAAAGTCCCATAATATCTCAAAAGCTTATTATCAGAAATCAAAATTTAACAGCTTTAGAAGCGAATATCTCATCAACCACTGACATAAGAGAAAAGTACACCTGTGTCGTGCCAACAGTCTCGGAATAAAATGGCTGTGACATACGGATGGATAGACGGACAGGACGAATCCGTGAGGGTTCAATTTTTGCCATTTGACAACGGAACCCTAAAAACGGCTATGTAATAAGTGACTCAAAATCGGAAACCCAAACCTACTGTTGTATATACCAATGTCGTCCTGATGTACTAAATAATAGAAATAAGAATAGTCAAAAGCAACAGGTAAGTCATAAGAAGTATTAAGACTATGAATATACACCTAACAGTATGTTCTTGAACGCCGAGCACGCTTGTTTTTATCCTGACTGGCAGGCATATCGTGCAGTTCGGTTCGATGAACCCTTCTTTTATCCCAACATTGACTTCAAAAGTCGATTCTTCCTAAAAATTAATAAAACGTTAAGTCGGTCAAAAATCGGTCTATTTCACCGAATAAGCGGACGTTTCCGCTTACCTCTGAGTCTTCCAATGTGAAATAACTCCGAATTGCATTCGAAGTGATAATGATTTCATTATAATAGGAGAAGTCAATGAAGCAGGCTCGCAGCTTGATGTCGGGCGCCGGAGTGATCTCGGGCACCATGGCGTTGTACATCACCGGCATCACTATCGGGGGACTGTCCGACTTTTCCAGTTCCAGTTCAAGTGAGGTCTGATTGGCGCGCACCAAGTTGGCAGTTAATGTCACCTGTTATGTAAAGATTTATTTAGTACTTGGTATATATATATCTTAATATATAATAGGTACTCAAAAATCACGTGACCATGTGTTCGTGTGCGCTAATCTCCGAAACCCCTAAACCGATTTCAAAGAAATTTTGTGAATGTATATTGTTGGTTGCAGATTGAAAGAAAGAAAGAAAGATTGATCCGATAGGTGGCGTCGTGCAAAGCAGGGGCGGGCTGCTATAGTATGTAAATAAAATCTGGCCAAGTGCGAGTCGTACTCGCAGGCACAGGTTTCCGTAGCACCAAATAACATAATGAAAATATTTTTAACGCTCATTTATATGTAAAACACACCACAGCAAAAAAAATGTTTCAATAAAAACCCGAGAAACCCGAGTATCGGTTTTGGATCAGAACCGAAATCGAAAAAGGCCGGTTTTCGATGCCCTAATGGAAACTAATGACGAACTATGCGCCGTCGTCACAACTGTTTTTTTTTTGTCATCAACTTGAAACCTCAAATAATGAAATATTCAATTACCCAGATTGTTATCCTCGACTCAGGCTCTATGTCAACTTTACAAGGCTCAATATTAAACTCTCTTGGCCATTGAGGTACTTTCGGCTTAGGATAATCAGTGACTGCATAGTCGGTTAGTGTTATGCTGCTGATTTCAGGACCATCCGAAGAGATTTTCAAAGATCCACTGACATGCACTACTGACTCGTTGATGACATCCAAATCCATAGTTTTAGGAACACCTATCCCAGTACATATTAAAATTCAGTTCTAATTTTGCATCAATCTTGGCGATACGAATAAAGGAAAGCTAACTTGAAAAGTAAAGAATGCGTCATTACACAAGAAAAACTGTATATATATGTGCTCTTCTTCAAGTCTAAACAAGCGCAAAGAGCTAATTATTATTATCCTTATTATGCTACGATGTACTTTGCTACAACGTCACATAACGCAACTCCATCGAAATTGTAGACTTGCTGCGATCGTAATACTTCCTACTGTACACCTTGCTACGATCGTAGCGCCCTGTTGTAGAACTTGCTACGTCGTAGTACCCGACTGTAGACCTTGCTACGTCGTAGTATCCGACTGTAGACCTCGCTACGTCGTAGTATCCGACCGTAGACTTTGCTACGATTGTAGCACACTCTTGTAGATCATACTACGAAAAAACTTCCTAGTTTTGTTACAAGGTCTATATTTTTCTACGAATATAGCGAAATGCGCAGGGTATCGTAGACCTTGCTACAACTGTAGTGCGCATTGAAGCTGTAGACTTTGCTAGAAACCAATTGCTAATTTTATAGCCGGGTCTACATCCGAACGGAAGCGATTGCAACCCATCCACTTCTAGCGCAGCCTTACTATGCTATTTGTTATTTCACCATCACGCATCTTACCCAAACTAATGATTCCAAAATCTAAACACGGTATGTTAAACGTTAGTGATGGATATATTACTTCGCCTCTGGAAATAACAAAAGGAATATTTTAATTTTAATAATCAAAGATATATTCCAAGTTTAGTGAACTATAGTAAACTTACTTCAAGTAGAGCTTTAGAGCAACATCTGTGTCGCGAATGTTAAAGTTTATTTCTTCAAAATACGGTCCTTGATTGGAATTACAGAAAGATATTACGAAAATTTCTTTATCTCCAGGTTTTAAACAGTGCAATTCCGGATTACATGATATTATACTACCAAACAACGGAGGTAATTCTTTATATAGTATGACTCCGTTTATGTGTCCTGAAATAAAATGAAATTAGAAATTTATTAATTTTTGCATCAATTTTGAGCTTCGTTTCACAGATACCTTTATTGATGGCAACTATCTCGTAGTGATAAGGCTTGTTGATGTAGACGCGGTCCATGTCCAGAGTCTCGACGTTGAGGCAGATGGAGGGCGGCAAGGACACGCCCACCAGCTCCACCGGCACGCGCTTCACCACCCCGTCGATGTCGAAGTAAGCGCTCGCGTGGAACTCTCCTATCTCTTTCGGACGAAACGTTATTGTCAATTCTGTAGTTTTGTTGGGCCACAGTTTTCCTTTCTGTGAAACAAAATGTGTTAAGTAGATACGTTACTTTGCTCGTGGCGAAATAATAACAGCCACACGGGTCCGGCTCCGGCTGTCATTTGTAGATATTTGATAGTCGTTACAGGTAGTCAGTGGCCCGATCTGACAACCAGCCTTACCAAGGGGTATCATATTACCCAGTACGAACTGTGTTGTCGACCTCAGATAGGCAGTCGCTCCATGTAAAGTAAGGTCCGCGAGGCCTAAGCTGAGCTTTGCATTTGTGTGAGTGATTACCAAAAGTAGAGTCAGACAAAAAACTTTTAATTTTTTTTTATGATGTTTTTGGTAGGTATAACATAAGTGGGAAAGGTATACAAGTTTAAAAATAAAATAAAACAAAATAAGCAAAAATTGTTAAAATAAAGGCCAGCTATGATAATTATGTATGACTGATGAGTATGTGTACATATGTAAGTCTTGTGTGACTGATAAATCAGAGATCAATAAATAAAATTCAAATATAAAAAAAAAACTATAACAATTATTCTTCTCCACCGGACATTGCATCTTCATCATTTTCATTATCTTCATTATCATTCTCGTCATCATTTTCACTCTCGTCAGATGTGTCGTTTGTGTTAATAATGAATCGTTCCGTTATATCATCAAGAGCGGCGTCGTGACCACGAAACTTTGTTTCTTCTTTTATTGCATGATCGCACACATTTTTCCATACTTGTACACTGATAGTGTCAACTTTTTCTTTCGCTAACCTCATTATTGTATCCATATTCATTGATACGTTTTTTTTCGCCACGTATCCTTTTATCATTGCCCATATATTTTCTATTGGGTTGAAATCCGGGTGGTAGGGTGGTAGACGAAGGACGCTGTGACCATGTTCTCTAAGTAAAGTGTCAATTTTATATTCAATAAATCTTTGTTTGTTTTGCAGTATCAATTGATAGAGTTGTGGTTTAAGCATCGATGTAGAGTGATCGATATTGCGATACTTGAGCCAGTCAATCATATCTTGTTTACGACTATTTGAGTTGGGAGCGGGATTTTCTAACGAATTGTGGTAAGATGCATTGTCTACCACCACAACGCTATTGGGCTTTAAATTTGGAATTAATTGCTTTTGTAACCATTTCGTGTAGTTTTCTGCATTCATATTGTTATGGTAATCACCACTTTTTTGATTTGCTTTGAACATCAGCAGTGCATTTGGTATGAAACCGTCCTCTCCGCCGGCATGAACTATAATTAAACGATTTCCTTTAGAAATTGGTTTCTTCAAACCAGAAGTGCTGCCATCTGAATAAGATTTCGAAGAAATGTGAGTCGTGTCTATATATGTTTCGTCGGTATAAACGACTGGCCGGCCCTGAATGCGATATTCAGAAATTTTAATCAAAAAATTTATACGTAGATAACGTATCTCATGTTTTTCCATTAGAATTTTTCTATTATCTTCTGTCTTTTTCCATTTAAATCCTAAAAGAGACACTTCTTTACGCAATGACCAAATTGAACCTGGATAGTTTATTTCCGTCTTCAACTTTTCATGTATTCGCTTCATAGTTGGCACCTCTTTATCAGTAATGTGAAAGTTATGAATAGTTCTTCGGATTACCGCTTTATCAAAATCGTCAATGATAATTATATTTTTCCTGCATCTGGTCTTTTTCGGAGATTTAAATTTGCTTTCGTCTTCCAAAAGACGTTTGCCTTCCAATAAAACTCTTTTGACAGTGGACAGCGGGATTCCCGACGATGTCGCTACCAATTGGGCTGATGTAGTGACACTTGACATGTCTTTATCGTTTATGTCTTTAAAATAAGTATTTAAATTACACAATATTTCTTTTACTTGGCTATTTAAAGGTTTTCTTATTATTCGTTTATTTGTGTTGGCAGCCATTTCCCTAGTAAATCGAACACAAAAACAAAATATTAAGAATTAAACACGTCACGCTGCTGACAGTACAAGAGGTGAAGTGTGGAAGGTGCGCGGCGGAGATGCGTCGCGCGGGGGATGCACCGCGCCTCAGGCCGATTGTTTAAACCGGTTTAAACCAAGCAAAAGACGCGCCGCGCTCTAGGCCGACGTCACACCTACACTATCTATGTGCACTCACACAAATGCAAAGCTCAGCTTAGGCCTCGCGGACTTTACTGGTATTCAGGTGCATCCCGTTAAACTGATCCAATAGTTGCGAAAAGCCTAGGCAGATGATGAGACATATACAAATCTAGATGGTTAGTTATAGTATCTGTAGTTGATATTCACTCACAATTGGTTCTATTGAGAAATGCGGATTTTGAAAATGCAAGGATTCGTCCGCCACGAGCGCCTGGATCTCATCGTAGAAGATCCGCGTGTAAACCCGCTCGTGCTCGTCGCTGCTCAACACGTCATATTGCACCAACTTCTTATACTTCGCAGATTCACTATCTTTTATATTGTAGAATATCGACGCTAATTTCACTTTCTCTTCAAAATCTGCTTATCAAATCGACTCGTTAAAAAACCCAATCGAAAACTGGTCTGAGCAATTGCAATAATAAGACACTTTGTACTTCAAACACAGATGTAAATCGTTAGTTGTGATACGATTTTCAATATGAGAGAGCATACAATATTATTCTAATGTCATTGTTAGCGAAACAGAAACGTTATCATGATTTGGCGCGGCAAAGCGAATCTAACGATTAAAATCTTTGTACTTCAAATAACACGCACCGTAATTCACAGAGTCATTCTTCATACACATGTACGTGAGCACATGATCAGATTTATTGACTACTTTGTAAGTCTGCTGACGTATCATGGTGTTGTAAGTGTCAAAGAACCTCACCACTTGCTTCTCCAGTTCTACGTTGACAGTGTGAGTACTTCCTGATATTACTATTCTAAAGTTTTCTCCTGAAAATTGTAATTACTCATACTGTAAGATGTCTCAAAGTAAAATCATAACTAACGTCCTTTACATTTTATGAAACAAATAGATCTAATTACCAGTTTCAAAAATTGCATTTAACACAGAACTCGTATTGCCCAAATGCATCGTTTTAAACCCCACAGTGATATCAATTTTTTGACCTTTATTCAAATAAGCTGACTTTGGCTGCGCTGAAAATGGGCTGTAAAAAAGGATTAATAATTATATATAATATGTTTATTTAATGACATTCAACAATTTACTGATAATTATAATATTTATAGACGTACCATTTGCAATTGAGTGTAAAGCCAGCAGGCACCTGGCCAATGTTGTGAATTGTCACCAGAGCATGGTTTTCGACTTTCAGAGGAATCTTTGCAATCTCTACCTTATCAGGAAAATCAAAAATTGGTCTAGGGCCCATAGCTAAAAAAAAAATGTTTATATAGTTTTATTAAAAACTAGCTGAACCGCGCAAGTTCGTCTGCGTTTCATTTTTGATTAATGCTCCGCTCCTATTGGTCGCTGCGTGATGTTATATAGCCTTCCTCGATAAATGGGCTATCCAACCCTAAAAGAATGTTTCAATTCGAACCAGTACTTCCTGAGATTAGCGCGTTCAGCCAAACAAACAAACGAACTCTTCAGTTTTAAAATAATAAATATTAATAATATTATAGTAAAGAAGATATGATACCAAATACTTTTACAACAACATTTAACTTTATTAGACCACCGTTTTAGACCAATATATATTACAACAATTTTTCATACCAAATATGAAACAGAATACTTTTACACCACGAAACGAAAGGCCTAATAACCAACATCGATTCAGTTTACCCGGCGAGGGACGTTCTTTCACGGAAAATCCATCTATCGAGCACGGAGTTAAACTGCTAAAATTGAATGCATGGAAAGCGATCGAAAAACAATATAGGCTATGAAGATTTTTAAAGCAGCGCCATCTAAAGTATCTTTTGCTATCATAACTTTTTTAAAACCCGATAAGTCGATTTAAAGTTATCTTGTGAGCACTTTATCTTTATTCATTAGTACGAGTTTGATTCAATAGATGTCGTTGCATGTATCTTAAGTAATGAAAATGATTGCTTCTTGAACACTTTAAATTCATATATCTTTTGTTTAAGAGCACGGATTGCAACGAAACAAAATCTAATACCTTCTTTAAGTTACGCACAATACTTGTGCATTAAAACTAACCACATTGGTTTTGTAATTTTCACGTGATACTTAAACAAACAAACATAGCCGAAGACTCACAGACTGCAGACAAACAGACAAAAATTCTAAAAATAGTAGAAATGGGTTCTGTTTGTTATCCTTTAACATCCCTACTATTTTTTTTCTAAATATTTTAAATTTACAGAAACGCCACGTCTACAGATTTATTATATGTATGTATATATAGATAGATAGATAAACTCAAACTAAAATCATAAGCTTACCAATCAGTGGCAAAACATATTGATCCATATCAGTAAAAAACGTTACTCTATGAGTATAATCCTCGTACTGAACAGGCATGAAGGTAACGGCGAAGGATAAGCTGATTCCTGGCGCCAATCTGGATAGCAAACGTCCACCACAAGGCTTGATGAAGAAATACGAAGATTCTTTGAATACCATGTTAAGATATGTTGGAGCCTGTTGATAAAAACATTAACCAGACAGAACAAAATTTAAACTTACTAAAATAAAATACCACAAGAACAACAAGTTTGTAACCTTGCTTATATTTTTAACCGAGAATTTGGCGATAATTTTATCATTAGGCTTAAAGTTTTGAAACACAAGGAGCCTCGGCGTGAAAGATAACACAACCTTGTCAGGTTTCTTGCCGGCAATGCTTATAAAATTATCCGTTTGTATATTATTCAAATTCTGCAGTCGCTGCTGCGTACTCATTTTCATTTCTCTCTCATATTCCGATGGAGTAATCTGTGAAGGAAAATAATGATATAAAGAAATATCAGAGTGTGACATCGACGCGCAAACTGACGTATGTGGTAGTAGTAGTTGACAATTTACAAGTAGGCACTCTCTAGCTACAGCCTACATAATAAACGGTAAGGTACCTCAGTTGAAACATGAACCAACTTCTTTTCTGAAAGTAAGTGGTACAATTCCGCAGTAAAATAGCCATTTTGTTTAAAATTATGCAATATTTCCATAATGCAATATTCAAACTACAACCCACGCATTAGATTGACACAATATTGTTTACATAGAAACAGTGTCATTTGATGATATTTGAAATAAATTCGAACGTTCAAACCTCAAAGTCTGAATCAAATAGGTTCATGTAATAAACTTTATAAAAGAAGACCTCAAAGTTTTGATGGACCAAGATCCCATGAACCGAAAATGCCTGGAAGAGCTACTGGTCCATGAAAGAGCTTATGAAAGGAAATCTTTCTTTGTCACTCAAGCGAAAAATCATGGACATGTGCATTCTTCCCATTTTGACCTATGGATCCCAGACTTCGTCTTCGACAAACATTCAAAAGTCCAAACTCAAGGTCTGCCAACGTGCAATGGAGCGCAGTATCCTAGGCGTCAAACTTACCGACCATGTACGCAACACCACCCTGCGCTCCAAAGCACAAATTACTGACGTTGCTCAAAAAGCCGCTAAGCTGAAGTGGGACTGGGCTGGCCATGTTTGCCGTATGCCCGACGAGCTGTGGGCCAAAATAACCACGATGTGGAGCCCTGACACAGCCAGAAGGCGACGCGGTAGACCTCGCAGGAGATGGCGGGACGAGCTGGACAGAACCAACGATCAGTGGTCCACCTTAGCCCTGGATCGAAGAATTTGGAAGTCATGGGGAGAGGCCTTTGCCCAGCAGTGGGATGATACAGGCTAACAGTAACAGTAAGATCCCATGAACGCCACTGCACCTACGTCATTTTTTTTTCGGTTTAAAGAAACTTTATTCCCAATAAAGACATAAGTCACTTACTTGAGAACAATACTAAAAATATATATTACAATAAGTTCGTCATCAGTATTAGGTACAACTTAATAGTTACCCATCCAATGCATTCATTTCTCCAGAAGTGATCGATCCGCAATTATGTGCTGGCTAAGTTGAGTTTTGAATGCATTGAAAGAGTGTACATTTCTTATACAGGACGGTAATTTGTTATAAAGCTGTGCTCCTTCAAAAGTTAGCATTTTTTTGCCATAGTTAGTTCTTGTTTTTGGTAAAACTAGCAAGCTTGCTCGCCGAGTACTGCGTTGACTAACTTGTTTATATTGAGTGAGTGTTAAGTTTGAGTGAACGCTTTTGTTGAGAATATTTCTGATGAAAATGCACGTGTTGTAAATATAAAGTTGTTTTATGTTCATTATTTTTGTGTCTTGATAAACTTTGCTAGTAGATGTTAGATATGGGTAGTTGAATATTATTTTTATTATTTTATTTTGGGTAATTTGAAGTTCTGATAATTTTGTCATTTATTTTAATGTAGGTAAGAACAATCGGATATTATGAACAGTCAGTCGAAGTGACTTTGGCAAATATCAGGTAATAAAGGTATGCTAAATAGCTGCTAAGTTACGTCATACTATGTATAAAGCGCGTTACATCTAAAAATTTGATCATCTGACCTTAATCGTGTAAAGTTTAAATGAAGTTGGCTTCGAGTTTAACCAGATGCAACTTTGGTGTAACATTTCTGGAAATGTTTTCATTTAAGGACATACCTTTTAATGATGATTTTATCTGATGATCTGACAGACAATACCGCAGTGCCTGAATTACTCGTATACGAGTAGTGGCTATTAGTTTAAACAATCGTCTGGCGTAGGTACTAGAACACATGGTATCCCAAATAAGTGTCAAATAAGAGACCGTGGAACTCGCCAGTTAAGCATGATATTGATAGATCGAGATTAATCTCGATCTATCAATATCGGATCCATAGCATATCAGAATTATCTCGATGTATTTAAATACATGTATAATAATATCTTTAAAACGAGTCCTATAGATTCGTTGTACAGATAGTAGAACCCTAATAATGGAGAAACCTGCATAATTTGTTTATTAATGAAAAAATACATCATAAACTTTCAGTATTTAACCGAAATTCAGCTGTAATGTAAACATTGGCAACTGACAGGGAAGCGGGTAACTGGACAAAACTAATGTGTCTAATAAGAAGTATTCTGTTCATGTAATCTGCTGAGATTGTGTCGTGCGTAGGTACGACACAACTAATATCACCAGATTATTTTGCTATGTATAGGTAACAGTAACCATCAAGTCCTGAAGAGTTTTTCTTTAAACAACGTTTATAAAAGTTCAACGTTAAGAAATAATTTCGCAAGTTATTAACTCCGGCTAGAGGGGGCATTGGGATGAGTGCGGAAATAGCAGCGCGTCGTAATTTTAGTAGAATCGGGGCAACGCGGCCGCGGACCGAAATAGAGGCGGCGAACACGCGTCTTCCCGCTGTCAATTTCGTCCGCATAGGGAGCACGATTAGCAGGCACCGGCCACTCGAGCCGCGAGGAAAGCATAGCGCGTAGTGTACCGCCGCCGAGCGCTGCTGACCTGCCGCGCCAGGCCGCCGCGAGTGCACTCATGAAGAACTGTGCGCAGTTGCATAATTGTGAAAAATTACCAGTGGAAACGAATTTTGTGAATATTCAAAGTGTTGTTGCATTCATATTTAAGTGAGACAACCGGTGAGGTAAGATACAAACGTTATCTGAACTCAGATGTAATACGAACGGTGAGCTCTTAAAATAAGACTATACGCCGATAATAACGTTCACACATATACACTTACTAATTGTTATTTACATAGAGTGAACACACTTTCGATATTTTGGGATATGAGTGGCGGAATATAGGTCGGCAAGGCGTCGCCGACGCGGCAACGCCCGATCTATCCCGGTCACAGCTGCCGTCTGCAAATGTTAATAATATCAGTTTTATAGGAAGTAATATATTAAACTCTATAACTAAATATCAGTCATATTGCGAGAAATCGTTGTATAGTTCAAGCAGTTACTGGAACAAATATTTGGTGTGGCTAGCCAAGAAAATTTACATAAGTGGAAGGTAGGTAGGTTGCACTGTGAACGTTCTTAGTGCTACAATACTCGTACTATTTTAGCCGCAAACTGCGTGGAAATACGTAATCATTAACGATAACTAAGAATTATAAAAATGTTGTGAGTTGAGAAGTTGGCCCTCTATCCTATCCATTAACTTTCTGAATACCACGCAAAGAAACAATATAAACTACAATAAGACAAAACATAAACAGTTTTATTCTTATTTCATTTACACCAATAAGCATTAACCCATAGCGCCACGTAGGTACTGAACTTACCGAAAGGTAAGTAGGTAGATATCTATAGGGACTGTGCGTTTACAGAGATGCTGAAGGGTCGGGGTCGCGATCCGCGCAGCGTGACGTCGGCGCCGCCGGCGCACCTCGCGAGCGTCATGCGGTCGCCTGCGCTGGCGCCCGGCTTGCGCCCTACCACGCCGTCCATGCACCGGGCGCCTCTCGCCAGGCCTGAGCCGGACTACGAGGTCGTGGAGTTCCCAAGCGACCAATATGTCAATGCTAAGATCCAGCCGCCACCACCGCCACCACCGCGACCTCCAACAGGTTAGCATAACCTACAGTTTTTCTTATTCCTATGTTTGGATCAGGTATTAGAAAGAACAGTTTGCTTATCGACAGGAGTGGCCATAGTGTAAGGTGGAGCTTTTGTTACACAATCACACAATCAAAGTCATTGCCTCAAAAATTTTTTGACTCTTCTCTACTTCAAGCCTGGGTTCGTGCCCAGTTGATGGCAATAGGCCCGCCCCCTATTACATGGGATTGAAACATACTGGCCAAATGTAAGTCTCTCAGTACGTCTTTACTTACCAACAAACCAACATTCTAAAGATATTTTCATAAGGAATGACGATTGTTACTTTGAGATAAGACCCATTTCATAATAATACTATCTCCAAAATACTACGTTCGAAACTGAATAAATTACAATCAAACCAGTTGCAATAGGAGAAAATAAGTTTTAAAAGTGGCTAACACATAACATAATATAAAGCCTGTTACCCCCGAAGGGTTTAGGTAGTGACTAGTGTGCCTAATAGTACCCGCACATTTCGCCAGTTATGTATATGTCCCATGTAATAGTCTATTGCCATCAACAGGGTACAAATTCAGACTCCATAGCTGCTACTGAGAAATACCCGAATGAAAAACCCTATAACACTTTGCCCGACCTGGGAATCGAACCCCCGACCACTAAACCAACGAGGCAGTAAAAAAAAGAGGCAAAATGTAAACAAAACTTATATAATGGACACCCTGCTTTAAGTCCATACTCTCAGCTCGTAGAATAGTATAAAACTACCTAATAAGACAGTAAACTATACAGGGTGACTGGAAATTAGTGACCGACACTTAAACACGTGATTGAACTCGTGATAACAAACAACTTTCCCAAAGAATGTTTTTTTTTAAATAGTCATTCAGTTTTTCACAATAACATAACAGCCGTATGAAATTCGGGCGCGCGCGCCTGTGGCTTAGCCTCGTGACGCCGCGCCGTTCTGTCTCATTACTATCTTACCGTGCAACAGTGGGTAGGCAGAACACCCGCAAGGCTTGCAAGCCCGCTCCGTAAGCGGCTCCCGCGCCACAGACCGGCCTACATGAAGGTACCTAAGTGAATGACTATAAAAAATATTTCTTTGGGAAAGTTGTTTGTTATCATTAGTACAATCACGTGTTTAAGTATCGGTCACTAATTACCATTCACCCTGTATATTTCTGGGGAATGCCGAGGGTTCATTCTAAGGATGACCTATGTCGTAATTTTCAAGTCCAATAAGGGATTTCCTATCTATCCGGCGTGTGGGGCCTATGTCCAGCACTGGACTGCATATCAGCCTAATGCAGTCCACTGCTGAACATAGGTAGGCATCATCCAAGATGTGCCAAACGACCGGTTCAGCTTATTATGAATGGGAACTTTTGCTTTCTCCGCAGCCGCAGCGGAAATCGGTTTCTGTCTGTGATTGAGAAAAGATACTTGATCCTTATGGAGAACCTCGCAAAATCTATACTTGTCTGTGTCCAGAGGCCCTGATTCTCGTCATTTGTTCAGTTCGCAATGGTGTAATGGTCCCTTCCCCAGGTCACCCGGTCGACGCAGGCGCATCGTGCGGGCTGTGTGGAGGAGGAGGCGCGCGCGTGCGCTGTGCCGAGTGCGGCCGGCGAGCGCTGTGCGCCTCCTGCGACGACATGTACCACCGACACCCCAAACGGAGACATCACCAGCGGCAGGTCAGAAACTATGCACCTTTTCCCGCTAAGATTCAATGTAACACCGCTTTGAACGGCCCTGTAACTGCATTGCCCTGTGAAGTATACGGCAGCCCGCATCTTGTGTTCTATCTCATACCAAGGTGGGTGGACCATGGAAGGCCATGCTCCTTCGAAGGCCAATTATTAAAATTTCGTAGTTATTGCCATGTGATGACAAATTCCTTCTATCCACATAAACATCCATCGAACTAGAAATCACAGACGCGGCGGTGAATCGCTCGCGCCACGATTTTGGCAGTACGGTCCCTTGCTTCATTGATATCGGAAATCGGCGACGTTAAAATAAGGTGGGTGTACCATAGAACGCCACTCTAACAAATAAATAGTTATTATTCGTTTATTTACTGGATAAATGAAACTAACAAATATTTAAGTAATACTTTGTTTTATTACGTAACTAACTGTCCCGGCGAACTTCGTACCGCCTAACAGTCAATGAATCCTACCCCACCTACCCTACCACTCTATCCAACCTACCTACCACCTACCTACCGCCTACCTACCGCCTACCTACCGCCTACCTACCGCCTACCTACCGCCTACCTACCGCCTACCTACCGCCTACCTACCCCCTACCTACCACCTACCTACCACCTACCTACCACCTACCTACCACCTACCTACCACCTACCTACCACCTACCTACCACCTACCTACCACCTACCTACCACCTACCTACCACCTACCTACCACCTACCTACCACCTACCTACCACCTACCTACCACCTACCTACCACCTACCTACCACCTACCTACCACCTACCTACCACCTACCTACCACCTACCTACCACCTACCTACCACCTACCTACCACCTACCTACCACCTACCTACCACCTACCTACCACCTACCTACCACCTACCTACCACCTACCTACCACCTACCTACCACCTACCTACCACCTACCTACCACCTACCTACCACCTACCTACCACCTACCTACCACCTACCTACCACCTACCTACCACCTACCTACCACCTACCTACCACCTACCTACCACCTACCTACCACCTACCTACCACCTACCTACCACCTACCTACCACCTACCTACCACCTACCTACCACCTACCTACCACCTACCTACCACCTACCTACCACCTACCTACCACCTACCTACCACCTACCTACCACCTACCTACCACCTACCTACCACCTACCTACCACCTACCTACCACCTACCTACCACCTACCTACCACCTACCTACCACCTACCACCTACCTACCACCTACCTACCACCTACCTACCACCTACCTACCACCTACCTACCACCTACCTACCACCTACCTACCACCTACCTACCACCTACCTACCACCTACCTACCACCTACCACCTACCTACCACCTACCTACCACCTACCTACCACCTACCTACCACCTACCTACCACCTACCTACCACCTACCTACCACCTACCTACCACCTACCTACCACCTACCTACCACCTACCTACCACCTACCTACCACCTACCTACCACCTACCTACCACCTACCTACCACCTACCTACCACCTACCTACCACCTACCTACCACCTACCTACCACCTACCTACCACCTACCTACCACCTACCTACCACCTACCTACCACCTACCTACCTACCTACCACCTACCTACGTACCACCTACCTACCTCCTACCTACCTACCACCTACCTACCTACCACCTACCTACCTACCACCTACCTACCTACCACCTAACTACCTACCACCTACCTACCACCTACCTACCTACCACCTACCTACCTACCACCTAACTACCTACCACCTACCTACCACCTACCTACCTACCACCTACCTACCTACCACCTACCTACCTACCCCCTATCTACCGACAATTTACGCTTTCGCGACATAGACAATAGTTTATTAACCTTTCTATTAGATCATAATAAAATAAATTTCTGAACGCACGCATAAATATTTGACAATCAATAAATATGTCAATCATTTGTCACTACTGACAGTATTTGACAGGATGGACATCAAATGTTTGACAGGTACGAAACCAAGGAACATTTTGGGAAAATGATTTATCTTTCGTAATTTTTTATTCGTCGATTTTTCATTGTTTTTAAGATTTATTCTGCTATTCTAGGCAGAGACAATTCCAACAAATCAATAACCATGAAAATTGGTCCAGCAGATCTAGAGTTATAAGTGTTGTAACAAACCCGACTTTGTTTTATATCTATATATATATATATATAAACCACTTCTTTTTATTGTAGATTTAATGGCTATTTATTAACGTTTAGTGTCTGATTTATTATAATGGCCTTCTAAGGAGCCTTGTTCCTAGCAAGGCCATTTTTAAGAGTTCAATGAAACTTAAGTTTAATCAATATTGATCAAATCTGAAATTTAAAAAAGTGGTTTATATTTTACGGAATAAAAGAAAGTATTACTTAAATATTCGTTCGTTTCATTTATCCAGTATATGAACGAATAATAAGTAACTGTTTATTTATTAGAGTGGCCTTCCATGGTACACCCACCTCATTTCAAATAAATAGCACTTGGCCGCTTCGATCCACTGCAATGTTAACCATTTTTCGCCTATTAATGAGGAGATCACGATTTATTTGATAGGTGATGTATAGGTTGCTACTTAATATTCATTCTCGTGTTGCAGGCACTATCGCCATCCCAGTTACGTGAAGAACGGCCGCCACTTCCGCCAAAAGCAGCGCCACCTGTGCCACCGCCACGAAAACACAAGGCAAGTGAAATATGTATTGTGTAATTTTAACTGTAAGTATTCTAATTCAGTGTTTTAATAGTTAAAATTATCGTTTTATAGATGAGCGGCGACAGAATGAGCGCTAGTCCAAAGCCACCCGTGATGGACCATCGACGAGCTACTCTCAACTCGCCGCATCACGCGGCTATGATGATGGGCACACACGGCCAGGCCCCTACTGTGCCAGCCGGCAATCATTTACCACCTCAACACACCCAGCATAGCATGCACCAACAGATGCCCCTACATGTTCAAACTAAAATGACTACAACAGCCACACCAAACCACCTGAGCAGTATGCAGTTTCTACCAACAAATATGCATGTCACAGCGGCCCAGCATGCACCTGCCCAGGGACAGTCCAATACTCTATCTCACATGAATGCAGCTTGGAATCGCCCTCGTGGATCACTACAAAGTTTTGGAGTACATCCGAACATGGTAAATTTGATGCTACTTATGTATTTATACTATCAGATACAGCTCCGAAACAAATACTTTACATGCATACATAAATTTTTAGACTTTACCAGCCGAACAATGGGAAAATTCAGACAATATGGCTCCCACGATGCAAGGTTGGGGCCGACCTTTACGTCGGGGTGCATCAGTACTCGGACTAAGCGGTGGCGCAGCGACTGGTTGCGCTGGCTGTGCCCACTGCGCTCCCATGCAGTGGCGGTACGGCAGCTGCGCCAGCCTAGACCACCCCTGGGCCAACACAAACCAAGGGTGGGCGCCCACGTGCTGTAATCCTGGGCACCCCACTCACATGCAACCCCATCCACATATGCATCCACCGCAAACACCGCAACCTTACAGGAGGGGTAAGCAATTACACTTTGTTTTTGTACTCTTTATTGTATAGGTATCTGTATATGTATAGGTATGTGTATCTATTCGATGTAATTGGTAGCCAACTGTTCTAATGAAACTAAATAAATTAGATACTGGATACGATTAACAAATTAAATCAGACATTGAACTTGCGTTTTCAGCTGAAAGTCGTACAGTTTCTCGCGCAGCATCGCGCGCTGGATCTCGGGCAGCGTCTCCGGCTATGAGCGTGCGATCCCGAACGTCTCGACGAATGAAGCACCGCACGCCGTCACCGCCGCCACTTCCATCAAGTGATGCCGATTCGGAGAGCGAAAGCGAAAGTGATCACGACCCTTCTAGTAAACCACAAGAAAACAAGGAGGATTCTCTTGGACCTGCTCCTCCGCCACCAAGCTCGACGTGGCAGTGCGAACACTGCACCTACGTGAACGAGGCCGGAGTTCGAGTGTGTGCCATCTGCTGCCGAACACCCGTTACTGTTCCTAAACCTATTTTAAAGGATGTTAGTGAGAATGTTGAAAGACTGAAAATTACTCATAAACAATCACCATCACCTGCACGTTTTATGGAGGAACCCCGTTTTGATAGAGGTTAATTTGAGTGAATTTATTATTAACTCTCGTTATTTCTTTAGATAGTCTGTATTTTAGACAGTCCACTCCAACTTTCTTAGAAAATACTTCAAATTGTATTCATTTTCAGAGGCCGAAAAACCGAAAAAAAAATCTAAAAAAGAACGCACATCAACTGGATGCGGACCATCACCACCTCGAGAAAGCAATACTCCTAAGAAAATAATTAACCGACTCGTCACGCCGACGAGAGAATCAAGTACCAATAATCATAACGACAGCTTTCACGGAAGACATGATATGGCCGTTGGACCTTCACCACCAAGAGAGGTTCGAACTGCCAATACAACGGACATGAGTACAGAGATATCTCCTTCACGAGATACTAACAAAACTATGCGAGTCTCTCCTTTTCGCGACAGCAAAGAATCACCACGGACTGAAGTTCCAAAGCGGCACAGTATATCTGTGGGGCCTTCACCGCCCAGAGACAATGAGTATGTTAGCGCACCGCAAAGAAATAATTTAGTAAACGCCCAAAAAAAGTCCACTGGGACGTCTCCACCTCGGGACGCCGTTGTTGAACGGCAGTCCTCATCGTTAGCAAACAATAAGAGTAACGTGTCCAATACCGGTACATCGCCACCTCCTCAAAGTATCTCTACGCAGGTGAGCGTTCGTTTTATAACACGTCACTCCATAAATTTAATCTTTAAGCCATATTCGACAGAAACCCTTTAAAACATTATTCGTCTTTTGTATTGTACCTTCTTTAATTAAAGGTGATGCATACCACAACTAATAACAGCTCATTCAAACGAGGACAATTTGTTATTTTTTTTAACGAATCGTCTTTTTTCACGATTCTGCAAATTTTTGACGGCGGCAATGCTTTTTTAAATGCCCGTGTTCACACGCATCACGAATCGTGAAAAACGACGGACACGTCTTAAATCACGTATCGTCTGCCAAAAATCACGTTCATCAAAAAAAACGAATCGTGAATTTTTTGTGACGGATTAGCTGATGCGCTCGCACCCGAAAAATCACGAAACTAATGTGAATGCGAATTGGTGAATTCGGATGTTTTGCCGAATCGTGATAAAACACGATTCCGTATGCAATGTGAACGTCTATCCGTCATGCTCATGACGTATCGTGTTTTTTGACGAATCGTCAATGACGGAACCCGTTACCCGTGTGAATGAGCCCAAGAGTAGTGGCGTTATTCGACGACAATGTGAGCAAATTGATAGTATACATGCAATCACTAGGCTGCTTTCCTGAGGTAGCTGAGCTCTCAAAGCAAGCTACGTTGTATTTAAGTTTGGAAACTTTAAATATAATGATGATTTTTTTTCTCCCAATTTATACAAATAAAATTAAGAGTTATTGGGTTTTCCCAGTAGGAATATCTTAGAAGCAACCACGGAGCCTGGATTTTGCCCGGTTGATGGCAGTAGGCTCGCTCCCTATTACATGGGACCTATAAACATAACCAGCGATGGGTGTACTATTAGGTACACCTCTGCCGAACCCTTCGGAGATAACAGGCCTGATGTTATGTTATGTTAAATAAAGAATTCACAAAATTAATTATGAATTCAGAATTTAATTGACTAGTTGTATTTGTATGGTCCGTAGTAGATTTTTTTAACATTCTGTAAGCTGGCATTTAAGCAGGTGTTTAGTCGGGTCCCGAACAAAAGCCTGGTTAAATGCCAGCCTAACAAAAATCAAACATTCACAGACCTATGAAGTCCCGAACTCGACCGCATGGGAACGCGCGCCGTCTGTTTCACGATCACGGCCGCGGAGACGATTTCGAGACGACAGCAGAAGAGAAAGGTCTCAAAGCAGACATTCTATGTCCAGTGATACCCGTGTAAGTCGCTCATAATAATTTCATCTATCTGTTGTAATAAAGTGATTAGGAGGTACAGTATTTTAACTAAACTAAAATTTTAATATCATTTATTATTCAGGAAAGTGATCGAAGCGTCCGTACAGCTGGCCCAGGGGGGTCCAATAGATGGGAGTGGCGTGAACGCGACAGCAGCCCTGGAGGGGAATGGGGAGATAGTTACAGTCGACTGGCCCGTCGTGCATCTCATCTAGACCTACGTCGTACTCGTCCTAATCGCCGATCTACCTATTATGGCTCTGAGGTACAAATCTTTTACCATATAAGTATCCAAATCAGTACCTAAACAATCAGCTTACTAACGGCACTAGGTTTGTTAATTATTTATGTTCTATGAACTCGCCCGGTTATTCTTTTTCTTCACAGGCGGCATCTCCTGAACGACAATCCACTCGGGCGATTTCACTTGAAGCTCTAGCTGGCGCTAGCAATATGCGAGAAGCAGAAAGAGGAATGGAGTTAGCTCAATTGATGGGTGAAGCTGAAAAGCTGGGCTTTAGCGCTGCTGAAGTACAAGCAGCACTAACGCAGAGTCCCGCATCACCATTAGCTTGGTTGCGGGAGCGCTGGCCAAGTCTCTGCGCCGGTGTACGCGCCGCCGCCGTACGACTCGCGCCGACCGCTAATGTCACAGAGTTGGAAGCTAGAGCTGCTCTCGCTAGACATAGGGGAGCTATGTGGCCGGCTGTGACAGAGTGTGTCGATAGACACAAACGACAGGTAGGCCAGAAATCTATTTTTAATGTTTTCAACATTTTCGATTCTTTAGTCGACTTTTTGACATTTCGGGCGTCTAAAGTTAATCATGGTATCGATTAGTTTCGTCGTTATACAAAGAAAATCGATGCCTGATATTTCGTAAACGGAATGATAATGAAATGAAAAGAAAATCATCGTTCATCTTTCTTGTTCATGCCCGATTTTGTACAAGAAACCTCATAAGCCGCACCCACTTACGAGCTCAATCAAACACAACGTTTCTTTTCAGACGGAGCTTATGGGCATCGGAGAGGAAGGAAAGCTACGCGGGCATGTTTGGGGCTCCCCTGTTGGCGCAGACGACGACGCAGCTCCTCCTCGCTCCTCATCCCGCCACTCTCACCGCATGCGCGGTAATCTTAAAAGAACAACAAACCAATAACAATATCGTTGCATTACAAGATCACACCATCATCGTACCACGTCATAACCTTCACTTTACATTTCAGCAGAAGATAGTTCAGATGAGTTTGAAGCACCGACACCGCCTAGATTTCAAGACGACGACTGGATGTATTTACCACTACACATAAATGTGAATGATTACGAAAGAGAAGCAAACGTTTTCGAAAATAAAGTCAATGACAAAAAAATTGTTGAGAAAACAGGTGATGTAGCAAAGAAGTTAAAAATACTTCTCCAAGAAGCCGGAGTTCCTTCGATTGACGAAAACTTGCTTTTACAAGGACTACTATCTGGCAATACATCGTTCGAACCAGAAGTGAATCTTAATGTTAGTGCAAAGACACAACCGATTGATTTAATTCAATCTGAAAACGATTTTATAGATGCCTACAATGCCTTAACAAGATCAAGCCCATTACCTAATATTCACGAAAAAACCAACAAACATGAAATTTTAAACGAAAATAAATTGGTCTTACAGAATGACATAAAACTGAAACAAAGTACAAAAGCGAATAGATCTAATAATGATAAGCAAGAAACTCCAAATGAAAATGAATATCCACAGAACGTTAATATCGAACAGTCACCAGAAGTCAAACAAATAAATGATAAACATCTTAAAAATGAACAAACAGATAACAATTTAGTAGATTCGGCTAATGAAATGCATGAAACAAGAAACGCAGAAACTGTCAACAATTTTACGAATCAAAAAAATTATAATGAAAATATTTTAGAAAGTAATAGTAACCACCTTCCAAAAAGTTTGAATAAATCTGAAGAAAATATTTCAGACAGTAGAAATCACAGACAAATAGAGGAAAAATCCAACAATCTAACAGATATTGTGGATAACACGCAAAGACTTATTCAACAGATGAAAGAAGAAATTAACTCCGATATAAACTCCATTGATGATAGAAATGTATCACAAAGTGAAGCTGAATCTAGCAGCGATGAAACAAATGATGAACAAGAATCAAGCTATAGCGGCACTGAAGAAAGAACGGACAACCTTACATCAGATGAAAAAGAAGTTACAAGTTCTGAAGATGAAGATTCATCTGATAAGCGGCAGGCGGTACAGTCTATAACAAGTTCTGAGGAAAATGAGAATTTTGAAGAAGCTTTAGATCATGTAGAAAGCCAATTAGAAGATTTCAAGCACGCAAACATTGAAATGCTCGATTCTATAGCACGAACATTACAAGAAGAACATACTTTTAAAGTGGAAGTAAATGTACCACAGACACAAGATGTTTTAAGGCCCTCAAGAAAACAAGATGTGAATAACAACATTTTTATTAGCGTTAACAGTTTCGAAGAAATTTATGAAGAGCTTAATACTCAAAATAATGTCGATGAAGTTGCTAATAATGAACATACAGTAAAACAAACTACAGAAGACAATCCCACTCCTAAAAACCTTGAACTATTTGCAAGGGAGGCAATAATTTTATCTACATTGAAAGCTATAGCACCGATTAAATTAATGTTTTCCGAAAATATTCATCATGTTTTGAATGCTGTTCTAGAAACCGTTGAGCAAGAACAGAATGATGATTCTGTTAATGCCCAAGATATCAAATTACAGCATGAGGCAACATCTGAATCTGTTTCTAAAGAAATAATTTTACAGCCAGATTTAGAACCAGCAGAATATGATGAAAATAATTCTTCTGAAAACCAATCTGAACAAATATTACTAGTTAAAGAACCCCAGCGACCACTTCCAGCCAACAGCAAAAACGCTCCACTTGTAACTGTAAACATAGAAGAAAATGACGGAAGCAATGTCAACTCTGTAGAAAATAACCCTTCAGATTCGAAACAAACAGAGAACGTCAATAATGATAAAAAACAGATTCCTGACCAGTTTTCAGTTGATACGCCGAGTGATAACAACAGTATTAAAAACTCTATAGCCAATAAGTCTAACATACCTAAACTGATAAGAATCATACCTAATAATAAGTCAAAGAATGATAAAAACTCTCCAAAACTAATTGTTTCAAAGGTCCCAATACGTCGAACATCAATTAAACAATATCCTGCACCTGCTCCTCCTAAATCTCACTTTGGTAACATTCAAAGTGGTCATGTAAGGCAATTACAAACTAGGCTTTTTAATAACAAGGCAATTCCTTCCCAACCTATTCCTACCACATCTGAGATGCCCGAAGTGATAGCAACCACTTCAACGTTGAATAAGAAAAAACCGGCTCCTCCCCCACCCTTAAAACAAATAGAAGAAAAACAACTCTCGCCGTCTAAAACAACTACGCCTCCGAAAGAAAAGAAGCCATTTTTCCGCGAAACCTGTCGTACAGAAGATGAATGGACCGACAGTGATTCGGAAGACTCACAGTTACTGATCATAAAACCAACTGAGGAATCAATACATTCACCACCATCTCCACCACCGCCAGTTACTGTCCGAAGAGTGTCCGGTCAAATCATAGATTTGGCTAAAATCCGGCTGCCAGAAGGTTCACCAGAGGTAAGTTTCACACAAGTCACTTTAATAGTGTTAACGCAAAAAAGGACTAAAAATATTCATAAATAAACTACCTTTTAGAGGCAAGCGCGAATGCTACTCGCAGAGGGTGCAACAGAAACATGGGAGCAAGCACAGCTCGCAGTACAGCTTATAGCACAAGGTGCGGATCCGCCGGCTGCGCTGCTAGCTGCGCTTGAGTGCGTTGACCTATCATCTGCCCTAGCTTATTTATATCAAGACTGCGAACTCTGTGCATCTCGACTACCGGAGCATGAGGTGAGAAAACAAAATAATATTTCATTATTGCTAAATGTTCAGTCTCATAAAAATTCTTACTTGATTATTTTGCAGATGGTGTCAATGTTGCGTTGCACGCATCGATGCTGCCGGGAATGCGCACACCATTACTTCACTGTACAAATAACGGAGAGAAGTATCGCTGACTGCGTATGTCCCTATTGTAAACTTCCAGAATTGGAAAGTCTGCCTGAAGATGCGTGGCTTGAATATTTTGCTCACCTAGACATACTTTTAAAAACTCTGCTGGAAACAGATGTGCACGAGTTGTTTCAAAGGAAGGTAAATAAGTATTTTTCATCCCACCATCTCGGAAAGAGTATTTTTAATCTTCAATATCTGAGTGGAAAAGCCGTTTTTATTCTCTAGAGGATAAAGTAAATTGAATTTAGAACATCGTGGGCACTAAGTTTGTGAATTAAAAAAAACATTAAACCTATTTACTGCTACCTCTATGGTGCCGAATATATCATACAACTTTTTTTTAATTTGTTAAAAACTCAGACTTCTTGGTGTTCTTTTTTCAATTTGCTTTGTACGCGGTTCTTTACGCGGCATTTTTTCACGTCATTGTTAAACCTTATATTAAAAACAAGAAACTTGAAAACAAATGAAAAAACTAAAATGAGTGATTCTAGCGACGAGTTAGTTTGCTTGACGCCAACAGAATTGACTGAAACTGTTAATAATGCGCAAATGAGCTTTCTCCCTCAACAATCACGCGAGAAGTATTTAAAACAGTACGATATGTTCAATACGTGGCGACTAGCAAAAGGAGCCAAAACTTTCTCAGAAAACGTTTTGCTGGCATATTTTATAGAATTATCCGAGAACAAGAAAGCAAGCACTCTATGGAGTACGTATTCGATGCTAAAAGCAACAATAAAGATGAAAAAAGACAAACATATCGATACCTATCCTAAATTAGTGGCATTTTTAAAAAGAGCCTCATCTGGTCCTCAACCAAAAAAATCGAAGGTTTTCACAGTATCTGATATTGAAAAGTTTCTTAACGAAGCACCCGATTCCGTATATTTGGCGGCAAAAGTAAGTCAGTTGCACATTCAGTATCTACTTAAGTATATTAATCTCAATTAAATAGTATACTTAGTAGATGTTGATAGGCATAATTATGCGTTCATATCAATTTTATTCATTTATCTACTACAATACTCTTTACGTTACAGGTTGTTCTTATTATTGGAATAAACGGAGCATGTCGAACTAATGAACTAACACAACTTAATGTCAAAAACATTGAGAAACATTCAGATGACTTACTATTAATTAATTTACCTAATACAAAGACAAAAAGAGACCGCAACTTCGTCATTCGCAAGGAATACGTAACGATTGTTGAGAAATATCAAGCCTTACGCCCGCCTAACACTCCAATCAATCGATTTTTTCTACAGTATCGCAATGGAAAGTGTGTTAGACAGCCTATGGGTACTAATAAAATTGGCAGTATCCCACGAGAAATAGCAACATTTCTTGAACTTCCAGAACCCCTGTTGTACACGGGTCATTGTTTCCGACGAACTTCAGCCACACTTTTGGCTGATTCCGGAGCTGATCTCCTGTCCCTTAAGCGCCACGGAGGCTGGAAGTCCAATGCAGTTGTAGAGGGATACATAGAGGATTCCATCCAAAATAAGTCTAAAATATGTGAAGGCATCGTAGGAGCCATTACACTGAAAGAGCCTCAATCGGATCCTTGGACTGGCCCTTCTACATCAAAAATAAGCCGTTATGAAACACCTAACCATCTCCCTCTCTCTCCAACATTCACGCCAAGGGAATCCGATGAATCGGTACAACTATTAAGTATGACAGATAGTTTACCGAAAAACAGTACACAAGTGACTAACACCAATATTACAGTACCAAACAAAAATATTACACTCAATTTAAATAACTGTAGCAACGTTACTTTAAAATTTTCTTAATTATACCTTAGTATTATTTTGTTATAATTTAAAGATTATTCTGTAATACTTACCTGTCATAATGTAGTAATTAATACCTAAACTGAAATAAAAGTGTACCTATCTTGTGATTGTAAACGTTTTTTTTTTGCATTTAGTCATTTCCTCGCTGAGGTGGAATGAAAAGTTACGTGTTGCACTCGAGTGCAAAGATTTTTCACCTCGTGCTCTTTTGATTCCCTCGCTAACGCTCAGGATTCTAATTTTGAATCACTCGCTGCGCTCGTGATTCAATTTTAGAATCCTTCGCTTGCTCGGTCATCAAAATTGAACACGCGGTTAAAAAGCAACTTTGCACTCTTGTATAACAAATAACTATTAAACATTGTAGTAGTTTACTTACTAGCTAGGTATATATGGAAATCTTTATTATGTTTAGTGTATCAATGGGTAATACTTAATTGTTAACAGTTACGAGACCGAACCTTAGCTCGAGATCCAAACTTCAGGTGGTGTATGGAATGTTCTTCAGGATTTTTTGTTCATCCGAAACAAAAGAAAATACGCTGCCCGGAATGTCGATCCATAAGTTGCGCATCATGTAGAAAACCGGCAAGTTTCATTAAAATCTGTTAGAACAATTTTACAACCAGTGATTTGATATTATATGTATGACTAACATTTTGATTATATTTTCTACAGTGGAGTACAAATCACGAAGGACTCACTTGTGACCAGTATACAGCGTGGCTAGAGGACAACGATCCTGAGCGGTCGGTCACTGCAATACAACAACATTTGCGAGACAATGGACTTGAATGTCCACGGTGTCACTTTAAGTACTCCCTCTCCAGGTACTGATCAATGAATTTTATTTCTTCAATATTAATAATGTCAAATTATGGATTTTAAATGTAAGCTTCTTAAAAATCATTTAGTTCATCTGTTATATCTAAGCGAGTAGTGCGGTAGCTCATTGTATATGTTTTTGAAATAATTTCAGGGGAGGCTGCATGCATTTCACATGTACTCAATGCAAATACGAATTCTGCTATGGCTGCGGGAAGCCGTTCACAATGGGCGCACGGTGCGGGCTGAGTGATTACTGCGCCAAGCTAGGCCTACACGCGCATCACCCCCGAAACTGCCTGTTTTATTTAAGGGATAAAGAACCACATGATTTACAAACTTTACTTCAGGTAAATACGCAAGATTAATCAAATACACTAAATACCAAGAATGAACTAAGCAACCCAATTTATAGGATACCAAAGTACCATTTCCACTGACCCTACAGATGCTAATTTACTAGACACCATAATATTTTTGGAAAGATTTACCTAATCCACTTATGCGGTGAACTTGGTGATGGTCGCGAACGGAAATTTCGGATTTTTTTAATTTCCACTGCGAGATATTCAGCCACATCAAATTTAGTCAAACATGATTCAAGTTTCCAATGGTGCTAAAGGGCAGGACGGTTGGAATGTCAGTCTATTTAGGACCTAAATAGACTAAGTTTTCTGCAATAATCCCAATAATAGGTCTTATTATTACGAAAACAATATCATTTCTTAACATAATATCAAGCTTTTCGTTCCCTAAAGGGTTAGGCAAAGGTGTAGGTGTAACTTATGGTGCACCCACATTTCATCAGTTATGTTTAAGCGGGCACGAACTCAGACTCCAGGCTGCTACTCAAAAATGTATGTATCACAGAAAAACTGCACTGGCACTTCCGACCTAGGAATTAACCCTGTTCGGTTACTATGATCTATTAGTGCAGGAATGTTTTAGTATTATTCCGAGAGTGGATAAGAGATGGCGCTAGACAGCTGTCTAGCGCTGTCTAACCCCCCAGTAACTCATGCAGAAAAGTAGCGCTTGCGAAGTTGTGATCATTAGACCACTACGGAAACCTTTCTTAATTTACAATAATACGAATATTGCAATAATACTAGGAGGTTAAGCAAGTCCAATTAAAGATTAATATTGTTTGCCAATAAATTCTGTGATTGTATGGATGTAACCAAGTACTAAGACCTAGTTGACCGCAACGTTGCAGTTATTCAGAAAAAGCTCAAAATGTATTTTACGATTGTTATATCTCAATTTATAATTTTTATTACTTTAAAATACGATATATGTAAATCAATTTTTTATATATTTGTAAAGTTAGGAAATAATCACGTCGTAACAGACACAAGTTGTAAAACAAAGTTCTTACGAGTGACGCATCTAATTCGAATGAGTACAAATGATTAAATAGATAGATAACTTAGGACTTTATAGCTACTACTAGCTTATCGATTAAGCCAAGAGCAATATAAAAATAATAATTCGTTAATAAAGCCACAACTAACGTAAAGTAGCTACAGTAACAATCATGACTGTAGCGCCCGACCGAAAAACCTTTGCCCTGGAAAAATGTCAAGTTACTAGTTAGAACAGTTAGCGGCGCGGCGGGGGCGACGAAAAGGCTACTTCTTTGATCGGAATATATTTTGGGCGGTTTTTGACGAAAGCTAATAAACCTTTTGGCAAAGCAGTTATTTTGTTCTAACATCATTACTTGATTCATAATAAGGAAATTTATGTAAGAAGCACCATTGTAATGTTATTATTTTGGGAATATTTTAAGCTTTTTCAAAAATGCCTGTTGAGAATAATGACCACGTGTTGATGAAAATGACAATACAATGAGGATAAATGACTAATGTTATGAACAATGACTTCTAATGTTAATTGCGGGGGTAAAAAACGTCCAAATAAATAAATCAAACACAAAATTAACAATCAACATAATTTTAATAGTAAAATCACAGTTTGTTCAATTATCTCCAATGTTTGATTCACATAACTTTTTGACTTTTTATACATAAACCTTTATTAATACTTGACTTATTGCACAAGATTGAACAATGATCGTTTGAAATAATATGTCAGCCTAGTATATCAAAATTTAGATAGTTTGATATAAATTGTACGTAGATACGTATGTCAAAAGACCATTATTAATAAATTATTCTCACCCGCTAGTAATACAAAATTATAGATTATATTTCGAATACAAATAAACATTCTTGTCTCACAATACCAATTACAACAATATTAATCGTGGCAAACATTTCAATCATTTTCTTCCTTATATTTCAACGAATAATATATCTAAGGATTTTTTCCACTAATAAGATTATATTATACTGTCTTTTTATAAATTGTTAACAAAAAACAAACAGTTATTGGGTAGTTTTTAAATGAGGTACCTACCTAAAAAAATGTTAATTAAAGCTTAGCCTTTCTTGTTATTTATTCATAAACATATCTTTTCTATCAGTCATAATATTTTCGGTTACACACGCCCTCACATGAACCTACCCCAATCTGTCTTTCCCTAACAAACATTAATCACTTGTTTTTTTTTTATAAAAATCATATTTTATGAAAAAAAAACAACAAAACAACTATTAATCACTTGTGAATTTGCTACAGAAAATTGACAGATGGACCCCCATGGACAGGCTGATGTGTTGGCGTCTGCACAATCACAGCTAGTTTTACATAATTATTAATAAAAGGAAACATAATTAATAGAAAAAAAATCAAAACATCTTTGATGTTGATGGTTTAGGATCTTTGAAAGGATCGATAACTGTGTTACCCTGTTTTATTGTTATATCAGAAAGGATGTTTATTTTTTTTGGATTATAAGTGTGATGATTGACCTTGGACATCGGAGCAACATAATCAGGATCAATATTTTCCACATATTCATGATTATTATTTGTGATACGACCTAAATCATACCCATGAATACATTTTTTATCAGCATTACAATCAAAGCAACTTAGTGTTCTTAAAACTGTTTGTGGGACTGTTACATCCCAAAGGACCTGATATACGGAAAGGGTGCCCTTAAATGGTTTCAAGTTAGTTGGAATCAAGCTTTCTTTTGTTATGATCTCACTTTCATCCACTTTTTTAATAGTAATATTTTCAACTGTGTTTGTTATCATGTCACAGAATTGATCATATGTGCCAATATCTTGACCATAAAGAACCATGCGGTCGGCAGTCCTTTTAAGGACTGCTCCCACGCCATCCGGAGCACCCTTTCCATGACCAGCTTCGGAATAGTTCCATGTTATTTTAACGATTTGAGGAAAATCCTTACGTATTTGACTTATTATAAAAAACATATATTTGTTCCTGTATTGTGACGACGGAGAATCGGATAAGAAGTGTAACGTGTCTATAAAGGGATTTACTTCAAGAATGTGCTGTAATAAGGGCACCAAATGAGCCCAAATAGCTGGTGCGTCATGACGCAAACAATCACTGATTGTGCATGCTGATATAGGAGTTACAAAGCCTGAACTAAAATTATGGGTATACATAACCGAAGTGTGTAGGGAAACTTGCTGGCGACTGCCCCCGAAATGGAACGACTGTACTTCAGCAGCAAATTTCAAGGAATAATTTTCCGAAAAATCTACATGAAGACAAGCATCCTGAAGCGTAAGGTTCTGTTTAAGCGTTTTAATAGAATTATATTGTGAAACAATTTTAAAAACGTGATTATAAAAAGGTATCAAATCTGCTTCAAGTTTCTTTATAGCTGCTGAAATACTAATCGTATCTTTAAATTTTTGTGTTAGCTGTTGTTGTTTTTTGCTGCCGTTTTTAAGTATAACTTCTTTTACTGACTTTTTCCATTCGTAAAAGGTAACATTGCCACTAGAAATGTTAAAATATTCGAGTTTATTTAATGCGCAAATATTACAGGTTCTATTTAAACAAGCCGAACGCCTAGGGTCACAGCATAGCTTGGATAGTACCTCATCACTAGATTTTACATTTATTATGCCAGCTTTATGAAGAGCTTTTATCAATAAATCTATATTACAATGACGAGAACATAAACAGATATCCCTATTTATCGGTTTTGGAAACACTGTCCAAAAAGGCCTCAATTTGCAAAAATAGGAGTAACTTATTCTTATGTTGCTCTCAGATCGAAATTTGAAATATAGCGTTTTTAAAGGTGCATTAAGATATCGTTTTTGCATCTTTATTTTGTTTTTCGTAACAAATTCTTTCTTACCGGCAGCGATACTGCTGTTTGCATCATCAGTGTAGAATTGTCTAACTTTTTCCACATAACATTTCTCTTCCGCTTCCATGACAACTTTAGTTTTTGACTTACACAAAACTGGCGTACAATAATTGTCGTCATTTGTTTGTTGCTTATTGGGAGTTTTATTTAATCTTTGATTTAATCTTTGTATAGTTTTCCTTTGGCTTTCAATTTTCTTTTTAAATTTTTTAATAATGCTAATCAGTTGATTTTTCTTTTTACGTTCTTTGTTTCTAATTTTTCTTACCGCCTCCTTCAGGGCTGAAGAATATTCATGTAAAGGATCTTCTTTCTGTTCTGTAACATCAACACTAGACTCTTCTGCTGCTATTGGTTCTATAGCTACAGCATCAAATGTAGGTTCCTTCTCTTTTTCTCCCTTTTTACGTAGTCTGTATCTAAAATAATGCATAATATATTATATTTAAATGCTTATGTATCTAATATGTGTTTACTGATTATGTAATGTTATATGAATGTATGTTTTGTTTGATGTCAAGAACATAATATAAGATATACAATGTAGGTATGTACCTACCTCTTAGAATTCTCCTTCCATTTTTTTCTTTGTTCGCGTTGGGCACGAGGAGTTAATTTGACAATTGGCTTCAGTTTACCCTCTTCTTTTCTTCTTTTATATTTGTTCCGCCTTTTTTCCTGTTCTATAGCCAAAAGCTCTGGATCATTTTTAATTTCTTGATATCTGCGCTTCTGACAGAATCTCTGTTTTGCTTTACGACTTTCTTCAGATTGCTTCTTCCTAGGCATGGCGATGTCTTATCTAAAAATAATAAAATTAATTTTAATCAAGCATAATAAAAATATGTACCTATAGAACAGCTGAAACAGGTACTATACTCAAAGCGAGTCATGTAAAAAATTCGTTAAAATATGGTCACATTTTGGTATTTTACGTCTATATTTACGTACGAAATAGTAATACCTACCCAATAATTATACACTGCCAACTTGTCTTTAGGTGAAGAAGTGTTGATACTTAATTAAGAGTGATGTTTACAATAATATCAATACCCCGCGTCATTAACCTAATAGGTTGTCATTGTTAAAAACACGGACGTCATTAATCTAACCCAGCCGTCATTATACTTTACATACGTTTTTAGGATAATGATAGTATCAATAATGACGATCACAAGAAAGCATGTCGTAACTTGTCGAAAATGAAACGATCTTGCTTAAAACACCTCAAGAGGGATTTAAACCCTTTAACGATATATAATGAAAGCAGAAATTATGATAAGCACAATAGTTAATTGCTACGATATACTAAAAAAAGATAATGACTTTAAAAAAACACATTTTGGAGAATCAAATTCAAACTTACCTTTCAGAGAAATCCGACACGTGCAGTCTGTTCAAAGTGTATGGCTCAACTGAGGGGCGCCGAGGGGTTGCTCGTAGGCATTGAACTGACCTTGTTTAAGTTTTCGGGACGTAGATAAATTGCAAACATATTTTGTTTTAATAATGACGATTTTTTTGTAACAATTTTTAACAGGCTGATTTTTTAATTTGTTTATTAAGTGAAAACTTTAAAATTATGAGATAGAAGATATTAGATCTTTGTAGTCAACTTCGCATTTTTAAAAAATATTTTTATTTCTATTTGAATATTTTATGTGACCAAATAGCCGGAAACAGGCGTATGGGACACAGGAGTTAATGACGATTCGAGTAAATTTTTGCATATAAATTTAATTAAAATAATTTCTATATTTGTTTTTTATCGATGGATAGTTGCACTAGTGGTAAAAGTATCGGAAATCATTCAGTTTTCTCTATTGTAGTTTTATTAGTCAGGATACTACGGCCAGAATCGTTTTATCCTCAACATTAGAGAATGTCCCAGCTACTGTGGGTATGGACGCCCACATGACCATAGAGTTATGTTTTATAAGAATTTGTGTACTAAATTGCGTTCACGTTACTTGTTGTAGATGAACAACGTCACATACGAGACAAACGCAGCGGAAGGCAGTGCGGGGCGATGTTTCGTACAATTGCAACGAGAAACACCGACAGGGCTCGTGGACGGCACGTGCGGCAATGAAGCACCCAACAATTATGCAGGTCTCTGCAAGTGAGTATGTGAGCGAGGCTCGTTGCACGCTGCGGCTATAACTATGCGTGTTCACGGTTTGCGGTTGCGATCGCCTCAGAATTGTATTTTTACAATGAAACGACTAGTGTCGCTGCCGCACTGCGGTTTGTCAAAGTAGTTGGTACCTAATATCGATATGTATATAGGTTCTATTTGTTAAATCACCGTTATAGCTGTAAAATCACCGTTAAACGTATATCACTACAGCTCCCACAGTAGCAAAGATTTGTCATATTTTTTTGGGGTGGCAAATCTTATCTTTGGGTTGGCGGACCTCTTGGCCCGGTCACCGAGCAGGCGGAGTGGGCCCCCAAACACCGCGCCCTGTAGCACCACAACACTTTGCATCTTGGTATTTTGTACTGCTTAGGTATAACATGGTCTATGTTTACTATTGAGGCGAGTAAGAATAAGAATTTTGAATTTTAGATGAATTCCCATAGTTACCTACTTCGTGATAATCATTCTGCCCTCGTAACAGTAAACGCAGTATTTGCAAAATGGCGGTTTTGAGAAAAACCCGGTTATGAGTGCACTTTAATAAACAATTTTACAAGTACTGCATTTATCGTTACGATGGCAGAATTGATAAACTAGGTAAGTATTTGGATACGTATCAAACTTCTAACCGTAACCAAAGCCTAAAGATAATATTGTGGCGATGGGAGGCCTATGTCTTTCGGCTGAGAGATTATGAACCCTATACAGCCTAGGTGTCTCTAGGCTGTTGTAAGGTGATTTTGATGTCTGTGACGGTCGAGGGGAGCGAGGCGGTGAGTGAGGCATGTGCTTGCAGGAATCATTACCTGGAATACCTGAGTCGGTTGGTTCGACGTTGCAACATCGACCCGCTTCCGATCCTGGGGGTGGACGACCTCGAGACGCTGGTGAAGCGCGCCGCGCTCCGGCCGCCGCCTCGGCCCTACGGCACGCTAGAGGGCCTCTACAAGCGGGGCCTCGTCGAGGTGTGTTGACCACGGCTGTACTTGCAGGGCGCACTACGTGGAGTACCTGGCGGGGCTGGCGCGCGGGCTCGACCCCATCCCCATCATGGACGTGAGCGAGCTCGTGGCCGAGCTGCGGCGCCGCGCGCTGCCTCTGCCCGAGCGCGGGCCCTGGGACACTGACCCCATCTATGCCGGGATGTGCGCGGAGGTACAGGCACACAGTGCCTTTGTTACCTAACCATGGACAGCTAATTACTTACCCACAGGATAGAAAGTAGCCGTCAAAGAATCTAATCTTTTAATTCTGCATTGTGGCAAAAAGACTGTACACAACATCTAATCAAGAAATTTGAGTCATATCTCTCAGGTTCGCCTGGGCAAAAAAACTAAGTTAAGATTAAGCTACAAAGCCTGTTAGAATTTAGTCCATACGGTGAATCGGCGATCAATTTGCTGTTGTGTTGTAATTCAATTTCATCTTATACCAAAGTTATACCAAAATCAAGCATCTAGGCACAATCAACCACATATCAGTGGTAGTAATTTTATTATAAGAGCGGTTTCAGAGTGGCGTTTTTCGTTTTTGTTTGCGCGTGTGTTCTCATATCGGCGTGTTTGCGTGGGGAAAACGGGCGCGCGGGAGGCGTTTCTCGCGGCTCGAGCTTATGTTGAGAATAAGCCTTCGCAGAATGAGTCCTATTTCTATAATAAAGAGCAAAGAACCTATAACATTCGAGGTGGGTACTAAAATAAAAAGTTAGGTTTTACAGCTCGCTACACTCGCTCTTGAATCCTATTTTTTTTTCGAGTGGTAGGCTTTTCTGTATAAATCGACGAAGTTACTCCTTGTACGAAAATTGACAAACGAAAATCGAACGTATCCGAAGTGGAGTTCAAATAAAATCGAGCTATTTTCATGGAACTGAAGATGCGCCCCCTGGTCATAAACATGCCAGCGGACAGTGCCCACGACGTTCGTAGTCTCGTACGAGTTGCGCGTGTGCCTAAAGGGGCGCCCAAACGCGCCTACACGCTCTTCCAAAAACTCCTTCCTATACGCGCCAAAAATACGCTAATCTGAAACCGCCCAACTGCGACTTACGTAAGGACGATTTTGGCAAGACGGAGGCGACCCCAGATGTGCGGTTGACTGTACAAAACTGTCGAAAGTACAAACTACAGAATTGCATCACAAGTCCCAACAATCACAAATATCATATTACTTAATATGTTATTTTTTATACTATGTGTTCAATGTTTCTAAAATATATAATTAATGTTGCAGATTGTAAAAGAGAAGATTCCACTGGATTGACAAGATGACATGACGGATTGTCGGTTGCTTCAAAATATAAATTAACATTACTGAACCAATAAAAAGTATATTTATAATTAACATTAAATTTTATTAAGTAAATACATTCATATGATTTTATTGAGTGTTTTTATTTAATTTCTTGAATAAACTGATCATCGTCGAGCGAAATGTTCATTCATATGGCGCTTGTCACGTTGTATGTAATGTCTGGTGGAGTGAATGCGGCTCTCGAGCGAGTCGGGCAGCGCGCGAAGCTGAGCGGAGCGGGGTGCGGGCGCGGCGTGCTCGGACTCGGCGTCGGCTGCGCGTTGCGAGGCCACGCGCCGTCCGCGCTGCACCTCCCGCTCCGCTCCCGCAGCCGCCATCTCCGCTAACTTAGCAGCTCTTTCCCCCTCAGACATGCCACCGCGCTTTCTGCTTTCCCTTTTATCCACATCTTTACTTTGCCTTTCTTCGTCTCTCTCTCTAGTATACTGCCTGACAGAATAATGTCCACTATCATAATTTTTTTTATCATTGTAACGCGATTTTTTGTAATCTGCCTCATATGCTCGTCTCGAAACATGCCGTTCTGGAGTGTCTCCTTTGTATCTTTTAGGTGTAACTTCACCATCTGAATATTTACTTTCAGAACTTTTCCTTTTTCGGGATTCCTTCTTATCATCACGATGATCAGAAGATCTTTTACTGCTTTTTGTATCATCAATCCTACCCTCTTTTTTATTTTTAGATGTTTTTTCATCATCAATATCACTATCTGATGAATGTTTCCGTTCTTTTTTCTTCTTTTTTTGTTTGGATTTCTTCTTCTTCTTTTTACTTTGTTTTTTGCCTTCTCGAGATGAATCAGGTGAGGAATCGTCAGAGTTTAGAAGAGTTGCCAAATCTATACTTTTCTGTCCTCCTAGAGCATTCAGTTTGGCTGCAAGTAGATCATCAAGATTGTTGTCTTTCTTTTTGGGTGATTTCTTGGATTTGCTTTCTTTTCTTAAATCCTAGAAAAGAAACATATTACATAACAAAACATCATGTATTTCCTCGAAAGGTAAGGGAGAGGTGTACCAGAGTTCACTAACATTTCAACATTTAATTCCAATGTAATAGGGAGCAAGCTTATTGCCATCAACCAAGCACAAAACCATTATTTATTAAATATTTATGTGGGGTAGAAGTCTGCAGTTCTCTTTTTAAAGTACTAAGTACTTACAAATTACATAAAACATTGTTTTTTGGTAATAGTAAAAATCCATTCATATTATTTAAAAATATTCATTATTTATTTATTTAAACTTCATGTACAACTGTGGTACATAAGCTGACTTAATGCCACAAGGCCAGAAGGCCTTTGACTGGTTGAGAACAACCAGTCAATCTTTGGGTCAAATAGAAAAAATACCATTCTGTTGTGATAAATTGATATACATTTATACATACTAGTACATAAATAATGATAATTTTATAAGTGTGGTGAACAGTTAAGAGGAATCTAAGATGTCATTTACCTGTTCTTTTCTGAGCAACTCAGCTAATCGGCGTCGTTGTAAGGGATTGTTCAACAAGGCAGCACGAGCGGCCCGCTCCCGCTCTTTTATCAAAAGTAATGGATCTTCACGAATCTTTCTAGACATGTCTACTTGTGTGTCGCCAGCTGAAGTTAACATACTAGAGCCAACCACTCTTCTTGATACTGCTGGTATCACATCTTGCTCTGGTTTATCTGATTGTTCAGCATTTTTATCAATTGATTTACCAAGCAAATATGCTTCTTGATCAACTTTCTTATCAGGTTTCTGAAAAAAAAAATTGTATATTTATATAAAGCACTCACTCTACATAGTTTTGAAAGAAAACTGATTTGTTGTCTTAATCAAGATAAATAAAATCACACAGAAAATCAACATAAAGAAAGCACAACAGTTGTAAATCTGAACAAAATGGCAGATTTACACCGTTGACACATATCAGCAGCTAATAAATGAAGTTACCTACATCATACATCCAGGACAATCGGTTATCATTAGCAGGCGTATGACTGCTGTGCTTCATGAGACTGTTTAGTTCAGCTCGATCCCGTTCTTCCACACGTTCACGTTGTAACTCCACAATCCGCTTTTTCTCCTCAGCCGCAGCCTGTTCTGCCTTCCACACACGCTCCTGATTTTTCATTGTATTTGGATGCCATGACTTCTTAGAATTCTAGAACAGAAACACAGAAATCGTTAGTTATATAATAAGTAGGTCAGTGGACTATTCAGAGCATTCAGAGCCACATCAGGACCAGCTTAGTAGCATAGTTCTGGCATCAATAACTTATAATTTTAGTAGCAACACAAATCTATTAGACAATTTATTTTAAGTAAATGACAAGTCCTATATGAATGTTAGGCACTACTTCTACTATTATGTATTCTGTGGGTTAACCAGATCAAATAAATAAATAAGCCTTACTAAATCTCCACCTCCCATTCTAGTTAGAAAGATAGAGTGGGAAGATTTCTTAACGAAGAGTCGATTACTACTTCAAATATAGCTCTAAGTCTAACTTCTATTTCTTATGCACTACATATGCATAATATGGTAAAATGAGCTGTGCATTTTGTATAGGACAGACCTGACCTATAAGTTTTCTGTGAAAAAAACCAAAAACTACTTGGTCCTCAACAAAATACAAAACCAGATTGCGAATGACAGCAATTAACAGAGTTGCTAGATGTTTCTAAATTTTAACAATATTATATTTATTTTTCCCATTTTGATGTGTTTTGCAGCTTATTTCCCCTTTTGTTTTTTTTTCAAATAGGCAATAAAAAAAATGTATAGAAAAATTAATTTATGCATAAAATAACTATGCTGCATAGCTATTCATTCACAAACAATCCAATCGAATCGATCATAGACACTTGTTCGATTATCTGAATTTCGAATCGAATGACTGGCAAAACGCTATTCACAGATCACCTACACGTAGAAAATTAACACTTGTGGTAGAAAATTTAATGTGGAATTTAAATTATCTTTGATAAGTATTTCTATAAATTTTGCTGTAGATTATATTGAATATCTGTCGAGTGACTATAAATATATTTTAAAAACAATCAACAATGATTATTATCACTAGATGGATCCGCAACAACTCTTATTTATGGTATAGTACAAGATGGCGTCGTAGTTCCGACTATGGCCACGCGCTATCACATCCACGGAGTAGTTTTTGTTGAAGAGACAATTTCTCCTGCTTCAGTTGAAATGCGGCACCCCGACGGACCCTGGATTGCAGAGCCCGGTACACTATCTACCCAAATAATTTAAATCAAAGACTTGTACTAATGTAAGGGTTACATAAATTAAGTACCTATGTAACCACGAAAAATCGTGTATCTAAATATTTATACAGCGGTCAAAACAATGGTAAAGCTTTACATGCAATAAGTATACGACGAAGCCTAAATTAGTAAACTGCACTTTTATTTTTGGTTCGATTGCACTTCCGACACCAAATAGCTGGCGGCATGATTTATGTCTTCACATCGAATCACAATCGAATCGAAAACTCGGTTTCGGTTTTGTGAATAGCGATTAGAGGACATTTCCGATAGGACTGTCGATCGATTCGATATGACAGCCAATCCAGTGGTTGTGAATAGCTATGCAGGTAAAAGCATATCTAAAGCATTTTATTTTTATCAATCTTGGATGAAATTTTACACTTCGGCTTTTATTAAAATTTATCAAATCTACAGTACAATTTTTGCAACATTTTATTAGTTGATTTTATTTTCGTTCGAGTCTCTTTATTATTTACTAGCTGTCCCGGCGAACTTCGTACCGCCTAACAGTCAATGAATTCTACCCCACCTACCCTACCTACTTTACCCACCCTACCAACCCTATCTAACCCACCTACCCTACCTACTCTACCCACCCTACCTACCCTACCTACCTGCCTACCTATCCTACCCTCCTAGTACCTGCCTACATATCCTACTCTCCTAGTACCTGCCTACATATCCTACTCTCCTAGTACCTGCCTACATATCCTACTCTCCTAGTACCTGCCTACATATCCTACCCTCCTAGTACCTGCCTACATATCCTACTCTCCTAGTACCTGCCTACATATCCTACTCTCCTAGTACCTGCCTACATATCCTACCCTCCTAGTACCTGCCTACATATCCTACTCTCCTAGTACCTGCCTACATATCCTACTCTCCTAGTACCTGCCTACATATCCTACCCTCCTAGTACCTGCCTACATATCCTACTCTCCTAGTACCTGCCTACATATCCTACCCTCCTAGTACCTGCCTACATATCCTACCCTCCTAGTACCTGCCTACATATCCTACTCTCCTAGTACCTGCCTACATATCCTACCCTCCTAGTACCTGCCTACATATCCTACTCTCCTAGTACCTGCCTACATATCCTACTCTCCTAGTACCTGCCTACATATCCTACCCTCCTAGTACCTGCCTACATATCCTACTCTCCTAGTACCTGCCTACATATCCTACCCTCCTAGTACCTGCCTACATATCCTACTCTCCTAGTACCTATCTACATATCCTACTCTCCTAGTACCTGCCTACATATCCTACTCTCCTAGTACCTGCCTACATATCCTACCCTCCTAGTACCTGCCTACATATCCTACCCTCCTAGTACCTGCCTACATATCCTACTCTCCTAGTACCTATCTACTTATCCTACTCTCCTAGTAGCCTACATATCCATAAAACAAAAGCGTGCGTGACGTGAGCTGTCAATTGCGGAAGATGTCAAATCGAAGTTAATTAAAAAAATCATTCTATTCTTTTTTTGTTTCCCGTGAAATTTTCTGACATGTTAATGGTTATTCTGCTATTCGGAACGGAGACGAATCCAACAAAACAACGATCATTAAAATCGGTCCAGCAGATCTCAAGTTATAAGTGTTGTAACAAACCCGACTTTGTTTTATATATATAGATTTCCTTTTCCCAAGAGCAAACATTTTTCCCACAAAAGCGAAAAAGCCCATAATGTACCTACACGTCCATGTACCAGCGTCTGTCTACAGTGTCTACACTAGGGACATTGCGTGGAATTATTAAGTACTTGCTTCCGCTCGCTACTTTATCCGCATAGAAGAAATTTAATATAATATAATTTTAAATATAGCCGACACTCGGGGATATTGAATCAGGAATAAATAACTGGAGTAAAAACATCCTCAAGATGGAAGCGCCAGGTTAACCCGCGAACTTCAAATTTTCTTTAGTTTTTATATATTTGCTGGACCGTGTCGGGCTGTATGTTAAACAAGATGTGATTTGAATGATATTTTTTTTAATATGATATGATTTGATTTTTTTGATTTGATGATTTGCGAACGTAAACGTATATATTATATAAACGTAACGTATGTTGTTACACAATCAATGGCATTTCATGGAAAAGTCATTCAATAGGGTTAAATGTTAAAAAACCTCATTAGTTTCGGCCGCGAATCAAATTTTCCAAATATAGCCACGCGCTTTAATGTCCATTGAGTAGTATTTGTTGGCGAGACCATTTCTCCTGCTTCTGTTGATATCTGTATGATATGAGCCTGGGGCACCATCTACCCAAATAATTTAAATCAAAGACTTGTACTAATGTAAGAGTTACATACATCACGAAAAATCGTGTAAATATTTATGCAGCGGTCAAAACAATAGTTCAACTTTACATACAATATGTATACATACTTCAGACAAAACCTAAATTAGTTAACAGCATTTTATTTTTGGTTCGATTGCACTTCCTACAGCAAATAACCGTCGGCATGATTGATGTCTTCACATCGAATCACAATCGAATCGGACTTTTTCGATAGGACTGTCGATCGATTGGATATGACAGCCAATCGATTGGTTGTGATTAGATGCTGGTCCATTTGTTTACCTTTAGGCCTATATATAGGTACTATTGGAACAGGTTAAAGGTTATTCTATCTTAAGATAGAAATGATTTGCTCGAGCTGTTGACGTTTTTAAAATTAATACCTAAACCAAAAAACAATAGTCAAGTACCTACCCACGCAATGCACTAATAGGCTTCATCTAACATTTATAAAAAAAAAACTTTTTATTCTTGAAAATAGCGGCCCTAATTTTCTGGGGCTTTTTCTGATTGGGCCATGGTTCGGCCGAAACCTCGCTAGACGCCAGGCACCGAATTACCAAAGTACACACATACAAGACAACAAAGTGATATTAAAAGGGTTCCGTTTGGAGGCACGGAACCTTAAAAATCGACACAAAGTGACTATCAATATCAATACATACTTACCTACCATAAGTACAAGTAGGTACTTACTGCCTAAATGTAATTTCATGGAAACCATTACATAATGTAGGTACTCAGTAGGTAAGTTTTACTGTCACCAAAACTGTCACCATGTACAAATCCGCTGCTACAAGGTGGATTACTGGACATCCTAGACACACGGCTGTGTCAAGTTTATAGGAAATTAAATATTGAGTATTGATTGAAACAAATAATATTATTATACCTACGAAAGAATCGGGCTTGCTTCGAACGAGGTTCCACGAGCGACGGCGCGGTGGCAGGCGACGGCGGTGGTGGTGGCGGAGCGAGGGAGGCGCGGCGCGGCCCGTGGCGCGCGGGTCAGTTGCGGTCGCGTTGAGGAAGGTTGAATCGGGCGCACGAGCCGTGTGGCCTCAGTACCGCGGTTTCAAACGTTCGGTGACCGTGCAGCGCGTGTCGGTACTCCTCCCCGCGCGCTCGCCTCATACCCAATGTTTGCGCCCGCCCGCCTCACTGTTCACTCTGTGAACTACGAACCTATCCTTTCCTCTGACACAGTAAGACATTTCCGTAGATAGGTATATTTACTAAAAATACATTTACACTGAATAGTTTAAAATGTAGGTACCTAACTAAGCATCTTACTGAAATGGGTCACCTTGTGAATATTCTACACGTTATTAAAAGTATTCGTTCCGTTTACACGTGTAAGAATATTTTTTTTATGAATACCTATACATTTAGTAAATAAGATATCATATAATGTCTATCATACATAGGACAATAATGTTCTTGATATTTAAAAGGTTGTTGTTCGTCTTCCCTATCAACGAAATTCGAAATGAGGGTGGGTAGGGGTAGGGGCATCTATTCTATTTATCTCTTGTGTTAGCTAGGATTGGAATAAATAACTTGGTAGGTTCAGCTTGTTTTGTTTAGAACCACTTACACTTGACTTGTTTATAGATACGGGGGTATCTATAAACAAGTCAAAGTGTTTACTTGAGTAAATGTCATTTTCTTAAGATACGATTTTTATTAAGTAGTTTAGTAATTGGTTGAAGTTAGAACCGTAAAAAGTTAGAATTCTTAGCTTTGCTTTCTTTGATGGTTCTTACTTCTTTTATATTATTGTCTATTTCATAAAAAAATGTAAGTACAAGTAATTTGCATATGCTCAAGTAATTTCATTAACTTGACTATAGATACGGGTGTAAGTAGGTACCTATCTATAGAACATCAGACTTTGTGATCCGTCACCTTTTTCTCAGGATTGGGAACATATTAAGTAAATATAAGTAAGCCGTACCAGTAGGTACCTACTTACATAATTTCAAAAATGCTGACGGGTGATAAAATATCACTTAGGTATTTTTTTGAATATCGTGATTATTAAAGTTTTTGGTCTGCGTCAGGACGACTGGACCAAGAGAGATTTTGGAGGTTTGAGTAATACCAAGTTTTTGTACCAGAAGTATTTGGTACCAGAGATCAAATAATTGTTAAGTATCTTACTAAAGAGGGAAAACTACTTCAAATAAAGTGGCCAGCTGTTTTGACGTCAGAATGGCTGGGCCACATCGGTTTCACCTATTTGTAGGCGTTATAACTAGGTAGTTTATAATATTTTCCTAGTAAATACCTCATTGGTACCTACTTCATCATAATGTTTTATTTCAGAAGCCAAAAAAAGTTCCACCTTGAGAAATTTAGCATGATGTCTGAACGCGTCAGTATCGCCTAGTTGTTGTTGTAATCTCTTTGTTTACACAAAGAGATTGAAAAGATGAGTAAATTTAGTAACCTATTCATCTTTTTCAGTTACAACAGACTTTAAGTTCGTATATTATTTTAGTAAGACTTGTATCTAGTATCGATACTCGTAATAGTAACTCTATTTTCGTTGATTGATACAACCGTAGCAATGGCACTAACAATAACCCTAGCATAAAATGCCAGCCAATTTATGAGACATGATGAGTTGTAATATACAATATTTTAGGTACATATTTCCCAGTCCCAGATGAACGAGACTAATTAATACTGGAGCGGCAAACTCTTTATTCAAAACAAAATGTCACTTTGAATTATTCGTTCAGAAAAGTAAAATAAATGAGGATTTTTAGCGATGAAATTGTCACACTTGCTTATAATTAATCGAAAAAGATGTTTATGAGAATAATAAAAAATATTAATAGTACAAGAACACACTTTCACATTTAACTTCTGCATTATATATTATGTATTTTATGCTTTCATGTGACATGATTTCAGAACGAAATCGAAATGTTAGCTAAATAAGAGACATGCTGAATATTATAGGGCAATAATAAAAAAAAACTATTACTTTTTGTGCACAAGAAATCTGACTTGAATTCACGAACGAATATTTTTCCTCAATTCGTGGGATTTTTTCCTCTTTTTTGATATTTATGTGCATCTCATGGCCGAAAATGATACATCTCCTTTTAATGAAAAGATGAACTAGTTAAAGCGTCTACGAATAGGTGAAAGCAACTAGCTCCAGTCATCCTGACGTCAGTATTTCGGGACACTTTCTTCGTAGTCTTTTTAATTTTTAGCGAGGTACTAATTAGGTATTTGCAAATTGGTACAAAACCTTTGTACTACTTGAAACTTCCGAAATCTCTCATGGTCCAGTCATCCTGACGCAGATGGTTTCTGGTTACAAGTCAACATCAAGGATTTTTCTATTTTTCGTAGGTACCTATTTCCTGCTTCTACCCCTAACGGAGACTTTACTTAATTGTATTTTTTTTTCGATTGCAGAAAAAAATGAATTAAAGAGAGTTCACAGTTTTCCTGCTACAGGATGTCAAATGAAAGCATAAGGCTAAACCAACAATTATAATATCTACACTAATAAATAAAATTGAAGTGTCTGTTTGTAATGTCAAAATAACAGCTTTTTCTGAACGCATATGAAAGTATATAGGTACGGTACCTATGTATAACAAAAAATATATATGTATTTTTGTCTGTCTGTTTGTTCCGGCCAATCTCCGAAACGTCTAAACCGATTTTGACGGGATTTTACTGGCAGATAGCTGATGTTATAAAGAGTAACTTAGGCTACGTTTTTTTAAAAGGATTAGTATAAAATTTATTTTATTTTCATTTTCATGAACTAAACTTTAAATAAAATATTTAATTTCAAGGTCTTTCTTTTTATTTAAGATGCTATGTTAAGTATATGTAAAAACATATCCTTAAAATGAACCCTTTCGACCGTTATTTGATTTTTCACATTTTGCGGGTTCGATTCCTGGTTCAGGCAGGCGATTATTTAAAAATATTTGAACGCAGTTCATTTCGTTCAAAACTTGCTTAACAAAATTTAAGGTACTTTTCTTCCGTGTGGCATAGCCGTGGGACGCCCTGTATACTTACCTACTTACCTACCATGTGTACCAAGCTCCGACCCATGCATATCCAGTCTAAGCTGACCACTCATTGCACCGAAAACCAATAAAATGCGATGTCCGCATATTGGTCCGGTAGGTTGATCATTTTGGGACGATTTCATACTTAGGTTCCTCAACTCGTCACTCGTTGTGTAGGTATGTGACGTCACAAGAATGAATTTTGCGCCTTATCTTATCGTAATCATCATTAAAAAAAACAATAACTGTTACTTATACTTAAATAAAGTGTTACCTAATTAAATGGGTTGCCTATTTATAAGAATTTTTCTACCTATAACATAAGCAGTCAGAAAGAATGAACAAATCAACTTACTAGAATGAATTAAGTAACTTAACATTTTCCTAGTTACAATAATAATAATTAGGTGTTTTAACTAGGCTCAATGAAACAACTACCTAGGTACATAAGTATAATATTTGACGGGTCACCAGACCCACCTAACATAGTTCGCGTTATGTTGTTGTCCTAGCTAGACAGACAGATATCGGCGAGAGGGAGAGTGCGGAAGGCAGAGCGGACAGGGGGGTAAGGGAGTTACGCACGCGCAGTGCTGTCGAGAGTTCACACGCGCGCTTCGAAACCGCGGTGGGCCTCCACGTGTACGCTAGCGTTGCCCTCCTTCGCCCGCTCACCGCGTCCCGCGCGCGGTTCGTTCGGACATTCCAACCAACCTTCAACAAACGCGCATAGTCTATCGCGCGTGGTAGGTATATATATACGTTATTTAATAGCGTTATGCTTGTGTAACAATTACAAATAGGTACCCATACCATACATAATTATAAAATAAGTATCTACCTATGTAATGAAAACAATTGATAATTCAATATTGACGTAAAAACTATAAAAATGTACTATGTATGAATCTAGAAAAAATATAACATCTAACTTATTTAGATGCTTACACAGAAATAAGTACTATAACGTATCTTCCTAGTTCTACTGAATTATATTTTGTTCCAAAACTTTATTTTGTATTCATGGTAGTTATATATACTTACCTAACACTGAAGGATACATACGTGTCTGCCTACCTAAACCAGCAAAGGTTCTTAACCTTTAAAAAAACTGCGTTCGTGAAGTGTAGACCTCACTCAGTATAGGCTGGGTGGGCACTTAGTCCCAAGTAGCAACTTAGTAGCGGGTAGCATTCGAATATTAAATTGTTTTAAAATATGTATAAAAAGGTTTACAAAAATTAAAGCCCGCACCGAAACCGCTTTTAATTTTGTGTGTATGTTCCTGCTAATCTCTGAAACAGCTGAACGGATTTGGCGGGAAAATATTAATACTCTTTAAATTATAAACCAAATCCGGTTCAAATGGGGAAGTAATACTTTTATAATAATTTCACGCGGACGAAGGTCGCAGGGCACAGCCAGTTACTAAATAAATTCGTGCTTATTATCTAGGATTCTAGGGAGAAGATACCGAGACGAAACGCGTTGCATGCTTATTATTGCTTGCCTAAGTACTTAAGTAGGCATAAGCTTACTAGACAAGGTTTAATAGACTTTTAAAACAATAACAATAATTTTTGCCACCCCATGCCGCGGCACATCACGAAAGAAATAGTAGGACAACCTGGATGTCTTTCTTGAGAATTGGATAAAGCAGCGCAAAGTCGTGACTTAATACATGTTGAAATATACTGACATAGGACAGTGTTAATATATTTTCATCATCATTTTAATTTGCATCAGAGAAAACACCCAACATACAGAAAATATAAAATCCCAAGTACATAGTTATGCATTATTTAAGCATAGCGAAGGCGTTTGTTGATTGTCCCCGCTTGCGCTCGTGCCTTATAACGCCACCTATTCCGATCCGGCCCGCTCCGCAGCGCGGCATTCGGCTGCTGTCGGTCGAGTGAGTGTGTCGTTATAGTTACTCGCTGTCAGACCTTTGTACACAACCTACGCCAACATTAACAACATTGAACCGCGCTAGAAAAATCATCATCATTGTATAACATGATAGGTAAGGATTTTTATTTATAACATGTTAAAATTACGGTATAATTTTACATTTTGTAAACCAATGTATAGGTCTGTACTGTACTTACCTAGTGCGAATTATTTTTATAAAATTTAATTTAAGTGAATACTTAATCAAAGCATAGAGAGTAAACTGTAGAAAAAGAATATTATGTTTCAACTTCTTCTATTTGACCTATTTACGGAAATGTTATATGAAAATATAATATATCAAGGGCAGTAACAATTTCTTAATTATTCTTGTATGCGAATCTTTCCTCAATTTGCATTATGTGAACCTATTACGCTCAGAGTGTAGTCAGTAGTAGGTACATTGTCAGTTTGTCGCATACTTATGTACCTACCTAGTCTTGCTACTTGTGTTCTGAAACATTTCCTGACTTTTCTTTTACTTATCGGTAATCAAGGTCTTGGTAATTTTTTATAGACAATTTGTAAAACTAATTCCTTATCGTCATCGATGATTCTGATCTAGACAAACATCTATCATAGATCAGATTTTTTCTTAATATTTATGGGGGTGCGGATCCTATTATAAAAATATAACTTTTAAGAACTTTCAAGTAACATAAACTAAATATATGGGTAGTTAAACTTCTGAAAATTTACCGAGAAATACCAATGTATGTAAGCTATATAAAATTACACTCTTGTAAATGGGGCGGGGTGGGGCGAGCGAGAGAGGGATATCTACTTGAGTGAGCGCGAACAGCGGGGTCGGCGGCCCAAACACGTGGAGGCCTGCACCGCGGTTTCGACGCGATACTGCCGCGGTGCAGGCCTCCACGTGCTGTCAGAGGACATTCACTCGGCTTATGCTCCGCTCGCCTCTTACCGCTCTCACCCCTGCGTGGCCGTATTATGTTGGTGCATCCTGATATTCCTGATCGCTGCATGCCATACACAACAGACACTGTACTGTGAACGGTCGTCGCGTTCGAATCGGGGCGCCAACCGAATTGTGTTCGACATAAAATAATGGAATCTTTATCGGCTATTAAAATAAAGCAATATCGTTCGACAGGTGAGGAGGAACGGGTCCATCAATGTGGCGAATGTGGGCTAACGCTGTCCACTCGCAGTGCACTAACAGCTCACGCGCGCTCTCATCGCGCCACTGCCGATGCTCATCGTTGCGACGTTTGCCATAAGACCTTCGCTGTGCCCGCAAGACTTGTGCGTCATTATCGGACCCATACTGGTGAACGGCCTTTTGAATGTGAATATTGCCATAAGATGTTTAGTGTGAAGGAGAACCTGCAAGTGCATCGTCGGATCCATACTAAAGAACGACCGTACCGATGCGGAGTGTGCGACGCAGCTTTCGAGCACTCGGGAAAATTACACCGCCATGCTCGCATACATACCGGAGAACGGCCGCATGCCTGCCCCCATTGCCACAAGACTTTCATACAATCGGGGCAGCTGGTCATCCATCTCCGGACCCACACTGGCGAAAAACCATATCGATGCCCTGCGCCCGGCTGCGGGAAAGGGTTTACCTGCTCTAAACAACTCAAAGTGCACTCGCGTACACACACCGGTGAACGTCCCTACACCTGTGACATATGTCTCCGTGATTTCGGCTACAATCATGTGTTAAAATTACACCGTTTTCAACATTACGGCGAGCGGTGTTATCGTTGTACTGTTTGCGATGGCACCTTTAACACCAAAAAACAAATGGAAGCACATATTTATAAAGAACATGGCGCAGACACACCGCGCACTCAACAGATGCCGTCTACGGGTTCACTAGTGGTTAATGGTAACGTAATGTGTGATTTGGTAGAAGCTGCTCTGCAGCAATTACCTCCAACTCCTCCTAGTTCTCCGCCGTCGCCGCAGTGTCCCTCGGCGCCTGCTGCCTGCGCTGCCGCGGCGGCCGCTCCGTCACCCTCTGTCTCCCCATCACCTTCGCCCTTGCCGGCCCTCACAACCTCAATCCAATACACTTTTGCGCCGTCCTCGTTGCCACCACGGAAACGAAAACTTATCCCCCAACCTGAAACTGAGGTGCCGGCTGTCCGGCACACTTCGGTAATACAATTTGCTCCAGCTGCCGCGTCTGATTCATTATAGGCAATGTAGTATATATCATTTACCTAATGCTTAATTGTATTACATCCTGAGTGTAGTATTTTCTTAGTGTAATTTTCCAAAGCTTTTTCAATTTTATTCATTGGCTGGTTGTTGTCTCTGAATGAGATTGTAGTGGTAGCTTAAGGTAAATTGTGGTGTAAGTACCTAATTGAGTATGTAGAGATAGCCTGTATGTAGAGTCTACACCTACAGTGAAGATAGTTGTTTCTTGGAACACGAATATCTGTAACCAATGATTTGAGAAATTGTTAATCTTAAAGAGTTGAGAAAAAGACTAAAAGCTACTTAATAAGTAGGTAAGTGCATTTGTGCTGTTGTTGTAAGTTAAATAAGTTTTTATATTTAATCTTGTAGGTATTTTTAAGATAATTGTAATAGGTACTTAGGTTATAATAAAGTACAATAATGAATTGATTTAAATCGAATATTTATTTTCCCTGTTTTTTCCTGGCTACCTAGTCCATCAGACAACATTTTACGAATCAAGTAGAAAGCAGGCAGGCGCTAACGCGCGCCGGGCTACCAGCACCTTGGAGCTCGACCACGCAGGTGAGATCAGCCGTGATCAGACTCAGATTACTTGGCGACATGCGCAACTGGATAAGCCCGCGAAATTCAATTAGTTCTTTGCAGCTGCACATTACAAAAACAGTAAAAAAAATATTTTTTGCCGGCTATCTTATCGAATTCCCGTGACCAGGGTTGCCATCCTTTTGGACATGTCCGGCTTCTTGGCCCCTCGTCTACATGTTTTATAAAAAAAAAACAGGTAAATGGCCTTCTCAAAAAGATAGTAAACGTCCGGACTTTTTGCAAATGCCCGGCGGGTAACCCTACCCGAGACTAGGTATGATGATTGATTACGAGCATATTCATGCACAAGATTCTGGGTTCGAAACCAGGCAAGTACCAATGTGTCCTTCAAATTGTAGTTGGCTTTCTTCTACATATATTAGCTAAAAGATTAGCTACTGACTTCGATTTTTTAGTAGCTGTAAGTTTTTTCTAAAAAATATTAGAATGTAATAAATTCGTATTTCCGACTAAGTTTTGATAGTGACATACTGTCAAAAAAGGCGGAGGTTCTCAATTCGGTTGTATTTTTTTTACTAAATAAAATAAACTTCCTATACCAATGTGGACTTTGTTTCTATTCGCTTTATGTTCATATATTTTACGGTTGTTCAAATTTGCGTATACACGATTATGAATGTTAATATTTCGAAGAATAACGTTCTCAATAATTGTACGATTGCAACGCTTACTTAGCAAAGTCGATCGAATCGTGCCCGAATATCATAGTAAACTAAACCCATCCCTGTTTTGCACTGGTGTGATCAACGTTGTGGCCACGGCCACATATCAAAACATTGAGATTTGTGTGTGTGGGTGGGCAAACAAACGGATACGAAAGGCGACTTTTTATACTATTCAGAAACCTAGGTATGCTTGAAATCGCTACTACACGTTGAGCAAGCGAACAAGTGGAGTTCAATCCAATCCTCAGCTCTACCGTCAGTAAAGCAATGGGACGATATTATATGCAGCTATATATTCATGCGGAGTAGCCCGCGAAATTCATTTTTTTTTGCAATTTGCCGGTCAGTATCGGGCTGTACATTGAATAAAATATGATTCAAGGCCGTAATAGGTACTCAATTGAATGACTTTTTATGAAATAGTCATTCAACGTGGTAAAATGAACATAGAGGGCTGTTTTGATGATTTTAATGACTATAAATCAGTAAAAAGGAGATCACCCAGCCTCCTTCCTTTTTTGGGTTTATTTCAAAAGTAGCAAATTACAAAAAACTTAAGAAAACTTGAATTTCGCGGGCTACCCTAACGCTTTCGCCTTAACGAGACAATAACGATTAAAAAATATTATTTATTTTGCGCAAGTTATTTTTATTCTGCATAATTGTACTTTTCAACTGACAGTTGACAGATAGAAGTCACTGACGTTCCCATTAGCTAATATTATTGGAAACCACAGATAACATCTCCATTAGTTATCTGTGTTTGAAACGCATTATACCTTAGAATAATAACTAAATACATAACTATATACTCTAAGCATTATACCTATTATTTCCATGGTCACGCGCCAAAAGATCCTTGTGGTTAAGTAAAGTTGTACAAGGATCTTATGGCGCGTGGTCAAAAGCGGAACTAACATTGCCATCTTGTTTGAACAAACATTTCACTGTTTTAGTACTTATTAAGTCCATGCATTTTAACTCTGTTAATGTCTTTTGAGCCCTATTTATACTTTCAGGATTTATTTTACCTCTGATTTTGCTTCGATATCCCAGTGATATTTGTAGCAATAAGGTTGCTGACACCACTGACAAGTCCATCAAAATTAGAGTGAACCCAACCGTGGTCCGTTGTTCGAACCCAAGACAACGCACCACTGATTTTTCGGAATTATGTGCGTATTGTACCTATAATTATAACTTGCTTCGATGAAGGAAAACATCGTGACGAAACCAGCATACCTGAGAGATATTTCTCAACGGTGTGTCAAAGCCAAATCAGAGGCCCTTGGGCGGCATAATAACTCTGACACCAGTTTAGGCACTAAACACACAATAAGAAAACAAGAAGAGTGATATTTGTTTTGGTTGCTATTTCCCTATTTACACCCTAGGCTATTGTTTAAACAAAACCAGCAAGTCTTGTTTTGGAAACTATTCATTGAAAAAACTAATATTATCTATGTATCTGTTTTCTGTCTAAGGCCTCCTGGCACTTATAATAACTAAAGTTGTAGTTTAGTTATTATTCTAAGTTCTGGCAGCCCTATAGTCTTTGGTTTTTGTTATGTTTACAAAACCAAAGATTTAAAAAAATAATTACAAACGAAAATGGAGCTGAATAATCTATGGTTCGCTACATAGCTCTGTTAGTCTGTTGTTGACTTTCTGGTTTGTGAAACCGAGGTGTCTTGTGTTTAATTCTGTCAGTTTTTCATCAAGAATTTGTTTTAAAATCAATCATCCAAAATGGTATGTAAACATTGTATTATAATGTTTTAATCCTTCTGGCTAATTTTTGAATGATATTTTTATGATTAGGTATTGTTTTCACCGTCTATTTACCAAGCATCTAAAATACCGGGAAAGCCGGCGAAAAATTTCAGTGTAAGAGAAATAACAATGCTAATGATTATTTTCAGACGATCGGGAAGAATAATAAAATGCAACAGCATATAAACTATAGGGTTAGAGTAATACTACAAGATTCAAGAACATTCATTGGGACTTTCAAAGCGTTTGATAAACATATGAATTTAATTTTGGGAGACTGTGAAGAATTCAGAAAAATTAAATCCAAGAATAGCAAAACCGCAGACCGAGAGGAAAAGAGAACATTGGGATTTGTTTTGCTCCGCGGTGAAAATATTGTGTCGCTAACAATTGAAGGTCCGCCTCCACCAGAAGAAGGTTTACCTCGTGTGCCCATTCCTGGTGCTATCGGAGGGCCCGGGGGTGGCCGTGCTGCAGGACGTGGAGCTGGGCCTGCAGGCGCTCCACCTGGCTTACAAGGACCTGCTAGAGGTGTTGGTGGTCCATCACAACAACATATGGCCCCTGGATCTCGAGGGCAGTTGTCTGCGCCACCACAAATGCGTGGAGGACCCATGATGGGAGGGCCACCTCCGGGCATGATGGGAGCTCCTCCAGGAATGGGCCGTGGTGGACCTGGTGGGCGAGGGCCTCCTGGAATGCGACGCTATTAAAATCAGTGCAGTGATGTGTGATACCACATTTATTGATAATTACTCGATGAAAACTGTACCCTGTGTGTTGCTCGTATGTGATAACATTTTTCATTAAACTAAGGGCTACCATATATTTCCATTCTGAACTGTTAAACTTCAGATCTATGAACTGGCTATACTACATACATAAGAGAAATACTCCTACTTGAATGTTGTATTCAAGTAGGAGTATTTCTAATAAACATAATTTTTATAAACATTGAGCTCTTATCCAGAATGGGTTGATTGTAGGCAAACGCTTGATGCTTATTGGGCTGCTGGAGCTACACTGATAGGCCCATCTGATTGATGAGACTGATTGTGCAAGTGATGATATCCAGTCATGTTAAAGATTCAGCCCTAAACAATTTGGTAGTTAAGATTTAAACCAAAAAGCTTGTTGTCCAGGCTAACTCGTATTTCAAAACGCCTATAGTGTTAAACCAATCCTAGGTAGATATTAATCTTGTCAAAATGTCTTGAAAAATCTGGTATTCTTCAATATATCAATTCACATAAGCATGCATTGTCACACAACTTGTTTACCAAAACTGGCTTGGACAGAATGTGCCAATCTATTCCTTGACATAACGTTTCTGTATGAATAAAAAAAATATATGTTGCCCACTACATGTTTGAATATTTGCTGTCATAGTTTGAAAATCCTGATAACACAAACACAAGTTATGAGACAAATACAAATAACAGTGATTATGGTCAAATGTCAAAAATCTTGATGTATTGTTCCACTGTTATTTTACCTCTGGTGACAATCAGGGCTGGGCAAAATACATGCTTTGCTTTAATTGAAATACAAATTACAAAATACTATCTCACAAGCATTTAAAATATGAAATACCTATCTATACAAAATAGGAATGTTGAAATTTAAAATACAGTTTTTTTTGTTATTCTTATTTGAAATACTATAAAGAGTAAAAAGTAATACAGTCCAGCATGGGCTAAAAAGCAGAGTAAACGAAGATTAATAAAAACAAAGTTTCCTTTCATGAACACTAGATTTTTAAATGTACTCTCAGACAAGCAGCCTCTCGTTGGAGAATGAATAAAACCTGCTAAAGAAAACATTCTTTCTCAAGTCCTGATTAGCACAAACTTGTGTTATATTGTATGAAAACATTTTTTATATTTGGATATTTGATTTTTATTTAATTTTTTGGTTAAATGTATTTTGAAGCCTATGTATTCGAAATACTAACTACAAAATACCTCAGCGTCAGTTATTTGAAATACGAATTACATTTTAAGCAGTTAATTGAAATACAAAATACCAAATATGTTTTTGTATTTCAATTACATATTTTAATTAAAGTTATTGAAATACTGCCCAACCCTGGTGATAATAACCCACCAGTAACCATATTTTACGAAAAATATTTTTAGCAATCCTAATACATAAATATTATTACTGAATAGGTTGCCTGGTGAAATTAAGTCAAGACTATTTAAAGGGTGATAAAAGCTTTGAGTCTTGACCTATTTTACTTTACAACCTAATAGAACCATGTTTGTAATAATATTATCTGTATTTTTTAATATATATTTATTTCAATAAGAAAACAGATATGTGTACATATTATCAACTGACCTATTTATGCCCGACAACCGTGTAGTAGGGACAAAAAGCTGGACAACACATCAGTTGTTCAATGCTTTTGTACTTTCAATCAATATTGATTTTTTTTTAAAAAAAAAGGTTTTCACCTAAAAAAAATGAAAGTTGAGACTTAATTTAAATTCAAAAAAATATTTATTTAAAATAATTTTACAAATATGTACAGATAAAAGAATTAAAGGGCGTCAAAAAATTCGTCCACATCGCTGTCAATAGGAATAGTGCACCTGGCAGCATTGCCACGTTGTATGGCAATGCTGATTCTTTGACCCAAAAATATGCCAGCCCTCTAGTCACGAGAAGAGTCGACCAACCGCTTGGCGATGTCCCGAAAGAGTAGGTGCGCACTCGGACCCCATGGTCCTAGTGTTTCAACCCCAAACGGCTCAAACACATAGCTACCAATGAGGTTATTGTATTTGCGCTGTTTGAGGCTTTCAGCAACTGCAGCAGCCGCCCCAGCACAGCCCGTAACGTCGTATATTACTAACGTTTAAAAAAAAAGTTTAGTTTTTAAAATATTGTAAAATTAAAAAAAGTATTTTTCATTGGGGGTCAGAACGGTGAAGGTCGGTCTTAGGCGGGATCTCAGAATATTAACATACAAAAATCGGAGTTTGAAGGACTGTAGACAGCGAGAGGGAAGCTAACAGAAAAACTTGAAATCAGGCAAAAATTGCTCAGTTGTAGTGCAAAAGCAACAAAATGAGTTGCGAGATTTGTTTATGTGCAATGCATACTAATGACAACCACATACACTACATACATATTAAGGTAGTCTGAGATAACTTAAAATTCTCTAAAACTAAAATTATTTATAAAGAAATTTTAGTTTCTTTATTCAAACAAGGTAGTGTTGAGAGAGATTGTTCTTTAACACCTATGGGCATCAAAGTGCGTAGACGGACTGTATCGCTAATCCAAGCATGCATGAGAGCTTGCTCCTATGAGCAACACCGATACACACTGATGATTATTATGTTCGATACGATTGCTCCGCCAATTATATCTGCATTGCCCTGCCAGTGGGAAGTTCAGAATTTAGATATCTACTGATTGCTTTTGGTAGGGCAAAACACTCTTATATAAAGTTCACATTTTACCACTATACAGGGTGAACTTGGAGAGGGGTTATGCGCACTTCGTCCCGTGATCAAAAATCGTCCCATTAGTTGGTCCCGTGGAATTACTTTTTAATTGAGGGAGAGGTAGGTTTATGTCCAAAATGGACAGATATTATAGAAAAGATATATAATAAAAATATATCCTATTCAATATAATCCTTGTCAATTTTGGACATACCTCTCCTTTAAAAACTAATTTCACGGACAAACTGCGAATGGGACGATTTGTGAACGCGGGACGAAGTGAGAGTTAAAATCGTCAATACAACTCTCTAAGGGTTATCCTTAGAGAGTTGTATTGACGATTTTAACTCAGTGAAGTCATATTTGTTACGGTCGCGAATCATATTTTAATCAACTTAACCTGACAGGCTAGGAATATTGAATTTTTGAAAATCCAATGATGCAGTTTTGGGCATCGGTACTGTTGGAATCTAGTTGGAAAAATAAAATATTCAATTTATAAAATATACATGTTTTACTCATTTAATGTCAAATTATGGAGTAAATAATTGATACAAATAATGAACAATTAAGTAAAAATACATTACCAGTCGGGTAAAAAGAAATAGGGGATGGTCTGCCGTCCGCGTGAAAGAAAATATGGCTTGGAAACTTGAAACATCTCCCGTGTGTGTGACTCAGAGGGACTAGTAGAGATGTGTGGAACAAGACGAGCAGTGCCAATTCCAAATAAATTTCGCATAATACAAGGTGGAAGGGACACCGACGCTAAAACACTTACCACGTATTCAATTCAGTACATCATTCTGAACCCCCTCACATCAAATTTTTTCGTCGGTAAAAAATTGTTTCCTACAAAAGGGCAATACACGGTCAAAATGTATGACACAACAGATTTTTTTTACCTACCGACGAAAAGTTTATATGTGGTTCAGAATGGTGTTCTGTATACGTGGTGACCAGCGTTGTCGTCCCTCCTTCCACCCTGTATTATCCCTGTGAGCTGAGTACCACGTGTACGAGCATAGACATGTTAGAAGTGTACGAGTACTATCAAAAAACGGAAGCGTAAACGATTATTATGACAAGTAAAAAAAAAAACAACAATGTTTTGAATAATGACTAATTACTTATAGGTAACATTTTACAATAGTAGGTATTATCTCTCTGTCGTTACAGGTCGGTGGCCCGAAAGTCTGAAAACCAGTCTTACCAAGAGGTATCGTATTACCAGTACGAACTTGGTTGTGGAGGTAAGAAAGGCAGTCGCTCCATGTAAAATATTGGTATTCAGCTGCATCCGGGTAGACTGGAAGCCGACCCCAACGTAGTTGGGAAAAGGCTAAGCAGATGATGAGATATTAACTATCTCAAACAAACTAAAAGAATCTACCTACATGGGCGCCGGCAGCGGGGTACAAGGGGGAGCACTGGCACCTCTGTCGGAAAATTCCTTGCGGCTCAAATCACTGTTATGCCATACAATTAAGGTAACTAGTATTCGAAATACCACTCTTGAATCGCCTCAAAGCAGCTACTGAACCAGCAGAACACGCCGAAGACAGCAGAAGCCACCACTGACCACCCAATTTCGTTCAGCTCCAGGAGCATGTGCCACCTAGACGACCAGCAGTTTGCCTATCATCATCATAAATAAGCCTGGTTACTTTGCTTATCTAATGAGAACAGCTGACTCTCCAAACTGTGAGGTGTGTGGCAAGATAGAGGATGCACAGCATGTGTTGGTGGAATGTGTCCGACATACTAATAAGAGAAACGCAGTTCTCAATAGGATGAATTTGTCGGTAATGGATGTTGGAGTTTTCCATAGTATTTTAGCTAAGCCTACCTCTGAAGCAGCAAAAATATTATATACTTTTTTATTAGATAAGTAAAAGTAATTAGATTTAGTTCATTCTGTTTTGTGTAATTTTAATAAGCTAAATTAGTTTAGGAAGTAAGTTGATATATGTAAAAGTACGATGGGATTGACGTCGCATTTGTGTACAAAAATCCCATAGATAAAAAAAATAAAAAATAAGCCTGGTTTCACCCACTGCTGGCGGGTATATTCTGCCGTAAGTACTTCAGTTGTGTACATTTCTCATTTAGGTGTAACACTCTCGGCCCAACGCGCTTTTGGATATTCTTGGTCTGTGACTGATGAAATCGCAATCTACAAATACACAAAATACATTACACAACGGTACAATAAATACATTTATCATCAACACGGAAAAAAGAAGAAATACCTACGACCGTAGTGTTGATGTAGGTACTACCGAGTTCACTGACGGTCTGCCACTTTATGCCCTAAAAATTAAGGTTGAAAAGTGGTGGACCGTGAGTGAACCCGGTAGTACTCGTACATCTACATAATATTGTTAGTGAATCGGCAGTTTCATGAATTAGTTTAGTAAGGTGGTATACCAATGTAAAAAAAATATTTGTTATAGCGATACATTGAAATGATTAAATGGTTAAATATAAAGTGGGTACAGTCTCTAATGCAAGAAAAAAAAACATAGTTGTGCGCTACCAACAAAAGCTTACAAAGGGGTATAATACATTAACAGTTTATACAAAATATCGTTTAATTACCATACATTCACTTCTCATACTCAACTACCTCATCTGGTTTAATGTAAGGGGCATTTACAAAAATCTTGGTTACATCATTAATGTCGTGATTATACATATGTGTGTGTCATAAACACCCACCCGTAATAACTTTCAGTTTATCCGTGATCATGGTGAAACAACAACAGCGTCGAAATATTGAGAACTCAAAACAAATAGTAAACATGGTAAATATCTCGTTTTCAGTTTTGATTATAGGGTTAGTGACCATGTCAGTTTAAAAACATATCATTTACAATTCATCATTTAAAGAGGTCTGAAGTGAGATGAGTTTCCTTAGTGACAATAACCGCAAGATGGATGGCACCGTTTGCCGTCAACACCACAACGGCAGCCGCCGCTGGTGTCACCTTTACCGCCCGGCCCCCAGCGTCGTCCGCGTGTCACCCAACATATCTCCGTTTTGCACGCTGAGCACTTCACCCAATCACAACCCCATTTTTTAGTTATAATGGCACTGCATTCAGGGCATTCAAGAGCTTCTCCCTTGCTAATTAAGGAATTGAGTAGTGTTCGCGTTCCATCGTCAGTTTCGGTCGCATGGGTGTTCTTACTCGCCGCTTGCTTCAGTTTAGCGCGATGCTGCTCACACGTGTGTCCATCGTGAATAGCCTTTATTTAAAAGAAATTGAATAAATATTAGTGACTTAGCAGAATCAGAGCCTACGTTGCCTTAACCGTAATAACGCTATGGCCCATTAATTATTATGGATAACCTGGCCTTTTAAAAATTAAGGAAAGTTTCCTAAGACTGTATTCCTGTATCTACAACGATTAAGACCGCCTGCCTTTACTGCCTCATCTTAAAAATTCCAACCTTTATGTATGTTACCGGCCAAACCCGAGACCGAATCCAAAAGCCAAACCGTTTTACCGGTTTATCGTGTCAGGATATACTGACCCAAATCGAAGCAATACACTGCGATCAACTTTGATGTAGTTCCAGCCGGCCTCTATCGCGACTCTATTCGCTCCGCTCGCTTACTCGATCGCTTATTTATACCCGCTCGATTAATTGGTCGCAGTTCGAATCTATACCATTTAGTCGGTCACACCGACCACAAAAACATGATCTTTTTCTGATGAGCCCTAACTTTAGCCTAGGAAGAGTAGGAAGGAATAAACAAATCGTGTCACCTGTAATCGGGTTTGGTTGGTAGCATATAGGTACAGTATTTAGCTGTGTGAGCCTATGTATATGTGTATTAGTATAAAACCATTTACCTGGCATGGCACACAATTGATGCATTTGCACACAGGGCACGGAAAACGTTGGACGCCCGGTTCGCAAAGAGCCCAACCTTTACAATCACGAGTACGACAATGGAAGGCATTTCGAGTTCCGCTTTCTGCTGCAGCTAGACCCCGCGCCAGCCAGCGCTCGTAGTCCTGAGCAGGCACAAGTGCGCGAATTTCTCTTTCTTGCAGCATTCCCCGACAAGCCATAGCCGGGCAGGGGACATCTGGTTCTTCACAATGACGAACCACATCGGACAAACAATCTTTGCAGAAAATGTGTACGCACTCGCGCAACACTACCCCTTGACCGGGCGGGTACTCTTCCATACAAACTCCACACTCAAAGTTTTCTGCATTAGGAACTAGTGCTTGTTGCTCCAGCTGCACAAGTTCAGTATAAACGTCGCCTGTTTGTTTCTGTTGGTCGTTTGTGTTCTTAGTCGCTGTGTCATTGTGCTTTAGGGAGTTGGTTTCCAATTTAGTTTCTGAAATTACAGAAAAGGCGAATTAATTAGGTTTCGATGGCAGATTGGTGACCACACCGTTTCAAACATCTAGTGAGTGAGTTCTCCTAGAGTCCAATGCGGACCGGACCTGACACGACTAAGAGTAGGTATTTACATATGTTTCTATTAATCAGATGCGCGAAGCGGAAACGAAATGTGGATTTCAACAAGTCGGTCGATTGGTCTATTCCTGCACTCCTGTAAAACTCCAATTATTATAGTTTGGTAACAGAAAATAATAGGTGGCCCAGTTATAACCGTCAATTGCCTTATTTATATGCTCATCATAAATCTTTTTATGGTTTATAAAATCAGCAAATTACTACATTAGTTGGGAACTATGAGCATTCGGGGGGAAACCTTCAAAAGGAGGTCCTGAGCCTTGCTGTGCAAGTGTGCAAGGCAGCACGTGACCACTGTGCTGCCGGTCATCTCTGGGCTCACTCGGTGAGCGCTCAGCATCTCTCCTCTGTAAGCCCGTAACCCCAAAGTTCACCTTTAAGTAATGCAGGCGGGTTTGTGGGGTTTCGGTGTGTTAAGCGACGGAAAGGATGCCTTCTTCTCCTACTGGGATCGGTCCTCTCACGATCCTGCTCGGCAGCCTCCTTCTGGACCATCACGGTCTCAAAAAACGAGGTCACCTCCCTCCCCCAGTTGTAAGGCTCCGCCAACATAGCCCCAACTTTGGCTGGCAGAGACAGGTCTTGCCTGATTCTGGCGAACAGGACCCGTCTCTCGCCCAATCTTATTCCGGTACTCGCCGCAGTTGAGTAAGCCTATAGGAGATGCGCTTCCGTTATTTCAGTCAGGCTTAGAAGTGCGATAGGATGGCTTCGACAACGCGCTTACGTAAATATTGGGGCTGTTGCAGCCGCACACGCCACTGATCGAGCGCGTGTCGCCGTTCCTTCCACTTCCACCTTACAATAGCGATTCCTGGTACACTATTACCACTTTGGCAAAACGCGCGGATTCCGTTATAAACCCTCGCGTCCATGTCTGTCCGTTGGAAAACATGCCAGGGGAGTTGCCGCCTCAAAGGACACAGTACGGTATCCTCGTGCGATACGAATATCCAATTACCGCTGCAGGCTGTTGATTTTAGTCCTGCAGCGTCGGACGCCTGACAACCTATTTGACCAAACAGGCGCCCCATAAAGAACCATAGATCGCACGACCCCCGCTTAGAGGCACGAATGGTTTGCTGTTTAAGATTAGTACGTATGTAGCTATTATTAATTAAGCATACAACTAATTTTCGCACGTACATACATACCTGATTCTACTACACATAAATAAAATGGTGCGCTTAAGTCCGGTCCAGCAAGCGATATGATGGGTGTGGTGTCATTAACACAAAGAGCACGACCAACAATCCACCGTTGCAGATTGGTTGCTAGGCCAAGTGATGTCTCGGCTTCTCGACGAAGGTCTCGTATACATGCTCGACGGTTTATACGCAGGTGTACAGGGCCCCTTGTCGCTTCGCGGTCCTCGACCAATACTGCTATTCTAAAATATTTTAAGATACATTAACAACAATAGATATAATTTATATACTAAACTTAACTTTGCAGTGGAAAGAACTTCTGATAGAGGATAAATTTGAATTAAATTAATTTGTAGTTTAAATTAAGGTTGTTTGAAGACACAATATTTTTTTTCATATTAGTGTGTTAGCATCTTTGAGCCAGTGGTTTTACTCCAAAATGCGAAAGCGCAGTGCACGAAAACCGATGTATGATCATAGTACACAGAAATACCCACACACGACAAGAGTACAAGACCTACCATACCATAAAACGGCTGCGACCTACATCTCGTAATCTGTACCTACTGTGAACATAAATCGTTATCCGTGTGGCATCTTTACTTTGTGTAAATGATATTTTCATTATGACTGCTCTCAAAACGGCGCGGCGCGGCGATGGATAACATCGTGGGAGACTAAACAAACGAATATCCTAAATCCGAAAATTCGATGACATGTAACATCACACTGCCTCGTTGGTCGAGTGGTCGTAAGCACGCAAACATGCCTGTTGAGCATGAGGGCCTGGACTCGATTCCTAGGTCGGGCCAAGAGCTATTGGGTTTTTCCATTGGGAATTTCAAAGTAGCAACCACGGAGTCTGGATTTTTGCCTGGTGGATGACAATAAGTTTGCCTCCTATTACATGGGACTTAAAACATAACTGGCGAACTGTGGGTATACCTACTATTAGGTACACCTCTGTCTAGCCCCTCGGTGGTTACAGGCGTAATGTTATGTTATGTAACAGCAGAAGCGAAGTCAGGTGAGAATTTTCCAAACAAATATAATAATGATTTAGCTCATACACTTACTACAAATTTATAATCTCTGTTTATGAAATAATGTTCTTTTTTGATTCGTAGGTATTCAAATCATAAAAGCTATACTCGTAAATGGCGTTCTACTTACGTGATTATGTCGTCATCGTCCTTCTTAGGAGTTTCGTTTTTATTGGGAACCTTTTCTTTTCGCTGTGTGTCTCCGTCTGTTTTCTTCTGAACAGGTGTCAATTTAGAGGTTTCTGCTTTAGAAACTAACGATGCTGTTATCTTATTTGGTACAACAATAGCACTTGAGTTAAGTTTACTAACTGAAGCTTTTGGCGGCGATGTTTCTTTATTCGATTTTGACGTTGGGTCTGGTGGCGCATTGTGTTCTTTTTGTTTAGAATCGTTTGTTGTAGTGGATATCCTAACAGATGGTTTACCACTACCTCCCTCTAAATCTTTGTTATTGGTTGAAGATGTCGATGGTGGAGACAATATTTGAGATGAAAATGACAAAACTGAACATGACAAACGTAATTGTGCTAGTTTAGCAGCTGCGTCTGCTGCAGCGCGCTCGTCTCCTCGCGCTATCGATTTTTCAAGTTGATTTATTAGATCTCTACGTCTAGAATGCTGATCAAGCATCTGCGTATTGTTCGTCAAATTTTGTTCTTTTGCTAAAGATGGCAACTTTGATATTACATTTCGAGGACTAATTGACTCGGGAACTTTTCTAGCTTCTGGTAATATAAGTTGTTCTTTTTGTGATGAATTTGGACTCCCTTTGGTGCATTTCTCCATATCGGTTTTAGATTTGATTTCTTCTTTGCCAATATTTACCAAGGAAGAGCTTGTTTGAGATGTAGAAGGAACAGCCATCACTGATCTGATGGCTGTTCCTTCTACGCCGTCGTCTGATGACGACGGCGTTGGAACGTCTGCACTTTGAGAGATTCGATGTACCTTCTCTGAATTAACTTTATCAGGATTTAATATTTGATTTATTAATTCTTTTTGCGCAATATTTGTCGACTGCTGTTTATTCAAGACAGAACTCTTAGGTACGTACATTGGATTCAATAGTGATGATATTTTTAATGGTGTATTCAAAATCTTCATATCCTGTGTTTGTTTTTGTGGCGCTTTTTCGTGTTCTTTAATTTGAACACGACTATCAGCAAGCGGTTCAGTTTGTGCGGTACGTTTATTCTCAGTTGTAAGCTTGACTGCTAGGTTCAAATGATTATTCGTCTGTTTCTTATACGCTGATATAACTTGTGCTACCAGTGCAGCTTGTGCGGAGGTTGGAGACGCATTTTTTGGTGACAACACCTTTTCCGGTGCAGATTTTAAATCGACATCTGACTTAGATGATCGAGAAAAGGAAATTGTTTTCTTTTCATCGTGCGTAGTTGATCCCACTCGAAGAGTAGGAGTTTCTGAAGAATAAAATTTCTTCTCTGAGCATCTTGGCTCCACAGAAGTTCGTTTTTCTGATTTGTTGATTAAATCATGTTTCGGTCGTTTAGGAAGTGAATCCTTCATTTCTTTTAACATTTCTTTGAGTTTTTGTTTGTCTTCTGAATCGTAAGTTCTGTTCGGTAACAAGTCTTTTTCCGTTTGTGTGCAACCGACATTAGAAGCTTTAGCCGGTGCTTCTTTGTTATCTTTAACTATTTCAGAAGACTTCACTTTATGTTTCGATACGCAATAAACGCATGTAACTACTGTTGAGTCATATTTTCGTAAACAATGAATACAAAACCAAGACTCGGCTGGATTAGAACTGTGTGCACCAAACTTATGAAATGTAGTATTGTTATTTTGTTCCGTTGCCTTTAATTTACATGTTTCAATTATTTCAGCTGCTTGTTTATCTAATTCACTAATGCTTGGAAGTAGTTTCACAGCAGAAGTATCTATATATGAATTTCTTTTCTTCCCGTCAAATATTTGTTTCAAAAAACTTTTTTCAGGTTTTGTTTTTGTATCTTTAGTACTTGCATCTTTCTTACTATACTTTTCTGATTTGCAACCCATTGTAACATCGTTATTTCTTATTTTGGATTTATCTTGATAAGCGTTAGAACTCATTTGTACAGAACTATTATTTACTTCGACGTTATTCAAAATGGCTTTGTTCTTTTCCAATAGCCTTACAGGTGGTTGTGGTGCAGGTCGTTTTCTTGTATAACGGCGTGGCAGAGATGCAGATGTGCCCGCAGCAGATACAGGGGGCAGAGGCGCGCGCCGCTTACCAGGAACGTGAGCTAACCGACGTGGATAACACTCACTTGTGGCCCTCCTGTCGCGATCCCATCTACTATCAGAATCAGCGCTTACTCTTCGAACTGGCGGTAAACTGAATGCGTCGTAACCGCAAGTTCCTTCACTCTTGAATAAACCGTATTTGCGATGAAGCGTGATATCACGGTCGTGGTGACGTCGTAGATTTCTATCATGCACTCTTTTTTTGTAGGAGTCTGTGGGAGGACCCGGCGGCGGCACTACTATAGGTCCTCTCGCAGGTTGATAGCGCGCTGGCGTCAAGAACGCGAAGCTCGCCACCGTTCTGTCCGAGCCGGCGCTGGAGAGGCTCTCACTAGAAACGGAGCGGTCGTCGCGACGCAGCCACGAGAATAATGTCCACAAGCCCGTTGACAGCGGACGAGGGCGGCCCTCTACCTCTACGTCGTTGTTCATCACCCCTGAAATGAAAAGCAATCGAAAATAAAGATTTTGTATTAATTTTCGGCTCAAGCGAGTGCAGCTAAGTTCTAACTTAAAACTTCCTCAAGACCTGATGCTGTCTGGTCAGTAAATGAAAATCCGTGAAAATCTATCTGCTAAACGGGGAAATTGGGGATGCATTTTTCAAGTGTAAAGAGCAACGCATTCAAATGTTTATAAATAAATCACATCTAAGTACCTTATCAACAAGTCCTAAACTTTTTGCACGGTGGCTTTTGTTCGTTTCATTCACTTTTTTGCCGCCGACTTCCAAAGAAATTTTCCAGTTTTTAGATTATTTTTTTGGAAGTCGTTTATTTTTTTTTGCAAAATAGTTTTTATTTTACCCTTTATTTATAGTTGTAGTTGTCTCACACAAATCTTTGTCAAGTATCAATTTTATATTGTTACTAGAATATATTAGCACATCATCCACATAGACGAAGAAATAAAATCATATTATAGAGGATAACCCACAAAGTACCTAAGCAAAGTTATTGTAATTTATATGGGACCACCGCGGGAGCTTCCTCACGGAGAAATCGGTGGCATCGGCAACTCCTAAGGCTCGCTTTCATGTTGCCGATGAATATTAAAATAATTTAGCATGTTGGATAGTGACAACTGAAGTTAATATTTTATTAGGCATATTCTTGTTAATTTGTTTGTTTACATAACTCAGTATTTCATCAGAAATGAAATTATAATATCGGGCTTTAGGCCTAGTGCGCTTGAAATCCGATATAATTTATTTCTTTTTTGTATACCTACTTATATTCACAAAAAAAGGAGAGCCTAAGAAACTTACCAAATAAAGGAAGTTGGTATGCATTTATTAGATATTTTCAGGACAACTCAGATTATCTACAGCAGTTTGTTGACTATAGCCTGTCTATTAGACGACACTGCAAAATAGGTTAACTATGCATCAACACCAATGGATACAGTGGGTACTTACGTAGTAGTGAATCAAATTGGGTTCACAAGTTTCGTGCCTGCTCCAAACTAGAACATATTAACCTCATTTCAGCATTTTCTTAAGCAAAACGAATACTTCTTATTCAGTTATTCACGTAATGATTTTGTTCCCGTAAGATAGCCATAAGTAGAACACTTCGGAGACATCAGAAAAAATCTTCTTCGTGTATCTTCATAGACTGTCAGTTAATGAAACCGAAAGTTGATTTGTGGACTAAACGGATAAATAGCGGTTGCTCTCTGTTCGTGATTGTGAACAAAGCGAGGTCGCGCGCGGGCACTGGCGATTAGCTGCGACTGCGCCGCACTCCGCCCGCCCAGCTATATTTAGAGAAACTTCGCGACTTCGTTTTTGCTATTTTCATTTCATTCTTACACTAAAGGTGCTCCGACCTCACTTCTTTTAAATGTGAACTTCCTGGCATAGCTTAATTATCTATCTTATATTCTTATTGAAACTATTTTAATGTGATCTCATTTGCTTAACAGGTCAAATCAATACAGGTTGTGACCTACCCATATCGAATTATATCATGTGTCATCATCACTCATCACCGCTAAGGTATAGGTACCTACGTGTAAATGTACATACATAATTATGTTCTACTACCCACGCACCGCGCTTAGGTACACACAATATAGACAGAAGAGTCGATTGAAATAAAATAAAATATTCGCACGGTTTTTAAGACCTGAAAACATGGAGACATTTTTTATTAAAATTATGTTGTAAGTTAAATATAAATGTATTATCCACATAAACCTTCCGGAAAAATTCTCTAATTGTCCAGGATTTTTAGACAAAAAATTGGAAACCGTTACCAAGTATTCAGTACATTAATCTTAACCCCCAGGTATTGCACTTTTGTAGGTGGAGAGTTGAGACCTTTAGGCAAAGACTATACATATAACCACGTGGTTAGATACTCTATGCTTTTAGGTAATGATTCAATACCACATTCAAATTATTTGTACCAAGTATCAGCTTGTTTACCAGAGATTTCCCACTTTTTCCTAAAAACCTAGCTGGGCTATAAGAGATGGTGAAAACCGCGTCAAAATCTGTATAGTTAGAGATGGATACAAATAACATGAATTGGATTTTTTATAAGTATGCAGGCCAGGGTTCACCAAAATAGGTAGGTAAGTACTGAATATTATCGATAAGAATTGACCAAAAATGTGATATGTGTCTTATTATCCTCCTGAAAGGTACATAACATAATCTACACAGGGTGGAAGGGTATGTACCTATACCTGTCAGATACAGCAAGTATTACACAAAGAATTTCAAAATAATTTTGATTTGCAATCATTTAATTTCTCTTTCCGTCGTATTAATAAATAACAATAAGTATAATAACTAACTAGCGACTATTGTTTGGGTAAAATAAAACTGATACCCGACTGTGGTCTACGGTATTTATTGGCTTATTTCTTCAGGCGCCGCTTTTGCTTTCGCAGTGTGTTTTTCGACAGAGCTGTGGATGACTAACAATGAGGCGGACACACGCGCGGTTAGCTCCGCTTGATTTAACTCGTGAGCCCACTCGACGCGCCCCCACTGCCTTAACTGGAACAAAGATTTAAATGATAATTTGTATCTCAAGATTGAAGCACTGACTAGGCACGCACTGGGCAAAATTCAACAGCACTTTCTGGTAGCGTCGATTCATGTTGAAAAATTTGAATTGACGCCACAAGAAATGCGCTCGATCAAGAAATCATACAGGACAAGTAGGTACATAGTCATATTATCACCTAGAAGTACATTTTACCTTCTTATACACGAATGTTTATAATTGCAACAGCCACAGCAGCTGCCTGTGACTAAGAACAAATCAGCGAGGTGAGCAAGCGAAGGTAGTCAGCTGTTCTGAAGACTGTTTTACATCCAGAATTACAAATGTGGATACCGACTCTTCGGGTTAAATTTCTGGTTTTATAGAAGTTACATGAAACAATTTTTGAGGTGTTATAATTATTTTCTATAAGGCTTCAGTTTGCAATGCCTTTTTTTACTTTTAGTCGATCTCAAAAGAAGTTCTTATTTTTTAACCGACTTCAAAAAGGAGGAGGTTCTCAATTTGTCGGAACCTTTTTTGTTAAGTATGTTCCCCGATTACTCGAAGATGGCTGGACCGATTTGGATTTTTATTTTATTTGAAAGGGTATACTTCCCAGGTGATCATCAAAGTCAGGATCTGATGATGGGATCCTGGAGAAATAGAGAGAACTATTCAAATTTTATAGGCACACTTGAAGCGATTTGGGTAGTTTTTGGAAGAGTAGTTTTCGGAGTGGTCCCATTTCAATTTGGTGAAGATCTGATGAAGAACTTCGGAGATAGGCAACGGAACTTATGAATAAATGATCGCAAATGGACTGGGATTGCTGAAATCTCATGTCTGTCTATTGTTTACACCAGTTCATAACATAACATCGCGCCTGTATGCTCTGAGGGGGTACGCAGATGTGTACAGTACACCCAAATTAAATAAATAAATAAAATAAAATTTCGACAGGTATGATGCTAAGTTCCATTGTAATGGGGAAAAACCTTGCCTGTTACCTACCATGACATGTTTTGTTATCAATGTAAAATAAATGCATGGCAAATATTTGTACAGGACATTACAACAAAAAATGGAAAAATAAATAAAACCGACTTCAAAAACACAAAAAAGTGAAAAATAACTTTAGCTTCAGAAGTCGGTGGCAAAAACCGTATTAATAAAACAAAAGACACCGACTTCTGAAGCTAAAGTTATTTTTCACTTTTTTGTGTTTTTGAAGTCGGTTTTATTTTTTGCAAAAAAGTTTTTTAAGTATTACATTTGTATAAGAAAACGATATAAACAGGGGTTTTTCATGTTTATTTTAAACTATTATAGAAATTGCTGCTCTTAAAATCGACTCTTGCGACATTAATACAGGGTGGAAGGGAGACCGAGTCACAAACGGTTATCACGTGTTCGGGACACATTTTTCACACACACACACATATACAGGCTGTAAGGGTAAACACCGTTGTCACTAAAACCATAGTTAGTTGATTTAATTATAAAAATGTTTATCTGAATTTAAAAATAAATAAACGAATTTTTCTTTAAAAACTTCAAAATGTTTCTGTCCGACACCGTCCGTAAAATCATGGATAATATGCGCCCGAGTTACGTAATCACTGCAAAGGGCGTTGACCTGCTGCACTGGCCGTCCGTTATAACTACCTACATAAGTTTTAACTAACTACATCATTGTAATAAAAACACAATACACGTAACCTGTGATGTAACTTTCCCTTCATACTTTTCCTGGCTTAGGACAGGCAAAAATACCTACCTTTGTTGCGTGACGAGTCCAGATGTAAGTTAGATTTAACAACAATGAAAATTAAAAAAAATACAAACAACTGGGTAGGTATTTTTGGCGTATTTAAAAGTTAATCACATTTTTATCTACAATTTCATTAAAAAATACTGGTTTTATTTACACTGATTGAATTATTTTTACACTTACATTAATCTCAAAAGCTGTTCAAAATGGGATCCATTTACGGCCACGCATGCCTCCGCACGTTTTCTTAAATTGTTTCTCACTCTCGAAAGCACAAAAGTGTCATTTCTCAGGTCTCTAAACGCACTACGAATCCGCCTTTTGAGTTCCGACGTATTACGGAACTCAGTGGCATACACCCGGCGCTTCATTTCACCCCACAGATAAAAGTCCAGAGGTGTAAGATCTGGCGAGCGCGCGGGCCACGCCACTGGCCCTCCACGGCCAATCCATCGCCCAGGAAACTCTTCATCCAGCATAGCCCTGACTTGCAGCTGAAAATGTGCAGGGGCACCGTCATGTTGGTAGAAAAGGTTTCTCAGGGAACGAAGGGGCACATTGTCCAACATCCTGTCGAACACATGTCTTAAAATAGCCATGTACGACTGCGCATTTAAATGTCCGTCAATAAAATAGGGTCCGAGAAGTTTCCCATCCAGAATTCCCGCCCACACGTTTACGGAAAAACGGTGCTGATAACTGTTTTGCCGGACGCGGTGTTCATTTACCCGGCTCCAGTAATGTTCATTATGAACATTGTAAATGCCCGACCTCGTAAACATTGCTTCATCCGTAAATAAAATGGAAACGTTGTCAAAATTTTGGATTAACCATTGTGAGAATAGCACCCGCGGTATGTGATCGTTTTCATTTAATTCTTGTACTGGCCGAAAATGATATGGATGTTGACCATCGATATGAAGAATTTTCCAAACAGTCCAGTGGGAAACATTAAAAATACAGGCTGCCCGCCTCGTACTCTCCTCTGGGTTCTCCGCGAAGAAATTTAGTATGCGTTCCTGAAGGTCAACTGGCAGCTGCTGGTTGCCACGCCCCTGAGCATGGGCCGGCACGGTGAACTGGCCATAGGTACGTAACCTTTGAGTAGCCGCCAACATCGTTTCTCGGTTTGGCACAGGTTGTCCAGGGAATAACTCTGCGTACATTCTTCGAGCCTCGTTTAGGTTATCACCCGACGCGGCGTAAACCCGAACCATTTCGGTCCACTGTACGTTTGTATACGACATAATCACTACACAATTGCGCGAAAAATGAGCGGTGGTGCGCGGGCGGCGCGGGCGCGAGCGCTGCGCTGCGAGCAAGCGTGTCGTAACGTGCGATCGATAGCGAGGCTGCGGAGAGACTGAGGGGTGTGGGCGGGGTCGCGCCGCGTCGCGCGCGCGGCGTGTGGCCTGTTTGATCTAGCGCTGTGTTCCCGCGCTCCGTCCTCTTTGCCCTTGCGTATAGGGTGAAATAATTTTGAGGAAAAATGGAGATTTTACTTTAAAAAAAATGTTATTTTTTTTTCATTGAATTTACGTTCTATAAGTGAAACCAAACCACTGGTTTCAAGGATAACGGTGTTTACACTAACAGCCTGTATTTTTATCGGTAAATTAAAAAAAACTGCAGTTTCCTACAAAAGTGCTACCGCCGTATCAATGATACGGGGTCCCCGAGTAACAATGACCCCGACAAGTAGAGGAAAATAACCACAAAATCTTCCTACAAATTCTTATTTATAAGAGGCTTATAGTGAGTAATTGATAAAAATTTTATTTATCGCGGTCCAAAAAGCTCAAACTCGCTCTTCTATAAAGAGTACACGTGCTGCGGACCAAAACCTCAATTTTTTTCAAGCTCACTTCGCTCGGGCTTCAACGGTAACTTCGTAAACGAAGTTCGCGACTGAACGAGGTTTATGGATATACATAAAGTTAAATTGGATGCTGTTTGAATTTATTTTGCAAAAATCGTTATTTCATCAATCACAATCCTCTTCTTGGACTTGGCCGCTCTTGGGTTGATACAGGGCCCTATTAGGACTAGCGACGCCACTGTTCCTCTCCTCAGTACGTGATTTTACTACCAATGTTTTAGTCCCATATTTTTTAAGCTTTGACTGAAGAATTCATGACCTTCAATCATATGTTGTCTATTTTTACATAATTTTACCCTTAAGTTTATAATGTTTACTTTTTACTAACCGATTGTGTCGTTTAAAATGTTAGTACAAGTTGGTTTTTAATCATATAAAACATAAACAAATAAAAACTGTTTATGTTGATGATGTTATAATATTTACATAGCAAGCAGTGGTACACAAATAGGTATGTGTGGATACCAAAACTAAAAAGTGAAAAAAAAAACGATCTTTGCAAAAAAAATCCGGCCTGGTGAGTGCGGAACACGCACAATGAAGGATTCCGTAGTCGGGTTAAGTGATTAAATATTTTATCCAAAGAATAAACTTACATTTGTAGTTAAAAAACATTTTCTCCCGATTTTACCTAAAGGTAAGTCTAAGAATTCTATTTCTGTGAGGTCAGTGCACTCGTAACAGAACGCAATGTATGGGACTTGTTTTTTTTACTATAAAATGTATCTGTCAATTAAAGTTAATGGATTGTTTTACTAACCTGGTATTCTTCCTCGAGGCGTGCCAATAAAACAGCCTGCTTTGGGTCCAGGCGCCGCTCCACGCAGGCCAACATTAATAGCGGCGACTTCAGAGCATCCACCCCAAATGTCATTGCTGTTTAAAAATCAATAAAAACATTTTACATCATGCATTTAGCACCTATACTGCTTGCGTACTGCATCAGTCTTCATTCGATCGACATTCAAGAAACTGCGATAGTTTTATAAAAAAAATAATAGTATTTATATTTCGTTCGCAACTACGTAAATCATTTTTTTTACTATGTATTTACAAACTATAAATTGACTATACGAGGTATAGGTACAGGGAAACGTATATGTACATCTTTATTTAATAAGTTGGTTATACAGGTTAAGAGCTGGATATACGCCAATGACCTTGGTCATGTGGGCGTTTCGACGATAAAGCCCCCCGCGTGCGCCTCGATTACGTAAAAAAATTCATATAAATAATTAAGAAAGTTATTGGCAAAAATAAGCCAAAGGTCCCCTCGGCATTACTTAATATAATATATTGATGGCAATAAAAAGATCCTATGATTGATAGTTTAGGAGAAAAATGGTAGTTAGTTACAAAAACAGAGGCTACTTTGCGTATTTATTTATGATGTTTAAATTATATTTTTAATTTTTTTAAAGCCAAGAGGACATGCTTTACATTGTGTAGATTAATATATATTTTTTGGAAAAAACATCCGGTGATGGTTACGGAACAAAAAGGATCTAATGTATCCTAAATGAAGCTCAATTCACGTATATCCACGCCTTAAGGGCGGCCTGTTTACAGTGGTCCAAAACGATTTTTAAGAAATTCCTCTCAAAACTTCAAAGAAATTGAAAAGATGAAAGAAATGAAAAATCGAAAGAAGAGAAGCCACCATCCATAACAGTTTTTAAAGTGTCGCCTTACGAGCGGTAAACTATTGGGAAGTCTTGGGCACATTCTCTTTATTTCATTTTTAAGTGCTTAAAATCTATTACTAATTGTATCGAAAAAGTTTCCATTTAAGCTTAGTTTTCTCTTAAACTAATCACTGTTTACATAAAACATTTAACGGGTTAACATTAAGGTATTTTTATATTCAAAATTTTCAATTTGAATATAAAAATACCTGGCACTAACACGACACAAAAGCGACATTTTGCTGCGGTTCGACTATCACAAGTGGTGTTCGTAAAAGTTGTAAATATCAGTTACACAAGATTTACGAATGTTTATTTCTATCTTATGCAAAATTAAGTAAGATACATACCACTTAGTGCAGGAAAGTCATACGACAAATAGTATCTCGCCAAAACTGCTCTAGTGTCGGCAGTTACAGGCGGTGGTTCTAGACCTTTGGCTACCTCTTGAACTACATTAAACCTCTTCTGGAACCATTCCAATATAGGGCCCCATTCTTTTTCTTGTAGGATCCTCAGCTCTTCGTTTTCCTAAGTAAAAAATAAACATGTTAATAATCATAATTGTTCCATATGACAAAAAAAACCGGCCAAGTGAGAGTCGTACTCGCACACAAAGGGTTCTGTAGCACCCAACAATACAATAACAATATTTTTAATGGTTATTCATAGGCTAATTTCACACTCAACAGCAAAACTAAAAGAGAAGGTCCACTATGTATGGACTAAAAACCCAGTAATCGATACGACCAAACTACATACCAAATTATTGATTCCTTGTAATGCAAAGAACAATCCCATCTAAGTGACAAGCACCAAATCCATGCAGGACGGGAGCTACAGGGTTATAAAGTTTGTATGAAATATTACATTTATATGGAATAGAAATGCGTGATCCGGATAACTTGCAACTTGGCAAGAATACTAACCTAAAGAAATAGTGATATTTACCTTAATAGGTTTCTCAATAGAACCTCTCGATGGGTTGTAAAAAGAAGTTAAGGGTAAGCGACATGTGATCAGTGATGAGTGCATAAACTGGAATTGGCGAGGAGTACTGGGATCGGCGTAATACGGTTTTATCATTACATCCTGTCAACCATGGGCCTATCATTTACTAAGGAGTGAGTAATGAATTCTTTCAAATCATTCTTCACACAATCATTCATCCTTGCTTTGGCCCTTGTCTCCCTCTCCATCCATCAACATTTATATTCATCACTCTCTTAATCACTAGTGAAAATGTATCCCCTATAGATTAAATAGTGGACGAAAATTAGTGTAGAAGTTCATCATTTTTGTAAATTCCTGTCAAAATTATAGGAAACACCATCAGGCAATCTGCTTGTTCCAAAAATAATAGATTTGTCCATGAGTGCATGGGCTCATGGGCTGTCAGTAAAACATCCACACATGAACATTGCATCTAGGTACTTACCTCTGAACAAAATAGTAGAGTGTCTGTTGAGAAGTACTCAAGAAAATAAATAGCAATATCATGTGAAGTCAGTTTTCCAGGATTGTCCAAAGCGGTGTTGCACAGTGCAGTCTAAAAACAAAAGAAATAATTACAATCTCTGCTTTTGTTCTACGCACTAGGGCACATTGTACGCATCATAATGAACAACTGTGGGACCAACAAATTTTGGAATAATTTAAAAACATAATAGTATTCATGCATCAACAATTAAATATTTTGACACTTGACCAGAAAAACCTATTCAATTAATGTGAGATTAGGTCTTTTAATAAATTTAAACTATTTCCCATTTAAGCCCTTGTTTCCAATTGATGATATTTTTGCTTCAACAATCAACACAATTGTTAATTAAGTTGATTTCAGCAAAAGGGCCTCTTCCTTTTTTTCTTATTGGTCAAACGGGGAAGATTCAATAGGCAGCATGGTCAAAATACAATGTTAATCTAATTATTGTGAATATGACTGCTAAAACATAAACAAACTTGGTCAAAAACTAAAAAAATAATAATGAGTACCTTCATTTTTATTTAAAATAATTATATTTTGAGGCACCCAAATAATTATAGTAAGTATGATCAGGTTTTGTGTAATCTTGCAGAAAATTATATTGTAAGTAATTCAAATCAGTTTAAGAGACAGTCAGTGTGAGTAAGACCAAGTCTTGTAAGATCTGTTTAGAAAAGAGGTAATATTGACCATAACTCCATGTTCAGACATGAAGTTATGGTCAATGTGTGTGTGTGCATGTATTTAATTGATGGACGGAAGATACATGATGCTCTCTTAATTATGTACCTTAACAATATTTTAACTTCTTAAGTGCATTGAAATCCATCAAGAAATTATATAATATATACTAGCTGACACGCGCAACTTCGTCTACTTTACATTTTTTATTAATGCTCCGTTCCTAATGGCATATCGCAGTGTGATGTTTTATAGGCTATAGCCTTCCTCGATAAATGGGCTATCCAACACTAAAAGAATGTTTCAATTCGAACCAGTAGTTCCTGAGATTAGCACATTCAACCAAACAAAGTCTTCAGCATTATAATATTAGTATAGATTATAATATTAGTATAGATAATAGTAAGAGGAGTACAACTGAATATACTGCAGTAGGCAGATATTGAGAAACAACTTTGTATTATTATGCTATTGAATGGTTTCTTGAAATCTCAATAAATAATTTATAATCTGTAAAACATAAAAGTCTGCAAATTGTAGGTGATTACTTGACTGGTTAACAATGAATGGACCTTCCTTAGCAGCTCTGAACAGAGAGAGGTGGAATGAGAGAAGTGAAGTCTTCGTCCTGCAATGGGGCATTCAGGACTTTTATACAAATGAAAACAAATAATACAAACCAAATGCATGGTTGGCAGTGTTATAACTTCAGTTTGAGCATCCCACTCAGCGGCTATAGCACGCGCCAGGGGCTCGCTGTGTACTGCCAATACCTGGCCATTGGGTGTTTTAAGACGTCGATGATCCAAAGTGATCTCCCATTTTTTGTCACTTTGTACAATACTTGTACCGCGGTAAAATCTCTTACGTGTAGCTGCAAAAACAAGGGTCACAGAGTCAACTTAGGGGATAAGAATTACTCATATTAAATAACAAATATAGAACACACCAAGTTGAGTTAAATATTTGAATACTTCGATTGAAGATGTATATACATGAATTGAAATACAAGTTTTATTTACAACTTACCATAATTTTGGTGCCTAAAGCACCTAGCACAGCTAGTTCTTAATAATCCTGTGATAGTAGGCGAGAAAATTAACATATTTAATAATTATTGTGCTAGAAAATAATTTTACGTAGTACGATAGAATAGTGCAGAGTGGATTCGACTATTCGATTTCATTGTTATCTGTCGTTGTCAAGTACAAAAATGATAGGCCTGTCAGTGTCAGTCAGAAGCACGGAATTGCTAAGTTTAAGCTTCATTCATTATATTCCTAAAATGCAAAGAAGAATCATAATAGGATGAATAATTTATGAAACACGTTAAAATTCTTAAAATGATCACAGACGCTGTTAATATTATGAAATGTGACTTTGTGACCATTTTACGAATTGTAACGTAAAACGTAATTCATATTATTATCCTATTATGATTCAGCTGTAGTGGCCATTTTAGGCCCCATAGACATATAATCGCAGGTGCTTCGGTACGATGCGGGCGCACAGCATGCGGCAGCCCCATTGAAAACCGGTTTATTTGCAACTATAGTCCCCACGATCAATATAATACAATCATTAAAAATTACAGAAGGAACCACCCCTGTCGTCCACCGTTTGTTGTCATAGAATAGATACACGTTAATTTGTCAATTTGTGTGTGTTTCGTTAATGTGTGGTTATTTTTCTCTGTGTACGTTTGTAGGAATAGGATGCGAGTCACTGTGTGTGATTCTCAAATTTCCATAGTGTGCTGTGTTTACCTAGCTTCTCTCAAAAACAGTCAAAATTCGGCATTTCACTTTATGCCACCATCACTAGAGCTCTATCTTTATCTCTGCCCGCGGACGAAGCCGCGCATTAAAGCTAGTAACTAATCATTCCATGCTATTTTGGGGACACGGGCAGAAGATGTTCGTTCCCCCTTGTCGAAGGATTGCGGCGTGGAGACGAATGAAACTCGCGTAGAAGTAGATATGAACGTATAATAATCACTTGCTATTGTAGGTACAAATAACATAACCTTCCATAACAGATACACTTAACTTTAACGGGCGTGTACATGAAATTATAGATTCTGACAACTAAACCAGACTAAACAATCTAAGTCCTGGTCTCTCCACCACGTTGTGTCGGTTAGCTCTGAATTCCTCACCATAGAGTTTTTGTCCGTTGGCTTCTGGTGTTGCCAGCACTTACGGGTGCGTTCATGAACGCCACACCACCCCCCCACGGAGAAGGACGAACCGATTATTCGAAATCGGAGAGATCCTTGAATTTGACCCGTCTACCGGACCGCGTGGTGTACGGCGGTTTTGGGGCAGGCTTGACGTCTGTGTATTTTGTAGGATCTATAGGTTTCTTTGGGAGGTCATGGGTCTTGTGTGTCGCTGGTTCTGTAGGCCTCTTTGGGAGGTCATGGCTGGTATGGATCGTGTGATCCATGTGAGCCGGTTTGATGCGATCTACACTAACAGTCACAGTTTTGTGGTTGATATCAAGAGTCATGGTTTTGCCATCACTTGCGCGACGTACGACCCGGTACGGGCCGGAATATGGTGGCTGTAAGGGCCGTCTAACGGAATCGTCCCGTAGAAATACGTGCGTTGCCGACGAAAGATCCTTGAATATAAACGTCGATGGCTGTGTATGCCGAGATGCCGGGATGGGTCGCACGGTCGACATTTTACGTCGGAGCTGTACTACAAAATCTGCCGGGTCATCTAAACTGTGTGGTCCGTCAGCCGCGACGAGCAATTCACCGGGTAACCGAAGAGGTTCCCCGTACACCATTTCGGCAGCAGTGGCTTTCAAGTCTTCCTTGAACGCTGATCGCATGCCGAGGAGGACAAAGGGCAGCGCGCGGACCCACGAGTCCTGGTGGCACATGAGGGCAGCTTTTAGCTGGCGATGGACGCGCTCAATCATGCCGTTAGCGCAGGGATGGTAAGCCGTTGTCCTGGTTTTTGTGGTGGCGAAGTGTGTCATCAGTCGGCGGAACAGATCAGACTCAAATTGAGTGCCTTGGTCTGTCGTGATGACTGATGGCGCACCGAAACGAGCAATCCACTCCCGCGTCAGGGTTTCTGCTACCTCTTCTGCGGTGATGGACCGCATTGGCCATACCTCAGGCCATTTAGTGACTCTGTCAATGGCAGTCAAACAGTACCGATAGTCGTTGCAAATCGGCAAGGGGCCGACGATGTCAATATGGACATGTCTGAAACGACCAGGTGGTAGGTCAAAATTCCCAAGAGGGGACGAATTATGGCGCGATACTTTAGCGCGCTGACACGCTACACATGTTCGTGCCCACTCTTTGCAGTCTCTATTGACAGACGGCCAAACGTAGCGATCAGTTACGAGACGGGTGGTAGCTCGAGCACCGGGGTGGCTTAAATTGTGCAGCTTGTCGAATGTTATTTTTCGGAAGGAAGGGGTCAAGTATGGGCGAGGCTTGCCTGTAGACATATCACAGGTGACAAGAATGTTAGTCCCAGGAATGTTAATGTTGGTTAATTGAAGGCTGGAGCCTTGCTGCATCAAGTTTGATAACTCCTGGTCTGCTTCCTGTGATTTGGCAAGTGCTTGCCAATCCTGCTCAAGAGCGATGGCGTCAACACGTGACATCGCGTCAGCGACAATATTGTCCTCTCCCTTAATATATTTTATGTCAGTAGTGAATTGGCTGATGAATGACAATTGATTCAATTGTGCAGGGGGGAGTTTTTCCCGGCGCTGTACGAAAGCGTAGAGTAGCGGCTTGTGGTCCGTAAAGATGGTAACATGTTGGACCTCGAGGATGTGGCGGAAATGCTGTACGCTTTCATACACCGCCAGTAATTCGCGATAATAAGCGGGCCACTGCGATTGTTGATCAGTCAGTTTTTTGCTGAAGAAAGCAAGAGGTACCCACTCGCCTTCCATTTGTTGTTGAAGGCAGGACCCGATGTGCATGCTGGAAGCATCGGTAAACAGTCCAAGAGGGGCGCCGTTTACCGGGTAATGCAACAGGGTGGCAGTCGCTAAACTCTTTTTGCAGGCTTCTAACTGTTCGAGGAGCTCAGGTGACCATATAAATGGTTTTGCACCCTTGCCTTTGGTAGCAATCAGGGCTTTAATTAATGGAGCCTGGAACAATGCAGCTTTAGGTAGATAACGGCGGTAGTAGTTTAGCATGCCGAGAAAACGACGCACTCCCTGGACAGTTTTAGGAGGTGGGAAATCGAGGATGGTTTGAACACGATCCTGAGGAGGCCTAGTGCCATTGGGGCTGATGTGATACCCTAAAAATGTTACTTCACGTGCGCCTAATACACACTTGGAAGGATTTATAACCACCCCATAGTCCTGAAGGCGTCTGAAGAGGATGCGCAGATGCTCGCAGTGGAGAACCTCGTCTGTAGAGTGGACGAGGATGTCATCCACGTATGGAAAACAGAAATCGAGACCCCGCGTGACCTCATCGATAAACCGCTGGAAGGTCTGGCCAGCGTTGCGGAGACCGAATGTCATGAAGGGAAACTCGAAGAGGCCAAACGGCGTAATGATGGCGGTCTTCGGGATATCCTCTTCAGAAACCGGAATCTGATGATATGCCTTCACGAGGTCGATGGTGCTGAAGATTTTAGCACCATTGAGGTTGTGGGCAAAATCGTTTATGTGCCGGACTGGGTACCTGTCTGGTACAGTTCGGGCATTGAGCGCGCGGTAGTCACCGCAGGGACGCCAAGTGTTATCTTTCTTTAAGGTCATGTGCAATGGAGATGACCACGAGCTTTTGGATGGTCGTGCTGTGCCGGACTGAACCATGTCCTCAAATTCCTTTTTAGCCGACACCAGTTTTTGAGGTGCTAGACGGCGAGATGAGCAAGAAATGGGGGGCCCGTCCGTTGTCTTGATAAAATGCACGGTATCGTGCTTAATAATCCTGGGAAAGCCAGGAGGACGAGTTATTTCAGGGAACTCTGCTAGCACTTGTGCGAAGGCAGAATTCGGCGGGGCTACGGCCTTGACACTAGGTTGCTCTGACATCGCGGTAGAGGCAATTGCTGAAAGATTGGTGACGCCGTCTATTAACCGCTTGGTGCGGCAATCTGGCAGCAGGTGATAATGAGCCAGAAAGTCCGAGCCAATAATCGCATTATTGACGTCGGCGACGACAAACGTCCAGGTGAAATTGCGACGGAGACGAAAGCTTAGCGTCAAAGTAATCGTGCCGAAAGTCTGTATGCTGCTACCGTTAGCAGCGCAGAGATCATAATCGGTAGGCTTTCTTCGATCTGAAAGCCAGCGATGAGGGTAGCAGCAAAGGTCCGACCCAGTGTCAATTAAAAATTGTCGTTTAGTGACTTGGTCGGTTATGAAAAGGCGACGGCTGAGGGGTTGGTTACAATATCTTCAATTTCTCCAGCTACCTTATGATCAATCTGGCTGAGAACATAACTATATTTGGTCACATCTGTATTTATGCCAGCCAAAAGAAATTGAGCTTCAGCTTGTGCAAACCACACTGTTACCCGATCAGGCCAAAATGGTGGCAGTTTCACGGCCACTCTGCATATAGCAGCTGCTATCTCAGGCTTAGGCTGAGCATTAGCTTGTTCATGCTGGGCACGCAGGGCAACATTCTCAGCTTCAAGCATATTTAAGCGTGCTTGAAGTTCATCGGCCATGGTGAGAAAGCGTGAAAGCGACAAAGAAATCAAGTAACCATACAAAACCTCAAACTAGGAGAAGTTATCTTAACCGTGGGTAAGTGGTGAGGCAAGCCCATAAAACGTGACCATGCGAAAAACAGTTACACACAAATGCAGAGGAGAGAAAAATATGAGATTATACACAACCACCGATAAAAATAAAAGCAAATATGCAGACAAAAACAGTAAACAAACAGATATCAATCAAATAATAATTTAAAAAAAAAAATATATATGTATATGTATAGTTGTAAAAACAGTTACTTAAAAAGATATAAATGTTCATGCAATACTATTGGTTTTGTATGTGTGTGCCCTTGAAATCAGCTTTGTAACCTTTATCTTTGCAAAATCAATATTATTGCGTGCAGTCACAAGATGCAAGGAATGTAAACACCTTTAAGATATAATTTAAAATGAACTCAAAAGGTACCACAATAACATACTCAGATATTCTGCAGCAAAACAATAGAGCAGTTAAAGAGAGAAAAAAATTAAATAAACCAGGGGTACTCTTAAAACAATAAATTAACAAAATTGAAGGAAGGCGGTAAAAGTAAACGTTGGTACTAATAATAACCCGAGAAATGTCCAAATAAGGTTGTTACACATGCGGTACTTGCGTGAACTGGAACTTCAGTCGATGACAGCTCTGAGTTTTCACTAACGTCGAAATGTTGTCGTCGGATTAACGATAGGGGGCGTTCGATGCGCCCGTATATCGACTTTGACGAGTTTGAACTTGTCGAAAAACTGATTCGCACTTCGAAATGTCTCCGAATACGCATGCACTTTTTAGAGATGTACAATAGCACTAGTAAGTATGGTCGCCGGGAGCACTAAGCACTGATGAATGGCTGGGAAGCGGAACACCACGATGACTGATGCAATATGATGTGCCGAAGTCTCGCGGTCCACAGGTCAGCTCGTGTTGTCAGCAGCAGTATCCATAGTATGAAGTCACGGCCCTCAGTCACGGCCCGGTACAATTTCGTATTACGAGTTACGTCCAGTAACTCGCGCCGGCCGAAACAGGAATTCGTCTCACGTTGGCGCAATCTTGTTATATCACGTCGGGGTCACCACTTTGGGGACACGGGCGGAAGATGTTCGTTCCCCCTTGTCGAAGGATTGCGGCGTGGAGACGAATGAAACTCGCGTAGAAGTAGATATGAACGTATAATAATCACTTGCTATTGTAGGTACAAATAACATAACCTTCCATAACAGATACACTTAACTTTAACGGGCGTGTACATGAAATTATAGATTCTGACAACTAAACCAGACTAAACAATCTAAGTCCTGGTCTCTCCACCACGTTGTGTCGGTTAGCTCTGAATTCCTCACCATAGAGTTTTTGTCCGTTGGCTTCTGGTGTTGCCAGCACTTACGGGTGCGTTCATGAACGCCACACTATCCTCTATTGGCAGTTCTTGTGATTGGTTCTGTGCACCATAGACATAAATATTTTTTAAGCTCTATGCTCTGCACAGATAGATAACCTTACTTGTCTGTGGTTCTGTGAGTGACCGTGATCCGCCATTGATGATTGTTGAAATATTATTGCGTACCTAGTTTCCTTTTTGTGAAATAAATAATTTCGCAAGACGATCTGTGCTAAGGAAATTGTGACTTCTGGTTTACTGTTTTTCGTGACCATGTCTTCTATGGATATTGATCTCTAATTGTAATTCGCTTTGGTGTTTATTAGTGTACATTATTGTGGGACTACAAGTGAAGTGACGCGATCTCCTTGTGTTAGGACAAAACAAGCTATAAATAATTTGCTGCCGTTCAGCAATTTGTTAAATCTATTTTTTCTTCTTATTTGTGATGTTCCCGCATTCCATCAGCGCGGAAGAAGAACAGAAGACGAAACTGATTCCGAGTGTAAACTTGCTACACTCAAAGAGAAAAGGAATATTCATACACCCCTCTGCTATGTACAGAAATAGTGTTCCGTGCTGCACTATAATACAAGTACAGCTTACCTCAAATAATTTTAGTGGGTAAACTGAGATACAAACAAAATTAGAGAAAATGAAACTTCTAGAGAGTGGCCGGTTAGAGGCATTGAGCAGAGCTCTCTCGATCTTGAATGGAGATAGTGCCGTACAGGGTCGAGTGGAAAGCTACAGCTGCAAAATGGCCGGGGCTGAGAAGTCTTTCTATAAGAGATTCACAGCTCTCGGGGAAACAACACTAGAAGCACTGTCACCACCAGAGAGTGTTATGTACAGGTAAAACGATTGTTGTTTTTTTGTACCAACAGTGTTTATATGGACATAATTTGAATTTCTTATTTTTCATTCTTCAGCCGAAGTTTGTCTGGTGATGAAGACGGAGTGCTATGTGATACCATATCTCGTAAAACTTTGTTTTACTTGATTGCTACACTGAATGCTGCTTTTCCAGATTATGATTTTTCAATGGCAAAGGTAAGCAGAGAAACTGTATCATCACAGCTTTATATACATTTTAGGTCCAAATGTGATTTAACCTTTTGAACGCCGTAGCATAAACGCACTTGCATGCCCTCCACTCCAAGCCAAGTTTCACTGCAAATATCTACAAAAAGAATAAAGATTCCAAACCTTTATTGATAAACAATATTATTAAAGAGACAAGACCGAGACAAATAAAACTACAAAAGTAATGATTTAATTGCTTATTTTGTGTTATAGTGCATGTCGTTGACATACAGGGCACACGCTTGCTTGTCATATATGTGACAATGGTGTTCCAAAGGTTAAACATGAAGAGTAGGGTAACTAACCTAAGGAAGCTGTTCTGACTCTTCAGCCTGCCTCACGGCATATCTGCATTGTAAAGAGGGTGATGTTTGTCTGTGTCTTGTTTATATTTTTCAGAAGAGCAGGCTCTCCTGTGAATGGGTATAAAACAGCTTGTGGTGTTGATTTTAGGCAGTGGTGATAATTCTGCATGTTTCATAAAGTGGTACATATACCTCTTGGGCAAACAATTGCCCACCTTTAGTTTGGTCTTAATACAATGATGCTTTTTTACTATTAGTATAGTCGCCAATATTATAATAACAGAGGGAAAACATACACTTTACTCAAATCAATGTTTCCAATTGACATTATTTCCACTTAAGAGCTTGTACGCCGTACGGCATTTCAAATAGATTTTCAAGTCTGTCATGTCTGATTTTCAAGTGAGAACTAAGTCATACACCCACAAACCAATGTAAACTCCTATTGGATAGTGTAGCTTGCTCTATCCATATTCTAGAAAGCATAAATAATAACTTGATGAATAACTTGTATCTATGAATTTGTTGAATTACAGAGCAGCGAATTCAGTGCTGAGCCATCACTTAGTTGGGTACAAAGTGCAGTAGATGCGGCCTTGTCGGCAGTAGGCGGCGTGCGCTGGCGCCAGCTGCGGCCAACGCTGTGGACTGCCGTTGATGAGGAGGTGGTATTGCCAGAGTGTCGCATATATAGCTACAACCCGGATCTTGCCAGTGACCCTTTTGGAGAACCAGGTTGTCTGTGGGCATTTAACTATTTCTTTTACAACAGAAGGTTGAAACGGATTGTATTTTTCACATGTAGGGCAATGAGGTATGTACATAAGTAATTTATATTCAAGCATTTTCATTAGCATACATTTCATTTAATCATTACTCAATTTTATTTCAATCTCTTTTTCAGTCCTGTGTGTGCTGTCGACTCGGGCGTCGATTTTGCTATGGATGAAGATGACGAATACAACTAAGTGAAGAAAACAAATATACTTATATTGTAATTGTAACACTAATTCCCGTTCTCACTAATTTCAAGCTCAAAAACGCCTTGCGTAATGTAAACCGTAAGCAGATCTCTACAACAAATCCCGTTTCACCATTCATTTCTCAGTAGTATTAAATCTTCTTTTGACTGGTTTTTAAGGAAGGTAACTGTTAAAAAAGCATTACGCATTGGCAAAATGTTGTCGTCATTGAAGACTCGCCTAGTCGTTGTTGAAATTGTTATTGCGCTAAGTACCTGCTTAATGTTTACGCATTACATTTTGTCTTATTTTAGTGAAAACGGTCATAACACATAATTTAAATTCATCTTGCACACTAAATCTGAACTTAATAAGGTAGTACCTGTCCCACTGGCGATGATTAGAAATCGACCGAGCGACTTAGAAACGACTTGGCGAGCAACGAGCTGCCAGTGTATACCTAGTTCGGAGAGTTGTCGCTGGACTTTGAGCGAGTGCGACGAGTGGTAATTCGCAACCAGTCACTTGCTGGTATGCGTATCTTCTGCGATAGTTCTGACCACCAAGCGTCGGCAATATTAGCAGTCAGCGATCAACATAATTAAACACCTTTACTGACACGGGACCTTCATCTTTTGTACATTTCTTAATTGAGAAAATCGTATCGTTGGCGGTGGGACAGTCTCGCCTACATTTTTAATGACTTGTTTTATCAATTTGACGTGTCAAATATAGAAAATAAAAATCCGACAAAAAGTTTTTTTAATGCAATTGGTAGCTGTTTGTAGCGTAAAGTACCCAATTATTGGCAATTTAAGGAATACTGTGTGCATAAGTTGTGGAAAGTCAATGAATTGTAGCCAGCAAAAATTAACCGGATAAGTGAGAATAGGACTCGCAAACTGAAGGTTTTAAAACTATTAATTTCTGATACCGGATTGAAGGACAAAATAAAAATTTCCGTTAAAAAAGAAGTTCGTTCATACCTCGTTCTACACCATGGTGCTACCAGGCAAAGTCGGTTTATAATCACAAGTCGAGTCTAATATTTTTATGCTGCGAAGGTAGGTAAGTAAGTAATCGGTTGATTTATGAGCTGGGTTTTCACTTTTCCAAGGGATTGCAGACACATAATATTGATATTAGTTCCAGTTATACATGTTCCCATACCCCTGAAAAAAGGTCATCATTACAGATTTACTGACAACAAGGTGGTCCTATAAAATTTCTTTTCGCTTTTGAGGTCCCTAAAAATCATCAATATGATAGAATAAAAGAACCTATAAAGCTATCCGAGGTATTCGAGCTCGCTGTTGCATTTTGGTTTGTTTCTGTAAAGCAAGCAAGTCCGCCCTAGAGAGGCTTAAAAAAGAGAGCGTTTTATTTATTCCTAAACGACCTGTTGCCCGCGACCGCATGAAATTATTACAAAAATATTACTTCCCATACATTGAACCGAATTTTGTTAACAATTTCAAGGGTTTTATTTTTTTTTGCACGGAACACTAGCCTAAGTTTTCTTATAACATCAACTATATGCCAGTTAAAGTCCCGTTAACATCGGTCCAGCCGTTTCAGAGATTAGCCGGAACAGACAAAGACAAAAATTGAAAAAAAAAAAGTTTTTTTTACTAGTACCTTATATTCTTTCATATACATTCAGTAAAAAAACAAGCTGTTATTTTGTAATTAAAAACAGCCACTTCAATTTTATTTATTATTTTATGAAACCCACGCTACGCCTATGTAGGCATGTGACATAAACGAAGGTAATTTTGGAATTCTCAATCTTTGAGACATTGCCTTCTAAAATGGCGATCCCATGTGGTTTTTATTTACTTTGATTAGTTTCTTCATACTAATCGTGATGCGGCGCAGGGCTTATCTGATGTGCATTGCCCTACGTAACTGCTATAGCGCTGTTGTTTTTACAGTACCTATAGGTACTGTCACACGGACACGTATTTTCCGCAGATAATTAAAGTGATATTATTATCTTTTACGTTTCTATTATTTTTGTTTTGGCGTGCAGTGTCTCGTAGTTATTCCTAGATCTCGTATATTCGTTGTAGTACAAACTAATCGTATCTTATACTGGTCTCAAACGTTTACCTTACTTCAGTAAATTAAATAGAACAACAACCAATAATTGGTCTGAGCACTCCGACTTTTGTATTTTGACACGTTTTTAGAAATAGTAGTTGTATTATTATATGTGTTAGAATATTATTTTTTGTCCTTTTTTACCAATCTACACAACAAAAAAGTTTGTGATCACTAGCAAAAGCCAATATATTTTTTTAATTTAATTTTATCAAGAAAGAAAAATTGTTTATTAAATCTTCTTTTAAATAGAAATACAGTGTTTGAAATTATAAATAACTCTTTTCTATTTTTAATAACAAAAATTGAGTAATTCTATCTTAATGTAATTGTAACAGTTGATAGAAAGAAAAAGACAATAATTTTGAAAAGGTTTTTATTTAGTACAATATAACTCCTCCCCTGGCTCGAACATATGCGGAGATCCTCCTGGGCATGCTGAGGATCAAGTTATCCAGCATTTCTTGCGGTAACCTGTCTCATTACATTACTGATCTCTGGCACTCTCTGGGGAGGTGGCTGATGGTTCCAAACAGCTCGCTTATGAGCATCCCACGTGTGCTCCATTGGGTTTAAGTCAGGCGAGCTGGCAGGCCAGTCTAACCTTGTGATGTCGTGTTCTCGGAGAGCAGCATTGACTTTGACTGGGCGCATTATAATCGACCAGTGCGAATTGGTGCCCATGGTTTACTCGGAATGGTCTGACATTCTATCAATAGCGACTGTTTTGTACCTATCTGCCGTCATGTAGCCTCGATACGGGATCAAAGGCGTTCTAACTCCAATTTATGATTCCACCCCAAAAGGACACCGATTTCCCGCCTTGATGAACGGCAGTTCTTTGCCTTTCAGAATCTCCAGGTCATCTCCAGACACTGACACGTCGGTTGTCTGGATGAGTACTGATTCGCGATTCTTCAAGGAAGAGACAGTTTGACCAAATGTTTTTCCTCCTCATCTTCTTCATTTTGCCGGAGCCTAGCCCAATGCAATCTCTGTGGCTTACGTTGCCGTGAATTTAGAGGTGCTCGCCAAAACCTCCGTGCTCGTAGTCCAGCCTTTTTTTTTTTTTCGGATGGGTAATCATCAAATGACTTCTCCCGCTCTAGACTGAGCGGGAGGGAGTGTCAGACTTTTACTGACTAAAACCCACCCATGTTCCTTCATCGCCCTTTGTGTTCCGGGGCCGCGGTATCTCTTTCGAACAACCCGCAGCACCCGGCATCGTAGTCCAGCCTGGTGTAAGCAATTCCGAAAATGGTCTGAGTGCTAACTTCAAGTCCAGAGGCGGTACCCCTGCTTTTATTGTAGTGGCGTTGATTGGTGGGTCACGGGCTGCCAGCAATATAGCGCTTCTGAGCAGCAGTCAGAACAGTTGGGAGACCACTGCGGGGTCGTTTAGCTAAATTATCCATGCCGTGGTACCTCTGCAACGTGGCTACGACACAGGAATGGGATACAGCAACTCTGCGTGCTATTTCTCTCGTGGAATATCCTTCTTCTCTCAAAATTGCAATTCTTGCTCGTAAAACTTCCATTTTTTTAACACAACTTTCTCCGAAAAAATATTTTAAATCCGTTAAAATTTATAAGTCAGATTTCTGAATGAGCATAAGCTTGGATTTAGTTTATTTTTATATGGAACTAGCTGTATCCGGCATGCGTTGCAATGCACTTTTCCCTACCTAGTACTACCTCCTTGTATTTTTTACTACTCTACCCACCTACTACCCTTCCCTTCCTACCTACCTACCCTACCCACCTACCTTCCCTGGCGTAAGTAGAACAACTGCAAAATTTCATCAAAATCGGCTTTGTAGTTTAGGAGTCTATAGATTTAGAACAGACGAACATCCGAACAGACATTGATTTTTATATAGTAGATAACAATTTGAATTTTTTATATAATATTTCTATACTTTTAAGTAAAGAATCTAAAAAAAAAACATACAACCGAATTGAGAACCTCCTCCTTTTTTTGAAGTCGGTTAAAAAGAAGAAGAAATTATAACAAAAAATGAATCGTCTAGCATAACAAAAATTATTTAGATTTTTCAAACAGATCACAAACTTTTTCTGATGTGTGTACATTTCATTGTGAAACCTATTCTAAGAATGTAAAATAGAAAGTTGGGAGTTAGCATAACAGTTAGATTATTTTATACACATTATCTGCACTTCGGGTATTCGCCTACCATTTGCACGTATTAACTATAACTCATAGAATATGATAAATGTTTTAATGTCTACGACTAAAGATACTACGATAAGTTTCGCCAAAATAGGAGTACCCACTCCTATTTTGGCGAAACTTACAAATATCGTAATCTATCATATCCAGTCTATTGACTGGTCTATTCAAATGTTTCTTATTGATGTTATTTCCGAATGACTAGAATTATTGAAATAGTAATTAACATTTGAAGTTTTAGTGATGGAACGCTATGTATGAGAAAAACAACCTTGATGGTTGCTTTTCTGAAAACCTTTGTTGACATGTTTGGGTATTCGCTACCGGAGTATGTTTTTTTTGCAACTTGCAACATCTACGTCAATTTTGCGGCTGAGACGGTTGTGTTGGCCCGACACTAATGAACATATAACACAAAAAAATTACATTAAAAATCTAAGGCATTGTATCGTGATTTAATTTAGCTTTAAATAAATTACTAACATGTAATCCTGTTGATGAATTTTTTAAATTATTAAATTAACTCGGAGCTCATATGTTTTAGTTTCGAATTGTTCCATGAAACGATTATTTTTGCTTCATGTTTAAATATTTGAAGGACACTGGACGATGGTATTTATAAAATAAAGTAAATTTAAAAAAATGCTTTGTTATGATTTTCCACATTACATTCATTTGCAGTAAGACCATCGCTAAATCGTCAGGTACAATGAGGCCTTCAACGGACTACCGGCTAGCTACAATGGGGCGCGCCGTCGGCGGCGTAGCAAGCCGCTTGTGTTGCGAACAGACGCAAGTCCGCAATTGGCTTATTACCAATTTTAACTTTTTATTTCTGTCAGCATAATCAGTGCATATGCTATCTCATATAAAATAAACACCTCTGTATCGAAATCGATGACGAGCTACGTGCGCGTGATTCTGTGGAGTAATGGCGAGGTGAGGAGTTCTGTGAGGCACCCCGCGCCTTTGTTGGCGCTGAAATAGCATAGAGGTGGAAGCGCCACGGTAACCTGCGAAATTGAAATTTTCTTACGTTTTTTGCAATTAGCCGGTCATAGTCAGGCTGTACATTGAACAAAATATGATTCGCGGTTGTAATAGGTATTTAGTTACAGAATTAATATCATCAATACAACCCTAAAAGTTCATACAACCCCATTGAATGAGTTTTTCATTAAATAGTTATTGTTGTAACTAAATACCTATTACAGCTGCGAATCATATTTTGTTCAATGTACCTACCTACAGCCTGATAATGACCTAGGGTTGCCAACTGTTTTTTAGAAAACTAACGTATCACATTTTTAAATAGGAAAAAAATTAAGTATTTGGAAGAAAAAAAAACTTGTTAAGTTTTGGAAGCTATATTTAAATAAACAAGCAAATCGTTTTTAATAAATTTATAGATGTCCTGTTCCTCTCTTCCCGCCATTTTAGATTCATTACTGAAAAACACTTTCAGTGAAAGCTGACGTGGCGGGAATAGAGTAAATAAGAAATAATTTTCTTTACACATGGTATCAGATGCATATATTGCCATACGGCAACAGTATTTTTCTCTGAAAATTCTTGATTAATATTAGTAGAATTCATTTGTATCATCTCTTTCACTCTTATTGACTCTGAATATAAATCATTCATATTAATATTAAAATTTAATCTATCTCGTATTGGCCTTTGAGATTACCATTTCAAAATGTTTAAATTCTACCTCATTTTTTAAAGATATGCAAGGAAGTATTTGAAAGCCAGTTATCTCCACTAAAATCAAACCAACTAACTTTTCAAATAACTTACATTAATATCAATAAAATGTGTAAAACTTTTGATAATTGTACTGACTGGAAATAGAGTATTTTCACATACTTTATTTTTATGCAAAAGTTTCAAGTATATTAACCAAAAATAAAGTAGGATACGTTATTATCTATATTATTATATATAGATTACGTTAGTATGGTTGGCAACCCTACAATAACCGGCAAATTGCAAAAAACGTAAGAAAATTTGAATTTTGCGGGCTACCCTGGCGCTTCCACCTTACGCGCATACAAGATGGCGGTGCTAGTGCTGACTTAAGCCACGCGCCTTGTGTAGCAATAACTAGCTATTTGACCATGCTTCTACCATAAACTGATATGGCGGCTTGTCAAGACGTCCAAGACAGGAGTGCCATAATGTGTCAATTAGCTGATGATGAGATATTAGTAAAGTTCTTATACAGACTGTTGCTTGCATCCCCGTCAAATTCAAGGAGGTAACTGTGCTAATGATTCTCGACCCGAATCAATAATAAAATGGGTAGATATTTTTTCATTTCTTAATATTGGAAATTGGTAAGTGTACACCACCCGTATTAAAATGCGGCCCATCGATCTAATACAGACGCTAATATTAGGGGTTAAGAGCCTACACAACCTCAGCTCAAATTCTAGTTTGGCCCACACTTCCCCGCGCCACCTCACTCTTTATCTCGCTCGCACACTACTGTTCGCGGTCACGCGGGCACACGAGGTCGAAGCGATTTTGTTAGAGTAAACTACACTATTATCGGACGAGTACTAAGTACTTAATAAAATTATCAATCATAATTTAATATTAATTTGTCATTATATGAACATATGATTATACATCGCAAATTTAGTTTCAATGTACCTATTAACGGCTACTCATCAAGCTATATTTTCCAGTATAAGCTGACCTCTCATTGTACGGAAAGCCTATACAATGCGAAATCAGCTTATACTGGAAAGTAATAGCTTGATGTGTAACCGTGCGCACTATTTTACCTATTGCGACAAAATACTAGTCAAGTGCGAGCCAACTTAGCGCTGATGGTTCCGCCCATTGCAATTGGTTTAGTAGGAACTTTGCGTTTTATAGTTTTCGCCGTGTATGTATGTATGTAATGTGACTAGAGTTGCCACCCGTACTACCTATATGATATAGTGTCTTACTGTATTATAGTCAATATTGTACTATATATTATAGAAAAATAATATAGTACGAAAAATACCATGTTTACATCGCTAATTCAATTGTCACACTTCTTTGTATTAAACTGTGACTGGTACGCACCCGCAGCGGAATATAGGTAAGTTTTTAAGGAAACTCAGTCATTTGAAATTCTATAATTTGTAATATATGAAGATTTGTTTCGTCCGAATTTATTTCTACATCTTTCGAAGGTATTTGGGTCCTGTAACAATCACACGTGGCGAGTTAATAATACCTACCTAGACCTTACATATTTTTATTTATCACTAGCTGACCCGCACAACTTCGTCTGCGTTAGATTTTTGATTAATGCTTCACTCCTATTGGTCGCAGCGTGATGCTATATAGCCTTCCTCGATAAATGGGCTATCCAACACTAAAATAATATTTCAATTCGAAACAGTAGTTCCTGAGATTAGCGCGTTCAACCAAACAAACAAACTCTTCAGCTTTATAATATTAGTATGGATATAGAACCAAATACTTTTACAACAACTATTAACTTTTTTAGACCAAAGTTTTAGACCAATATATCGTCGCTGTAGAATGAATACCTCGTATGTCAAAAATTCTTTTTTTTTTTTTGTAAAATCGTATGAAAACCACGTATTTTATATACGGCGAAACTGTGAACCCAGTATATGACTACTAGTGCCATCTATTATATTCAAAACATGAGACAAAAGCACGTAAAAATATTTTAAACATTGACAAAATTAAACGTTTTTTTCGTTTCCTGTGAAGTTTGGTTTCCTGGACATACGAGGTTATCATTCTACAGCGACGATATTATATACCAATACAATATATACCAAATATGAAACCAAGTACTTTTACAACACGAAACGAAAAACACCTAACAACCAACATCGATGCAGTTTACCCGGCGAGGGTCGTTCTTTCACGGAAAAAACACCGCGATTCAGAAAATGGCGTCAAATGAACAACGCCATCTATCGAGCACGGAGTTAAACTACTAAAATTTAATGCATGGAAAGCGATCGAACAAACAATATAAGCTATGAAGGTTTTCAAAGCAGCGCCATCTAAAGTACGTTTTGCTTTCATGACTTTTTGGAAAACCCGACAAGTCGATTTAAAGTTATTTTGCGAGCATTTCATCTTTATTTATTAATACCAGTTTGATTCAATAGATGTCGTTGCATGTATCTTACGTAAAGGCGTTATGTTCAATCTTCTTGAACACAACCAATTCATATATCTTTTGATAGAGAGCACGGATTGATGAAACAAAAACTAATACTTACTTTATTGATAAATTGTTGAAGAAAAATAGAAATTCAAACGATATCAATACAAAAAAAAAATAGAAATCTCACAGCAACAAAACATATTCAAACAAATCACAAAAAGTGAAATTAATATTGGGCTCGTACTTGCAACCACGTAAGTTTCAGAGCGGTCATGAAACCGCTAGGCCGTTTATTCCGTTGATAAAATATATGAATAGCCGTTCTCATGCTTGTCATGACTGAAATGACAAACAATTGAAGAATACGGGCATAATGAATCTCCTCAAGCACATAGCCTGATAATATATAGGCTACTATTTGAAGAAGCCTACAAATGGTAACCTAAAATGGAATATTTGTAAAATAAAGTTTTAAGAAAGGAATATTTGTGCAAAATGTGAACAGTAGCACACATGCAGTCGTTGTTGCTCCATTTTGGAACATCGTTTTCTATTTATACAATTTTAATATTGTTTATGTATAGATTTAGGAGATTAATGAATCAACATTTACGACAACATACTGTCGCGAGCGTAGTTCATTCATGGAAAATCTTAACACCGAGATTCAGAAACTAGCGTCAAATGCACAACGCCATCTATCGAGCACGGAGTTAAACTGCTAAAATATAATGCATGGAAAGCGATCGAACAATCACTCTATATTACGTAGATTTTCAAAGCAACGCCGTATAGCATACCTTTTGTTATCATAACTTTTTGAAAAACTCGGGCAGTCGATTTAAAAGTGATCTTGTGAGCACATTTATTCATTAGTACCATTTTGGTTCAATAGATGTCGTTGCATGTATCTTAAGTAATGATGATGATTGCTTCTTGAACACTTTAAATTCACATATCTTTTGATTAAGAGCACGGATTGCAATGAAACAAAAACTAATACCTTCTCTAAGTTACGCACAATACTTGCGCATTGAAACTAACCAGATGCTCGATGCTCGAAAAATATTTGTTTTGTCACCTATGTATAGGCTACGGTACTAGTAACCATTTCAGTTGTGACCAAGTATTAGACCTCTGTGCACGCTAAATTATTGCATTTTGTTTTTTACTTTTTATAACAATTATAACTCATCAAAATGCCTTCATGCGCGGTGAAGTGGTGTGGGAAACATTCCAAAACATCTAGTTACAAAAAGGATGGCATAAATTTTCACCGGTAAGTACCTAAACAGTAAGAAAATTATTTTAGATTAGATTATGAGCGACCGCAGAGGTCTCGTTAAAATGGTGGCTGGGTGAAAGAGCACATGTTTGATTTCCGCGTTGATGTCTTTTGGAAACGTCTCGTTCTTTCGCTATAAAATTCTAATTCTTTTATCCTTTTCTTTCGTTTTGTATGTTTATCGTAAAAACAGACAAACAGACAAAAATTCTAAAAATAGTAGAAATGGGTTCTGTTATCCTTTAACACCCCTACTATTTTTTTTTAAATATTTTCAATGTACAGCAACGCCACGTCTACAGATTTATTATATGTATAGATATAGAATATATTTGGTTATGGAAACCCTATAGATATCCAACCGAAGACGAAATCTTCCATAAAAGCAGACTTGCCGCATGAATTACAATTAATAATTAGCTACCTACGTGTATTCTGAAAATACAAATTGGGTACAAGTACGCGTGGCTACATATGAAGCTATAATTTTCCAGTATAAGCTGACCTCTCATTGTACGGAATGCCTATACAATGTGAGATCAGCTTACACTGGAAATTTATAGATTGATAATTATGTAGCCGTGGGTGTACTAATAACAGATCAGTTACATTTTTAGGTAGGCAGAAGATACTGAAGAATTTACCGGTATATTATCTTTATCACCATCGTCTTCAGTACTGTGTAATCGACGTCTTCTGGAAAGATACATTATAATTATTTAGCTATACTACCAAGGTACGTCAGTAAATTAAACATTTTATGTATGTGGTAGGTAGCACTACAGTCGGATAAATAAGTTACAGTTATGTTTCTTGTAGTTAGATAGGTAGGTACTTACCGAACATACCTATATTTTTTAACCAACTTCAAAAAAAGGAGGTACTCAATTCGGTTGTATTTTTTTTTGTTTGCTACCTCATATCTTCGTCATTCATGAACCGATTTGAAAAATTCTTCTTTTATCTGAAAGGATATACTTTCCGAATGGTCCCATAGAAATGTTATCAAAATCGGTTTAGTAGTTTGGTTTATAATTCTAAATATCTGGTAAAAATAGGTTATCCAAGTAAATGAAATTGCAAAATTGATACTTGACAAAGACTTGTGTTTATACGATAACTGAAAAGGGTAAAATAAAAACTTTTTTGCAAAAAAATAACAGACTTCCAAAAAAAACACAAAAAATAACAACTTTACTTTCGGAGGTCGGTGGCAAAAAATTCAATGAAAAGTCACCGACTTCCGAAAGCAAAGTATTTTTTTTGTGTTTTTTTGGAAGTCGGTTATTTTTTTATTAGGTACTTTCTAAGCGCTTGGCTGCTGCACTACGGGTCGCGGGTTCGATTCCCGCACGGAACAAATATTTTTATGGCCTACAGATAGTTGTGAAGATTTGTGTTTGTAATCGCACCGTCTCCGATTCAGGAGAAATTCCGAAGTGGGGCAACATTATAGAAAAAACAATTACTACATAATATGTACATACCTATATTTTGTTGTATATGATCAAAACAAAAACAAAGCCATTTAGATAACTTTTATCCTTTTATTTTTTATAAAAGTTGCCCCACACTGGATTTCTCCTGAATCGTGAACGGTGCATTTCGAAGGCGAAGTGCCAATAACACCTAACTGACAATGCAACAATTTTACACAAACTGAAAAAAAAACGTTTAATTTCTTGACAAGTTAAAAATTTGTATGTTTTTGTGTGGGTTTTTGTTTTTATCAGAACTAATTCGTGAATAATCAGAAAATAAAACAAGAACAATGTAGCGAAACCATTTTCTGCTTACATAAAACAATTGAACGAATGTAGCTGCTTAGTTAACTACTTAATAATTAAAAAGAAAAAAAATAAGTCATCACAATCAATTAAATTAAACAGATGAACAGATTATTCGTGAGGTAAATTGTCATAAAATGAGTGACAATCTCTTGGCAAAACTTCTTTTAATTGTTGAAGGTGATTAAATTTGGTAGAAGTTTTGGGAATTGGTGCAACATGTAAAGCTGAGTAAGTGACAGAATTCAGTTTTCTAGGTCTAACAGGTAACTCTGTCCAATCATCATCAAAGTTAATTTTATAATAAATAGTGCCATCTGGTCTATATTGGATGACTCTCAGATCAACAACTACAGGATCGCCTGCTTTTCGACCGGATCTTATGGTGCTGTATCTCCAATTTGTTTTATTATTGTAGTCCTTAACAAAATTGTAGTTAATCTGAATAACTTCATAAGGAAAAGGATTTATCCGTGCCTCCGTCATTACAGTTACATAGTGGCTGGGAAGATGTATCCCCCTATTTTTCAGTTTCATTTCGATCGCAGCATGGACTGAGTCGCATTCCATTTGTATATGCCCAGGCTCTAAGTACTTCTGTGTGATAGTCACTTCATGTTCAAACAAGGCATTCGCCATTATATTATTTATATTTTGGTATCATTCGAAAACCACCAACGAACTCGTATAGAAGTCTCCCATAAAGTTAGGAGGTAATGCTATAAAATAGACACGTTGGTTTAATTTGATGGTATGTATTTACACATTTTAATTTAATGCTGTTGCAACTAAAAATACACTTAGGAGATTTCACTAAAACATGCGAATAACACCTTTAAATTCAAAACGATAAAAAAGTGAATTTCTCGAAAAATTTCAGTTAGGAGGTATTGGCGCTTCGCCGTCGATTTGTGATTGTAAACTTACAAACACAAATCTTCACATGCAGAAACACCTGCGACTCATAGCGCAGCAGCCAATCGCTTAGCCACTGCACCAAACGTGTCGTATGCTGTCTACCTATGTTTGTATATAAATAGTAGATAGATAAATAGATACTTATTTCATTAAGTTTATCATATGTTTGCCTGCTTCTTTACGCCCACCGTTATTTCCCATTGCGCCACACTATAAACCTAAGTACATAAATTTTAATTTTACGTCGTCTTGTTGCGTAATGTGTGTTCTGAGCGCAAGCGACACAGCTCTCCCGTTCGAAAGCCGAAGCGAGACTGAGCTGGGGTGTCGTGTCGGGCGGCAGTGAACAAACTTCAAGACGCCGATAGTTTAGACAGTTTAGTTTAAAAAAAATTAAAAACGTAAGACCTGCTTTATACGTAGTTCAGTTAGTATGTCAAGTTTCATGATCTAATTTGAAGTATTTTAGAATACCAGCGGTTTATTGTTCGGTTTGGAGGTAACTTCGGTTTTTTTTCTACCGAGAAAATGACGAAAACGTGTTTTCGTCAAACATAGTAAAGTTTGACGAAAACACGTTTTTTCGTCAAACATAGTAAGTAATGTTTGACGAAAACACGATTCCATAAAATTTTCTTTTTTTCTCTTAACATTAATCCTCAACTTTACCATATTTATTTCAAAATTAATGCTGCAGTATTTTCGGCGTAATGGAGGATCATGCTAAGCCATCTGAGGTAGTATGGGCTCTTAAAGAATGAAATTATAGTAATAGATACTTTGAATTGACATTAAACCTTCATGGTGTAAGATATTCGAGTGAAACTTTTTTTACATTATACCCATGATTTTTCTTTTAAAAAATGTGCAACATTCCAATTTCAACAGTTTTTTTTTATCCAGGTTAGACGGAAAAGATGGATACTTCGAAAATCCGAGTAATTTTTGAATACGAGTTCCGACGCGGACATCAATGCTAATGCTGCGTTTGGAGAAGAGACTGCTAATGAACGCACCGTGCGTTTTTGGTTTAAACGCATTCGTAATGGAAAATTCGACTTGAAGAACGAACCAAGTGGAAGACCGCCCACACAGGTGAATAAAGCTGAATTGAAGGAGATGGTGGAAGCCGATCCGAGTCAAATTACCCAGGAATTAGTAGCTTGGTTTAATGTTACCTTACCTACAATATTGACTCATTTGCATCAAATCAATAAGATAAAAAAATATACAAAATAGGTGCTTCATGATTTGACTGATCTACAGAAAGAAACGCGTGTTGAAACCTGCGCTGCCTTGTTGAATCGCTACAGAAATGAAGGAATATTGGATCGAAATGTGACGAAATATGGAATTTTTACGATAGCCGTAAGGGAAAATGCAATGGTTGACCCCAGGTCAAAAGCAAAGCTTACCTACCAATAAAAAGGTATTGGTAACTGTTTGGTGGTCTCTTCATGGTGTTATTCACTATAGCTTTCTCAGGTCTGGTCAAGCAATATCAGCAGATTTTTACTGTGCCCAACTTCGAAGATTGGTGGCGAAACTGACAGTGAAACAGCCCTGACGAATATGACGATAGCAGAAAGCTTTGAAAAAAAAAATGGAAAGGCCGTAATTTCCCACTTCTACTAAAACTGCTTTTTAAGCGACTTCAAAAAAAGGTTCTCAAATCGACTGTATTTTTTAAAATATATTTGTTATCTTTGAAAAATTCTTGAAATTTGTGAAAGGGTATATATACTTCCCGATTGGTCCCATTGCAATTTTATCAAAATCAGTTCAGTAATTTGGTTTTTAAATCAAAATATCTGGAAAAAGTATGCCATCCAAGTAAACGAAATTGCATTGAAACAAACTCACCTACTTCCGAAAGTAAAGTCATTTTAGACTTTTTTTGTGTTTCTTTGGAAGTCTGTTTTTTTTTCAAAACATTTTTAACCAATAGTAATAGCTTCTTTTTTCGTCAACTCGTTTAATGGGTTTCGCTCCTAGTAGCAAAAGGTTTATTGTACAATTTGTAGTTTGTGATTGATAGAGCATAAACAATAAGAGGCAGTAGTGTCGGTTGGGACACTTGACGATACTTCAGGCCGAAAGGAAAACTAGTTAAAAAATCACTTTTTTTTTTTTCAGAAAATATAATAAACAATCAAAACATAATAAACTTTTATCGAACTATACAACAGAGATGGGAGATTTAAAAATAAAAAGATACCATACGTATCGTCCTTACAATAATATATCTAGCTATGTATATGTATGTACACGATCAATATTTACAGAGGTCCGGCTAGCGCTTGTCGGCGGCTGGCGGCGGCGCGGGCTCGGGGTCGGGCGGCGCGGGCGCGGAGGGCGCGGGCGCGGGCGGCGCGGGCACGCGCAGCTTGGCGCGCGGCCGCCACGCGTCCAGCAGCGCCTCCACGCGCTCCTCCGTGGGCCCCCAGCGCGCGTGCCCCGCCGCGTTCTGCAGCCACACCACCACCGTGCCGCCGCCCCATCTGAAGTACACCTCGTTCCTGTGACATGTTACGTGTTATGTGGGCTATATGCGTCTCTCCCGCCTCTACTTAGTGGCCTCCCTTAGTCTGGACTCTTGCGACACACTATGAAAAAAAGCGCGACGAAAGTTCCACGTGACACACTTGTATTTCGGATTACACAACGCCTGTGAATATCAACTAAATAAAGTATACACCCGGTGTAAGGAACATCGACGTTCAACCTGTTGCCATGGATTCAGTACATGGTTCTATTCCCAAACATTTGAAAGTTTTCGACGGTTGTTAAGACGCAGTCACAGAATAAATAATAATACTAACGTACAGAAGATGCACTCCTTTGATCTTGAAAAAAGTCGCTTTTATAATAGCCTATAAAATCACTTCCCACCCACGCACAAGCTAAATTGCAACGCTGGGGATCCACAATTATGTACTGAATCTATACTAACAGGTTGCGCTTCGATTTCCTTTCCATCCCGCATTATGGTATGTGTACCTAGCAGTGTATGCCGATTTAAATAACTTACTTGGTAAGGACATGTTGAAATCCGTGGCGGTACTCGTGCTCAAATGCTGGAATAACCACCTAAAACCAAAAATATAGTATAGTCGTATCTCACTTTAATACTTATTGTCCCAATCATCTTATAAACATATCTCTATTGTTTTGTGTTTCTTCGACATTGAGCCGATCACTTTCGGGGGTAATTCAAACATTTTTGGCAGGTTCCTTCGCTGCGGCGCAGCGAACTTCGTTTAACCACGTCAAAGATTTGAAAAATTCCACAATTCTAAATTTCAAAATTTTGCCACGTGCAAAGAGCCACCCAAAGGTGCATGAATTGACATGAAATTAAATGATGTCATCTTGATCGCCGTGTATGGTACAATAGCTCGTGTGAGCACCAGCCTTTTAGTACCAGTCAGTTTAAAAAAAAAGTACTTTAACACCCGTTTCTATAAACAAGTCAAAGCTTTTACTTGAGTTAATGTCATTATTTCAGATACGATTTTTATTAAGTAGTTTAATAATTTCTTGAAGTTAGAACTGTAAAAAGTTAGAATTCTTAGCTTTGCTTTCATTGATGGTTCTTACTTCGTCTAAATTCTTGTCTATTGCATAAAAAAATTTGCAAGTAATTAAGTACTAAAGTTCAATTAATTACTTAAGCTCAAGTAATTACTTTAACTTGACTATAGATACGGGTGTTAGTGTTTTCTCCTATATAACAAAAACACAACTTGTTTTTCTCACACGTGGAGTTACTATGGGCATCCATACGTTAATATTACGTTAAGACAGGTATACCAGAGATATTATATTTTTCTTTTTTAATTCCTGAATAAGTTTCTATGAGTAAATCGAGCTCCATGCTCGATTTTCGGATGACTGCGAATCACACGAATTATTTGGCCTGCGTAGCGGCCCCGCCTTAAACATGTATTTATCAATAGCTGGCATCAAAAATAAAAGGTTTTGTACGAGACCAAATTTTCTAAAGATTTCGGAAATGTGAAGCGTTAGAAGATTTTCTCTCATACAATACTTGTTTGTATTGATGCCAGCTATTAACAGATAATATGCGTAGCCGCCATTTTGAAAATAAATAAATGGCGGAAGTTATGCAGGCCACGCTACGTACAAAAATCTTCCAACCCTTTAATTTGCTAGCGACACTTCGAAGACGCGATGGGTATCGATATCTACACAACAAAACAAAAACGTAGTGTATTTGTATTTTGGGAGTTCACTGGCAGACGATTAATTAGTGTATGTAAACAGATGACGCCGTTTGTATAATAACGAATCATACATACCGACGACCGATAGCGCATGATAGAAAAAGAAGAATGTGCAAGTATGTTTAAGAGCCAAGTGGCAGATAAGATGATTGAAATAAAGGATCTAGAAGGAAAATCTGCGAATGAATGTTGGAAAGAGATGGCGGATTGTATAAGGATAGTAGCAAAAGATGTGTTTGGAGAATCGAAAGGGAAAGGTGTGATAAATGAAGGTACATGGTGGTGGAATGAAGAACTGCAAAAGAGTCTGAAAGAAAAGAAGGTTGCTTTTAAAGAATGGTAAGGTGTTACAGACGGTAACGACAGTTTGAAAGAAGAAGATTTATAAATAATGGAAAAAAGGCGATAGCAGTTTCAGGGGCGAAAGCGCAGGAGAAGTTGTATGACACACTGGACAAAAGCAGGAGAATGAGAGATATTATTATGAATGTTTGGAAGAAAAAGACATGCTGCGCCGACCCCAAATAAATTGGGATAAGGGCGTGAGAATGATGACAATTAGCCGACGACCATTGATAAAGTCCTGTAGCGCGCCGTGTACTGCGCGCCTCGCGGGCGTGATCAACTGCGCAAGTATGCACCCAGGTCAAAAGTTAAGTAATTTAAGAACACTGATTTTCGACGGCAAGAGTCTTGACAGGGCACCATGAAAATATCCACAAGCAATAGAAAAAGCAACGTGCTGAAGGAAAAAAACATTCACTCAAGTAATTATTTAACATTTACCCAACTAGGTTTGAATTGGCTAAGATTCTCATATGATGATAATATGTTTGTACGGGATTTAGAATCATATGAAAAGTCAGCAAATAATTTTAAGTGAGGCACCTGTTTTCTTTTGAAGTGGCTGGCTTGAAGCTTGTGTAAGGCGTGCGTTTGTCGGTCGGGCCACTCGGGCAGGATGACGACGAAGCTCAGCGGCTCGGCGGAGTCCTGCAGCAGCCGCTCCATGTGCCGCAGCGCAGCTTCCAACAGCTCCTCGCAATACGGCGGGTGCGCCACCATCGACCCGGACACTGGACGCAGTTCTAGAAATGGACTAAACAAATATTTTATGATTAATATGATGCAACGAAGACGTGTTTACCAAAATTTTGTAGTTTTTTTTTCCTACCTTTTTTAATAGGTGTAATGCGATTTTATTAAGCACATGTCCTAATCGTAGGCCCTTTAGGGCCAGCTCTCATATTGTCAATTTGAGCAAACTAGCATTTATGCCGCCAATGGGCCTCTGACTTGGCTTTCACATGCCATCGAGAAATATTTCTCAGGCATGCTGGTTTCCTCACGAAGTTGATAATTATACAATACGCACATGAATCCGAAAAATTTGAGTTGCGTATCTTGGGTTCGAATTTGAGACCTATGACTTGGCAGTCCGACGCCACCACACCACTAGGCTATCACTGCTCTGCTAATAATTGAATGTGAAGTATTCTATTTTGAATTGTATTTTGTTTTACTGAACTTACTAAGTAATGAGGTACTGTTTTGAAAAAGTGGGATTTAAAATCCATGATTTACAAATAGCATTGTAGCAACATCAATAGCATTTCCTGTGATGAGTTTTCCAGACCTTCTGAAAATTTTTAATATACTACCTGTGCGGGATTGATCCAGGTATAATTTCGGGAAGAGAGAAAAAATGCGTTGCTTGATTGAATGTGCAATTTTATTCCGACATAATCACAAAGAAGGTAGGCGGTCGAGAAGCATTAAAAAATGAAACGATTGGCCATAATCCACGTAGCCTCAACATTATAATATATGAATTGCTGTAGGCGCTTGCGGGAACATACCCCCGGGCGTTGAAAGCCTGCCTTTCAACCACTAAGAATCCTCAAACTCCGGATCTATAGGCAACGGACAAATCTTGCTGAATGATCTGAGTAACAGACCACTACAAGTCTTGACGTCTGCCACTCTGACTACGCCGTCTGTCCCTGGATACGTAGCAACGATCCGACCCATTTTCCACTTGAGTGGGGGGAGGTTGTCTTCCTTTAACAGGACCAAAGAATTCAGCTTCAAGGAGCCCTTGCATGCTCGCCATTTCGTGCGAAGTTGGAGTTCCGATATGTATTCCTTGCTCCATCTACTCCAAAAATGTTGTCGGAGAAGCTCAATACGCTCAAATCGATTCAGAGAATTGATGGACTGGTCTCGATAATCAGGTGACGGCAGCGATGTCATAGGACGTCCAATCAAAAAGTGCCCGGGTGTGAGCGGCGTCAGATCCTCGGGGTTCGATGATAACGGCGTCAGTGGTCTGGAGTTCAAAATTGCTTCAACCTGAACCATCATGGTGTATAGCTCTTCGTAGGTAAGGTTACAAAGGCCCAGCACTCTGACTAAGTGATGCTTGGTTGATTTAACACCAGCCTCCGCAAGGCCAGCGAAATGAGGGGAATATGCAGGAATAAAGTGAAATTTAATTCCTTCTTTAGCCATTTCCTCAGATAGCGAATCGCAACTCGCCTTAAGAAACCTAGAAAGGTCATTAGATGCACCAACAAATGAGGTGCCATTATCTGAGTAGATATTTGTCGGCTTTCCTCTACGTGAGATGAACCTCTTTAATGCCATAATGAAAGTATTGCTTGTTAAATCACCGACTAATTCAAGATGAATTGATTTTGTAGAAAAACAAACGAAAATAGCTATATAAACTTTTACTAATTTACAGCCACGACCTTGTCGAACAGCTGACTGAATAGGACCTGCATAGTCCAAGCCTATATTTTCAAAAGGAAAACCTGCTAGAAGTCGCTGCTGTGGTAAATCTCCCATAATAGGACTTACAGTTTTACCTCTAAATCGGCAACAACGAACACATTGTTTACAGCTCATCCTAGCTAAATTGCGACCTCGTATGGGCCAGTAGGTATCTCGTATCGACGCCAACAATAACTAGGGTCCAGCGTGAAACAATCTTTATGCTCATAATTAAAAAGTAACTTAGAAAAATGATGGCTAGATTGAATAAGAATCGGGTGCTTTTTATCATAAGGAAAATCTGAATGTTGTAATCTACCTCGAATTCGCATTATATTATTCTCGTCTAGAAAAACGTTAAACTTATTTAATTCACTTTTCTTGGGTAACGATTTATTATTAAGTAGTAATTTATAGTCTTTAAAAGATTGCCTTTGAGATAAACATATAATAAAGTTTAAAGCCCTTTCTAGTTCATGCACAGAAAGAGGACCGCGAATAGGTTGTTTTCTACATGCGTCAATAAAACGTAAAACATAGGCGACTGTTCGCTGAAGTCTTAAAAAGTTTGAAAACCGTGTAAAATTAATCAATTCATCAAATTTATTGTTATTGAATAAAACATGCAAGGTGACATCTAATTTCATTTCAGGCAAAATTTCATCATTAAAATTCATTAATTTGGAAGGCCAATAAGAATTTCACTCATTAAAAAACTAGGACCGGACCACCAATCATCTAAACTAGGTAATAAATTAATGTCTACTCCACGAGACAAATGATCAGCAGGGTTTTGGTCAGTTGGAACATGTCTCCACTCACAGCCACCAGTCTTATCTAAAATCTCGGCAACCCTGTTACGAACGAACGGCTGTAATTTATTTGGTAACATTTTTAGCCACCCTAAAACAATAGTGGAGTCAGTCCAAAAGAAAGTGCGTCGCGCGCTGACTCGTAATGCTGCTACAACCTTTTCAAAGATGCGAACACCTACAAGAGCACCGCATAGCTCAAGTCTGGGTATGGTCGTCGGCTTGAGTGGCGCCACTCTGCTTTTGGCTAACAATAAACGCACTAAAACCTGTCCCTGCTTATCAACGCTTCTTACATACAGACATGCGCCGTAGGCGCGTTCAGACGCATCAGTAAAAATGTGAAATTCTAAAAACTCATAACAATCAATTAAAACTCGACGTGGAATATGAATTTCTTTTAATTTAGGTAAATTAATAATCATTTCATTCCAAAGCTTACTAATGTCCGGTGATAGCTGTTCATCCCAAGATAATTTTTTTAACCATAACTTCTGAAGGTATATTTTCATAACAATTACACACGGAGCCAATAATCCAAGAGGATCAAAAACTTGTGAAACAATCGAAAGCATGTCACGTTTTGTGTTATTAAAATTAACTGACTGACTTATTGGAAAACAAAGGTAATCTGACAGTGGCTGCCAACCTAGGCCTAAGGTTTTGGTTGACTCAAATCCACCAACATTCAAATCCAGTGAAGACTGGGGAAAGTCAGAACCAATTACCAATTGTATGTCATTCGACTTCCACTTTCTTAGATGCATCTGCGCTGAAGCGAGCGTTGAAGTAACTTTATGACGCAACTCTTTGACCTTATTGATGTCATCTCCTCCGGTGAGCAAGTCATCCACGTAAAAGTCGTGGAGGATGACGTCACCAATCTCCTTATCAACACACTCTAGCCCTAACTGTCGAAGACACCGGGTTGCTAGGTAAGGAGCGCTGGCCGTGCCGTAGGTCACGGTATTAAGTTGATAAGCGTGTAATGGAGTTGACGGATTATCACGCCAAATAATTTGTTGAAGATACCTATCATTTGGATGAACAACTATCTGCCGGTACATTTTCTCAACATCAGCAGCTATGATGTACTTATGTTGTCTAAAACGCAACAGGATCGATAAAAGGTCATCCTGTACCACGGGTCCAATCATCTGGATATTATTAATAGAAATACCAGTGTTGGTTAAACTACTTGCATTAAAGACCACCCTTAACTTAGTGGTGGCGCTGCTTTCGCGCAGAACTCCGTGATGCGGAATGTAAAACGCTTGATCATCAATAGTTTTACATCTAGACATATGACCTAAAGTTTCATATTCCATAATGAACTCTTTGTACATATTACAAAATTGAGTTTTAGATTTAAATCTACGTTCCAAAGAAGCAAAACAATGTTTGGCTCTTGACAAAGATTCGCCTAAATTGTCCGGGGAACATTTTAAAGGAATCCTAACACAAAATTGACCATTTTCCAAACGAGTAGTGTTTTTCATAAAATGCTCCTCGCATAGCTTCTCCTCTGAGGAATATGGAGACGAAGTACACACTTCTTCAAGTTGCCAAAACTTTGTGAGTTGTTGATCAACATTAAAATTTAATTCATCGTCACAGTCTGAACACACCTTTATAAAATTACATTTTAAAATTTTAGAAGAAATACAACTGTTAATTGGGCCGGAGACCAACCAACCCAATTTAGTCTCACAAAGAATTGGTTGCCCATCACCCAACTTAATTCGTTGAGATTCCAATAAATCCCAAAAGATGTCAGCACCCAGCAACATATCGACAGGCGCCGGTGAGTAAAAGTTGGGATCTGCGAGACAAACATCAGACGGAATTTTAATTTTTAACAAGTTAACTTGCTTACTTGGAATCTTATCGGTGATGGATGGGAGAACAAAACAATTAATATCCATGCTAAAATTGTTATTTAAAGATTTTATTGATAAAGCACACATTTTATTGATAAAAGATGACGAGTTGTTGACACCTATAATAGAATTGTTTACAGTCTTGGCAGTCAAACCTAGCTGGTGGTATAACCTCTCAGTCATGAGACATGACGTGCTGCCACTGTCAAGCACAGCACGAGCAACATACTGCTGACCATTAATACTCATGACCTTGACGAGTGCAGTGGACAATAACACGTCGCCGTGTTCTACACTCGCGGACAGCGACACACCGGTACCTATACCTACAGTAGTGGGATGAGTGGAGACAGTCGCACTGCCATTTTTATCAATAACAACACTGCTAGCAGAAGCACCACTAGCGTCTGACTTCAAGGATTTATCAACGTGAACAATAGTGTTGTGTTTACGACGGCATATTTTACAACCTGGCTTTTTGCAATTGTTTGCATAATGTCCCAGATTAAAACAGTTGTAACAAACTTTGTATTTAGGTAATAACTTTAAACGAGCTTCATTGCTCAACGATAAAAACTGAGAACAACTACTTAACTTATGATCACCGTTACACATAACACAATTCTTAGGCTTATTCGAAACACCATCATCCTGTTTACTAGAACTTTCACCTGAATTATTTTTATTAGAATCCTGTACTAACATTGACCTAACCTTGTTTGAATTTTTAACTGTGTGTGAGTGTTTAGTATTCGTAGAAGTTTCCATTTCGAACGTTTCTAATATCTCAGCACGGTTTTTAATAAAAGTTATAAATAGTTCAAACGTAACTTTAGAATTCTTGTCCAGGCGGCCCTTATACTCACCCCATTCACGATATGTTTTGCTATCTAATTTATGTGTGACAATATGAATGAGTAAAGTATCCCAATGATTAACAGGTTCATTTAAGGATTCTAGGGCACGTATGTTTTTGTTAACAACATCAAGTAAACCCTTTAAATTAACTGAAGACTCCTTTTGAAGGGTGTCGATTTGAAATAATGCAGAAACATGATGTTGGATAAGCAGGTGTTTGTTATCAAACCGCTCGCAGAGAAGATTCCACGCTACCGAATAATTTGCAGAAGAAAACTGAATTGAGTTGATCACCACAGCAGCAGATCCTTCTAAGGATGACCTCAAATAGTGAAATTTATTTATTTCATCCATATCGTCGTTTGAGTGGATGAGACTAACAAATGTGTCGTGAAACTCTAACCAGTTAGTATAAGAACCACTGAATTTCGGCAACTGAATAGTCGGTAATTTAACAAACTTATGATTGCTAGAACGCGACATTACATCACAATTATCATTAGAATCTCCTTTCCTATTATCGTCCAACATTTGTTGAGCTTTAGATAGGGTTTTGTAATAAAGAGATTCAAACTCCTCGCGTTCCGACATCTGACCATCCAAGTCATCTGTGCTACACTCCAGCATTAATTGCACCCCATCATATTGCGCATACAACGCCTCGAGTCTAGTAAAACGTAATTGCAACTCGCTTACCTCAGTAGGGCTCAAGGAAGAAGGATTCAAAGAATTTAGATAGTTTGAGAACATTGTCACCTTTCCTTTGCAACTCGCTCGTTTCCTAACGAGATCTTTATTGTCCTTATTTAATTCCTTATCCTCTGGCATTGCGTAAGCTGGTGCAATCAACCTGGAATGTATATAAATAAAGTTATAGCAACGTTTAAATTAATGAAGCAGCCTGAAATACGTACATGATTAAAATTAACTAATTAACACTAACTTTAGAGTGAATTTACATAAATAATAATTTAGAATTTATAATAAACCATGCGTCTTGACGGTTATATTGTACTAAACTTTAATAATAACACTGCAATTGCAATGATTTCTATTGTCTACCTGTGCTAACTAATATGATTACATAACTGTCTCAATAACTGTAAAATTATTACACCGTAAAGCAAAATAATGCAGTTGCTATAAAGAACTACTCTTTAACAATGTGTAAATAACAAAACTGAACAATAATTACTGATCAGTTAATAATTGTATTACAATTTGTAACCATTCACAGAACAAAGAAAAATGACAATAGGTATTTCGTACTAACCTGGCTATTAACGGCTGACTTACACTAATTATACCTGTTAAATAGAGTGTTGGGTACACAAATTTAATAATAAATACGCCTTTTCTCAGCTATTAAGTATCCAGACCACGTAAATTCCAATAATCCTCTGAATGACGTAGCAGAATTCACCGGCCACGCCGGGCGTCGACTATAATTTTTGATGTACACCAATTCTTCAATCCCTTTATAACAATTCGCTGATCGGAGTAAATATTCTTCAAATCTCCACATCCAGGCGTCGAAGGACCATGTGCGGGATTGATCCAGGTATAATTTCGGGAAGAGAGAAAAAATGCGTTGCTTGATTGAATGTGCAATTTTATTCCGACATAATCACAAAGAAGGTAGGCGGTCGAGAAGCATTAAAAAATGAAACGATTGGCCATAATCCACGTAGCCTCAACATTATAATATATGAATTGCTGTAGGCGCTTGCGGGAACACTACCTTTGTATAAATCGCAGTATAAATGGCAGTACACCCCGCCAATTATAGACCTACTTCAGTGCTTTTGGGAAACTATTGTAGGCCGAAAGTAATGATTTTTAATAAGCCCAAGCCAAGGATTCTGAAATACATACCCTCGAGATCCAAAGTAGGAGTCAGTATCGGCAAAAGCTGAACAATACTGTCTGAAGTAGCAGTCGAGCGGACTGGCGAAGCATTCGAAGGTGACGCCGAAGCAGCGGTGCAGGCACTCGAGCACCGGCACGGGCAGCGACATCTGCGTGAGCTGCGCCTCGCCGCCCGCGCCCACCCACGCCGCGTAGCGCCGCAACAGGCACCACACGCGCGAAAGAAACTGCTCGAACTTCTTGTCGTCGAAGCAGCTGTAGCGGTACAGACATTCCTGTGAAATGAGCAGTCATCGTGATACCTGTGTATTTTTTATAATTGAATTCTTTATCGAGCCCCGCTCTTTATCGGACTGGGGGCTAAATAACGCCTATCCAGTTCAACCGCATTTTATCCGATTCATAATATGCGTATAATAATAATTTTAAAATCACAAGTACCTATTAAGTGGAATTAATTTACAAAAAACATTTGAAAGTCTTGTTTGTACAATGATATACCAGTGTTGTGCAATTTTTTTTTTCAATCAATTGATCAATGAGTAATGTAACCATGACTAATTTAATCATAATTTAGACGTTAGTATAAAAGTTTTGACTAGTCGTTAGTCGTCGTTAGTGTCGTAATTCTTGACAGCTATATAAAAATATCATGACAATGATTTTTGCAATTTTTACTTGATCGAGTCTAACTTGTTTATGAATTCTGCTGAAACTATTGTAATAGTGTAATTAATTAAGCGCAAAATTGTACATAGCTTTTATCTACATGTTTAAGACCTTTCTTCTTTTTTTTCATTGTCATTTTGTTCTCATCTAATAAATAATAGAGTTAAAGTAAATTAGGTATATTATTATCATAATAAATTAACTATTTTTTTTTTCACTTATTTAAAAAAAAACATCGTATGTTAAATATTGTTTAAAAATTTGTTGTCCAAATATGTACTTAGTATTAGAACACATCGCCTGTGATACAGGTTTATCCTAGTACAGGCATCTCACTCTGTTTTACCTACATTATTTCTAAGACTTATGTTGTATTGTAAAAAATTAACTTTGAATAAATTGAATTGTATTGAATTGAATTGATCAATCATGACTAGATGACTAATGCCTCTGATGAATTGATGAAAGGCCCTATTTACTAGGTTCCGTGCAGAAAAAGCACCTGCAGTTGGCGGGCGCCGCCACAAGCGTACCCAGATAATAACAATAAAGACTGATTTTGATATGTAAATCTGTAATTTTATGCAGTTAGATTTCGTAAACCCATCTTATAGCAAATTCTAATATGAAATATTTATTATAATACTTTTATTAATGTAGCAGAATATGAGACGCTTAATGGTTTATTTTGCTGTTAGTATAAAAATTTCAATTATAATTACATATTTGATCAACACTGTCATTAGCCACACGAACTGATTGTCATAGGCTTGTGTCCACTATAGATAAATCGGATTGAGTGTAGTTTCTTATGATGGATCGTGTATATGGTGATACCACAAAAAAAAACATTTTTATTGTAAAAACTAAATAATAATTAATAGTATTTTCAGAAAAAAAAAATCGGCAATATTAGGCTTTCAGTCACGTGACTACCAATCAGAAACCATTCGTAACGCCGCCGGCGCTGTGGCAAACGCGGTTCTCAACATAGTCGTTTTCCCCCAAGAGTTAGGAGGTTTCATCATTTAGGGGCTCTATAATTTAATGGTTACAAAACAGGAAGTGTACTTATTTTTTAGGGGGATTTTAATTTACTGTGGCGAATATTCTACTGAGGTCAATATTTTTGGAAGTAATTGCCCATTGTTGTTGACATTTGATATTATATATTTTCAATTATTTTATTTATTTAGGCTTACCAGCTTCTGTAAATACACGGCATTGAGAACTTGAGTTTCTCCGAGATAGCGCAACAGCGTCTGATCGCGGTCGAGGAAGTGTTCCACGAGCGGAGGCCGGGGCGCCGGTACCGCAAACTGCACCGGGTAACACCACACCTTGCGTAGCGCTGCCTGCTGCAACGGGGCTTGAAGTTCCTACAGTCAATACAATATTTATATATGTTAAAAAAAAACCTGTCTGATACGCAAGGGGCATATAGGTATAGCAATAACATTACCAAATAAAATAAGAAACAAAATATTTATGATACATATGATTGAATTTTGCAATCCTGATTTTTGTGCCCAAATTACCACCCTTTCCCTAAAATCTAATAAACTTTTAAAATACTCTTTTCTGTTTCATCGTTGGTGCGTTTCAAGAAATAAAATTATAATGTTTTTAATTGATTTCCAAGGGCACCTGAATGGTGCATACGGTGGAGGTCTGCCCCGCTTGGGCGGAGCAACGCCGTGTCCTCATAGCGGCGATCGGCGGCGGCGACCTTTCGCGTCCGGCCCTGGTTCGAGCCATGGTCCGGAGCGAGACGGAATGGGAAGCCGTCACCTCCTTTTGCGAAGCAGTCATGCTAGCAAAGGAGGAGGCGGAACGTGAGAGAGAGCGTTCCTCCTCACGTCCCAGCCGCCGCGCGAGACGCACCGGGCGTCGGGGGCCACGTGGTGGCCCCCGGCCACCGTAGACGCGGGCCTGTGGACGGTGAGCTATGGGCTAGCTCGCCGTCCCTCCGTCTTAGGAAGACAGGCCGTGTCGACGGCGCGTTCGTGTTCCACGCGCGCCTCAAAGAGATGTCAGCATAGGGAAGGGCCCCGCAAGGGCCGATGCCTGCCGGGTGCCGCGGGATGTTCGAAAGAGATACCGCGGCCCCGGAACACAAAGGGCGATGAAGGAACATGGGTGGGTTTTAGTCAGTAAAAGTCTGACACTCCCTCCCGCTCAGCCCAGAGCGGGAGAGGTCATTTGATGATTTCCCATCCGGAAAAAAAAAGAAAAAAAAGGGCACCTGAATGGTGCGTTTCCAGGAATAATTTTGGTGAGCTTTCTTTGGCGAGGTTCAAAGTTGGTGCACTTGGAGGAATACCCCAAATTCGTAAGTCAAACTAATGAATCGAACTAGTGAGAACAAACCGTATTTACTTTCATATGCAATGTTACTATGAAATGTATGGGAAAAGTTTTGCGATTTCTGACTTTTCTACTCACATCTCATTTGGCCCCATAGAGTTTTTTGCAATTTGCAAGAAGATGATAGGTAAGAAGTGGGGCCTATTCCCCAAAATTATACTCTGGCTATACTACGCTGTGATCCGATCCATGATCACCTATGGGGCCATTGTCTGGTTGCCCCGCACAAAACTAGTTACAGCCTCAAACAAAGTACAGCGCATGCAAAGGCTTGCTTGCATGGCGACGACAGGCTGCATGAGGGCAACTACGACTGCAGCTTTCGAAGTCATGTTGGGCCTCCCACCGCTTCATCTGTTCATGCAAAAGGAAGCTACGATGGCGGGAGTACGCCTTAAAACGCTACAACTCTGGGATAAGAAATATACACACCGTGTTACTGCGCGCGTAGCATGACCACGGTTGCAATGTCGACGGAAGAATAGATAAATTGACAGATTGACAGTAGAAATCTTTCTATAATTTGTCGTTTTTCTATTCTTCCGTCGACAAACCCGTTTCTACGGTGGTCAGGCTACACATGCTGGAGAGTGGAGGGACTCTGCAAAGAAATCCCTCTGGGAAAAGCCACAAACGGCTGGGTACTAAAGCAATTTGTATTTGACAAGAAATACAAAATCCAGCACAGTGAGGATTACAACGGTTATGTCCCGCTGAGCTAAGAATGTTCACGGACGGATCCATTACAGGAACTAGTAAAGGAGCTGAAACCTTCTTGGAGGATCTCATCATCCACACCACATTGCCACAAAACAGTGTTTCAGGAAGATTGTATGGGCATTTCCGTGGCTGCATCAGCTTTCTTAGCTAGGGAGGCACCACTAACCTTACATACTATCAGACAGCATGGCTGTACTGCAAGCGGTAAACAGTCAAGTCTGCGCTAATACACGAGTGTCACCATTGCCTCAACCACGTTGGTAATCTCAACAAAATAACCATCCAATGGCTCGAAATACAGTGATTCCTGGGGCAATGATGCTGTGGACGAACTCACTAGAAGTGGATCGAGCATGGTAGCAGTGGGACCCAAACCCATTGTGCCACTTCCTTTTGGGTACCTACGCGCGCTGGTAACAACACTACACCAGACCATTCACCACGAAACAACACCACAATGTGGAGCGAGCATTGTGAGTGCAGGCCGGCAGATGAAGCACTAAACAGGTTGTCCTGCTAACCAACATTCAGCTGCGCACAGTTACAGCCGCCATCAGTGGACACGGTTCTTTTCATAAACACCTCTCTGTCATAGGAGTCACAGACCGTGTGCCGAACCCGCTGGACCCCAGCCCATTATACAATACAATGCAAGAAACAGGATTGTTTAGCATCAAAACCAGTTTTGTAAAAACTATTTTCTTGCTGACTGTACACTTTTTCCAAAATCTGAATGTAGATCAATATTTCACAAACAGTAGTACCCAGTATGTAGTAGTAATGTGTAGTATCCCAAGACAGCTTTAGTTTGTTTCCGTCTGTAGCTACAATGGTTAAGATACCTGCCCTTCCTGCCCCAACTCAAATTTCCACCATGTATATACCTGTATTCCGTTTTCTTTGAGTAGACCACTATGCTTTTCTCTTATTTTCCGAGCGTATTCAGCTGATAAGTGATAGATTTTGAGGCAAATTCCTTCAACAGAAGCTTTCACAGTCTCAGCAAGGTGTGGTTGGCACTGTCTCTGAAAATATTTAACAAAGAAGATTGTCAAGCACTAAAATTCCCATAATTATTGAAACACCTATTAAAATCTCCAGTCACATGTCAAATAGTTCCCATAACTTACTACTAGAAGATACACCGTACAAACAAAAAATCATTTTCAATAATAAACTAGGATCACTTACTCTCAAGTGAGCCAGTCTATCTTGGAAATCATCATATGTGGCTCCAACAGTTCGCCTCAGCCATTGAAATGTATCTTCAGCATTCCATTTAACTACCTTGCGACTTTCTGGAGATGCATTTCTTGATTCAATCATTTTCTTTGCTGCTTCTGCATATCTTGATAACTGTTTTCTTGCATCACCAGTAAACTTTGGATGAGTCAGCTTAATTGGAATGTCATTCATAATTTCCTCATACATTGAATGTGATATTTCTGGAAAACAATGACTAGGAAGCAGTGGGTCTGAACCACCCTGATCATTCACTTTCCTCTCCATCAACCATCTGTTAAATGAGTCTTTAGGAGCATCAATGCTTTCTCTTGTGTGACAAAGCTCTTGGTAGCACTGTCTTAACTTATTAGCCAAAGTAAATCTAAATCCCTCTATTTCTGGATGCGGATGTGGACAAATAGTAGGAGGTCTCTCATAAATAACAACATTAGTTGGCACTTCTATGTCCCATGGTCCTGCTAGAACAAACTTTTTTGGTGGAGGACCATTATCCTCAGACGGACGACGTTTGTTTGCTCCAGGAGTCATATTACCTGTGTTTGATGGCCCAGTATGACAAATGCCTAATGGGTCAGTAATAGGATCAAAATCTCTCTTAACTGCTGGTAATTCCCACATTGATTCACCTGACAGCTTGTTCCAAAAGTATGGTCTATTCTCTCTTTTGGACCAGTACTTCCGCCAGCCTTGTTGTAATAGATCTGGATGCAAGTCAGCAGCTAGGTGTGGGGCCAGTGGCACAGGCGCTCCTGGCGTTTGAGGCGTTTCACCACTTCCACTCGGCGACGACTGGAGCTCTGGTGAGGAGTCACTCTGAGTGGCATTACTCTCCCACGTCGAGGTTCCAGCGACTACTTTGTCACGAACATCATTCATGTTGGCTGTTTAATGGAACGACTGTGTACTGTCTTATACTCAATTGTAGGACTTCTTACTTTATATAAATCTAGGAAGTATATGTATAAGAATACTTATTATTGGCCAATAAGGTTCCAATAGGCAAGTATACTTTTTATTTGGAAACACAGTATTCATACAACCAAGTAATCAACACAGAAAAATGCTTTTGACTCAAACGGCGCACATTATAACACATATTTAAAAATCGCTTATACAAAATTATTCAAAATAAACAAAAATCTCATTATCAAAATTAAGAAAACACCGCGGCGTATGATTATAAATATAAACCGTAGCGTAACTCCCCAAGCGCCGCCATCACAAAATGACAACTGAACTGAATTTGGTGCTAGCTAGGGTTGTACTACGCACGGTTCTATGCCATAGAGGAAAAAGCTCTATGTTCTACTCTTATGTTAGTCAAGTAAGTTGTTTGTACGTTCAGTTTCTAATCTGAATATTATGTAAACTTCTAAGACCTGGGTCACAGTAATCCTGGTTCGCAAGCCATATATTTAAGCAACTTTGAGATTTTCGGGAATGACGCAACAATAAAATCATTTTTTTCAATCTATGGAATTATAAGTTACTAACAACACCAGAGATTTATCATTGACAAATTATTCGGAAACATTCCATCATGTCTCCGAATTTATTGTCATTGTCAATTTTGTCAATCAATATTGTCATTTCGTTGGAGTGTCGAATAGTTTCAGTTTTTGTACAATACTGTCCCAATATTTGACTGGCTGATTATTGATTCTGCTTGGATGTATTTGCACTCGACACTACAGACGCCTACTGCTGTTATAATTATATTTATTGTTGAAATCAAAATATCAAACATAATAATGCCTGTGTTCAAACAATCAATTTCACCCGAATCAAGATCTGGATATAGTAAAAAACTAAAAAAGAATATAGTTTTACCTAAATTGAACAAGGAACAAAGGAAACTATAGTATTAATTAGCATTACAACAACAAGCACGACAATAATGACACAAAGTAAAATTGATATTCAGTGTCCATTAAGTACAGAAATTCCTGAGTATGATTACAGCGACTGGGGTATTGAGGATGCGAATTTTCAGCAGTGTAATTTGAGTTTCATAGACTTTTTTAACAATTTTATGTTGAAAAATTTACCATGTCTGATTAAAAATGTAACTACCAACTGGAAATGTGCTAGTCAATGGGCAAAAGGTGATCAAATCAATTATGATAATTTAATTGAAGAATATGGTGATCTAATTGCTCCTGTTGCTGATTGTAAAAACATACAATTTAATGCTCAATGCAAATCTGATATGAAGGTTCATCAGTACATAGAATATTTGCAGAACACATCAACAGATTGCAGAAAATTATATTTAAAAGACTGGCACTTAAGAAGAAGTAGACCAGCTGACAAATTTTATGAGGTCCCACAGTATTTTATATTGGACTGGCTTAATGAATTTGCAGTAGATAATCAAGAAGATGACTTCATGTTTGTATACATTGGTCCTAAAGGATCCTGGTAAGAAATTATAATCTATTTAATATAACTACCAACATGGCAATACTGCCAGCCTTCTGGGCACTTTTCCTATTGACAGTGATGTGGATGATTTTTTTGACACCCAAATACAATTTTTATATGTAGGTACACTATTGACACTACTAGTAGGCCGCTATTAAACCAATACTTACTCAAAGTGTGGAACCAAGTTTATAGTGGTTAGATTTTCATGAGACTGACGACTTGAAGATCGTAGATGAGTTGCTAAAAGTGAGAATACACTTTATTCTGTGCACTGCTAAAAATTGGTGTTGTGAAATTACTGAACTCTGAACTTTCTCAATTACAGATTTACAGAACCCTTCACTGTGTCCAGAATGAAATACGTGGTCCATTTTGAAAATTTTGAGTAATTGGATACCTAGATATTGACATGCTCTAGTAAACCAATATTAATGGAATTAACAAACAAGCAAAACCGGCCTAGTGATAGTCAGACATGAGCACAAAGGAATCCATAGCACCAAATAATATAATACAGTCAAAATCTGTTATAACAACATTGAAGGGACCACTCATATTTGGTCGTAAAACCGATAGTCGTAACCACCCGTGATGTTTTCGAGGTACAAAGTATTTTGAATTTTTACATATGATTTTGGTCAATATAACCGGTATGTTGTTCTAAACGATGTTGTCGTAAACGGTTTTAACTGTAATTAAAATAAACAATATTACACCTTATTCAAAAATGTAACGTGTTTTTCATAGTATGTTAATCAAAAACAAAGTTATTGCTCTGCAGCAATAATTAATTCTTTTCATTAAAAACTATTTCAGGAAAAAGTCCCATATATTATGGCAAACTTTTTTTCTTATCTGCTACCACTCAACCCTGACTATGATCAGATGTGTGGAAAGAAAATAATGGTATCTCTAAAACTAAATATCGAATCCTTCAAACCAATTTTAGTTGAATGTTCTTTTTACGTTCTACAAACCTATATTTTTTCACACACACAATATTTACGGTACAATAGGTGATGAGATATTCACTTCAAAAGTCGAAGAAAAGAAATAATGTTTTAGGAACCCAGATATCATTTTTAGATTTTCATTTTCGTTCTACAAACCTAATTTTTTTCAGAATTTTCCTCCTCCTACTTTAGAAATTAGAGGGGGCACAATTTTTACGACTTTGGAAGCAAATATCTCATCAACCATTGACACAAGAAAAAAAGTATTTAAGGAACCTCGATCTAAGTTAAAGATAGACACCCCACAACTCAACCCTCGGTTTTTTTTTCAACCCTCAGTTACATACCCTATGAATACTAACTTACGCCCAAAGACCTTCGTAAGTAAGCACTTATTTTACCATTCTTTAAAATCACCCTCATTTTCTATCATCGACAGATAAGGCATGATAACTAAAATACAATTCAGAAATACTCGTTCACTATTAATTATTGTGGACTAAGGTAAGGTGATTAGAAAAAGATATACCATTAACTGAGAATTGAAGCGAATTGTGAGGATAACATCCTCACCTTCAGAAACTTAAATCCCTTGAAAATCCGTCCACTATAAACTTCGTTCCGATTTGTTCGGCTATTCGCACTACGAAGTTGGAACGCAATTTTTTGTTCGCAATTGGAAAGCCTCCTGTGGCGGTGGGGTGGTAACCTGGTGAAGGCCACCTGAATCCGATAACCACGAGAAATATTGAACCGGTCGATGTGACGATGCTTGGGAGAGGCCTATGTCCAGTCGTGGACATAGGCCTCCCCGACTTACATATATTCCCTGCACCCTACTAATTGAGAAACAGACTTTTCTATAACAATCAGAAGAAAAATCGTTATACATTGATTCATACATTTGACAAAGTCGTCTGCGCCATAATATAAAACGCAATAAACATTATGGAATTATCCAAAATATTGGCGCACACTGGGAATGCCATTGTTACTACGCAATTAACCAGCTGTTTGCATATACCGTGGCTGTCTATCCGTTAGGAATAAAAGTAGTATGTTTAATTTATATTAAACATAATTGTGCTAATTATACATAAAGATTTAATGATGAATTGTTCCAGGACTCCTCTGCATGAAGATGTGTACTGTTCCTACAGTTGGTCAGTTAATGTTGTTGGAAGAAAAAAATGGGTTTTGTTTCCTCCTGGAGAAGAGGAAAAATTAAAAGATCGATTGGGTAACATCCCTTTAGTATTTGAAGCAGATAAGTATCAAAATATCAAGTACTGTGAGGTCACACAAGAATCAGGAGATGCTCTTTTTGTCCCATCTGGTTGGCACCATCAAGTAATAAATGAAGCACAAACAATTTCTGTAAATCATAATTGGATAAATGCTTGTAATATAGAGATAGTATGGAAGGCATTAGAAAAATCGTTATTAATAGTAGAACATCAAATAGAAGACTGTAAAGGCACACCTGAATTTCCTGCTGAGTGCCAGCTGATACTAAAATCCCACTTTGGCATGGACTTTGAGTCATTTGTGACATTTATATGTTATATAGCCAAGAAAAGGCTTTCACAATTACAAGGGAATACAGAAGTGGGTTGTAACCAATACTCTCTTGGATTAAATATAATCAAGTTTGATTTAAAAAATATATTAAAAGTATTAAACTTAATCTATGAACACCCAGTATACTTAAATACAGACATATTGTCATCAAAAGAAGATGAATTTATACAAGTAAGAAACGAACTGATTTTATCTTTAAGTAAGTAATTAAAAAATTGCTATAAATTTGACTTTATAATTGCAGACACATGTTCATTCTTAATAAGTTCTTCAATGTCAATCTTCCTATATCCCAATTCATGTAATATTTCTATTGTATGCTGTCCGGGTATTGGTAAAGGCTCACGACTACTGGATATTCCTGGAGTGCGAGACATTTTTGGAACCGGTTCAGGTACTACCAAATCATTTATATCTCTATGAAAAGCTGAATCAGATACACGAAATTTATGTTTATCAACTGCGTCGATATTTAACACGGGAGTGACACATGCATCCAGTTTGTCAAATATCTGACACCACTCTTCTTGGGTTTTCTTCAAAAAAACTTCTTGAAATTTTTCCTTACAATGTTCGTTATTACCAACTTGAACATATTCATCGTCGGGAAGCTGCAACCCTCTCAAAAAATTTGAATAAAATTGTGGTTCAAGTGCTCCGACCGCCATAAACTTACCATCTTTAGTTTTGTATGTTTGATAACATGCAAATCCCCCATCTAAAGGATTTGTACCGGGCTCGCCTGACCAGATTGGCAATTGTCTTGATTTAAATAACCACTTACCAATGTAAGCAGCTCCTTCCGTCATACTCGTATCTATAATTTGTCCTTTACCTGATTTGGTTCTTTCAAATAAAGCTAATAATATACCTAGAGCACATAATACTCCACCTCCCGCAAAATCGCTCAAAAGATTAAGAGGTGGTGTTGGTGGTTGTTTATTTTTGCTAAGTAATGAAAGTATACCTGACATGGCGACATAGTTTATATCATGTCCAGCTTTATTTTTGTAGAATCCATTTTGGCCGTATCCAGTTAATCTTGCATAAATGAGACGAGAGTTTTCCATCATCAGATGTTCAGGTCCTAGGCCCAGTTTTTCCATAACGCCTGGTCGAAAAGTATCCAAAAGAACATCCGAATTAGCACAAAGTTTTTTTAACACGTTGACTCCATCCTTGGTTTTTAAATTCACTGATATCATTCTTTTTCCATTAGACATTACGTCGAATGGACTTGGATTCATCTGTAAAATAAACACAAACATTACCACGCATGTATTTCTCCGGACGAAAGAAAACACTTGTATATAACATTTTAATAATAATTAAGTAATAGAAAATAGTTTCCTCGAAGACCGAGAGGTAGTATAAATTGATTTATGGAGTCGTGCATGAAATAGAGATAAAAGAAAACACTTACAATTTTTTTTTCTAAGTTAGAAGCTATTGGCACGGCTATAATTGGGGCCTTGTCGCAAAACGCTATGTTGAAAAATCGGATTCGCAAGAAGCTGGATTTTCTTTGATTACTTAGTGTGATAAAATAAGTAGTAGGTACCTACCTACTTGGTTACATTTGTCTATACCTAGTCGCTATTATTTTAAGTGATTAGGAATTAAATTTAGCATCTGTCTATATTTATTGTGGAATAACCTACTGGGGCCCTACTATGACCTCTAGACATGACGCTAGACAGCTGTCTAGCGCGATCTTTTAACCACTCTCGAAATATAACTAAAACTTTCCTACATTATGACGTCATAGTAGGGCCCCTTTATTATTTTATGTAGTTTATAGCAGACTATGAAATAAAAATAATATTACATTACCATTATGAACATGTTACTTTAGATTACCTACATTGTTTAAAATGACGTTCTGCGTCAAGAACTCAAGACCGTTGAAGGCATAGGTACTGAAGATGGTATCAACTAAGTTCTTCCAGATAAATACTGTTTCTGAAGATGGTATCAACTAAGTTACCAGAGCAAACTGATACTAAATAATAATGATTAGGTACTTACTGTTGAATGTAGCTACCTAATTTGGTAAATAAGGCATGCGGAACTCAGTTCCGGTCCCATAGGAAAACCCGGGTTTTACTGTAAGACCGGAACTCAGTTCCGCATGCCCTAGTCACCTAGTGGTACTAACCTTTTGAACTACAGTGACAGTCGCCCCGAAGTCCGCCAATAAGGTTCCACATAATGGGCCTGGAGCTAAGCCCATCATTTCTACGACTCGTATTCCTTTAAGTGCCATATTTTGTTATAAAATTGCTTTATCTGAAACAATTCAGTTTACACCTTACATAACACAGAAAGGTCAAACATAATTTGATTTTAAACTAACTAAATTATTATAATTTATGGAATCTACCTATTAGTTGCTTAAATAATAACAAGCTAGCTACTGCCAGCTTCACCTGCGAGAAAGGCGACAATTGTCCTACAGGAACTTGAAATAAAGAGTGCCCCATAATACCTATGTCCTAATCCATGATCCACCCGTGTGCCAATTTTTTTGCAAATCCGGGTCCGTACGGGTTTATTGATTAATTATACTTACGGGGTTTTGCATTTATAAATAGGGTATCTACCGTATCCTTTTATTACCAGTGGCCTGCCGCAGCTTCGCTCGGGTAATCAAAGACGGAATTGTAAAAACGACGGATCCTTATTTTATTAACTCTGGAGTGAAACCCGATATTTCCCTACCTATGTTTTCCAGTTGGTGAATTTGCGTGCCCAAGTGTGATCGATCCACGCGCCGACGACGTCGCTCTGAGCGAAACGTTTCGAAAAAATTCAAATTGCCGATTAAAACTGATCCCACATGACACCACAACGCCACCTGCTACGATCCTTGCATACCTACTCATTTTGCTTCGCCCACGTTCACACCCCGTATGCAAGTACTACGCACCTGGCCTGAAGAACAGGTCGATAAACATCACTAATTAGGTCAGTGTATTGTCATTCTAGGGCGTCCCCTATTCCCTCTCCTAGTGTATCCACTCACATCTGCCTTGTAAATAGTATTAGTTACAGTTTATTTGCCTAAACTTCAAAGAAGTTAATAACATGTGGGTAATACCTACTTCCCTCCCTCTAATCTAACAGCTTTATTTCGAATTTTAGGTACGATAATTTCTGAACTTAACGCGAGCGACGCCGCGCGCCCTTGGCAAACGCTAGTTTTTAAGCAGTGGTATACCCATAAACTAAACATACAGGGTGGAAAGTTTAAAAACGGGGCAGTAAGGGGAACTACCTCAACCCGAAAATGGTCTTCGGAGATTATGCATAATTTTTTGTGAAATTTTGACGCCCATTCACGGTTTAAAAAAAATGGTAGCAAAACATGGCCATTTTACACATTTTTTTTTTACACTGTTTCTAATACATACTGATAAAAAACGTCTATGGGACCAACCAAGGTTGGAATACTAAACAGGTGAAGTAGGAAATCATTGTGTGAAAAAAAATCATACAAAATGTGTGGGAAAACTTTTGGCAATTTCTGTTTTTTTAATACTCCAACGTTGGTGGTTCCTATAGAAATATTTGATCAGTATTAAAAACAGGATCGATTGGCATTAATTTTTTTTGTGTAAAATAACCATTTTTTGCAAACTGTAAATTTTTATGAAATTGTGAATGAGTATCAAATGTTTACAAAAAAAAAATCGTGTAGCTGCAATGGTTAAGATAGTTCCCCTTATTGGCTCGCTGAAAGTTTTCACCCTATTTATTGCATCTTAGAATTCTTACACCCGTATCTATAGCCAAGTTAAAGTAATTACTTTAGCTTTTACATTATTAATTTTTTTTTATGCAATAGACAAGAATTTAAACGAAGTTAGAACCATCAAAGAAAGCAAAGCCAAGAATTCTAACTTTTTACAGTTCTAACTTCAAGCAATTACTAAACAACATAATAAAAATCGTATCTTAAAAAATAACATAAACTCAAGTAAACACTTTGACTTGTTTATAGATACCGGTGTTAGAGTGATAAAAATAATTTGAAAAATATATCAATGAAAGGCAATTATTTACAAGTTAGGTAAGTTCCTACTTCTTTGCTTCGTAAGAACGTACTGACTCAGTTACTTTTAGCTGTTTAAAAGCCAATAGGAAGTGTGAATCTTGATTATTTAAATAAGTATTCAAAGTTCAGATTTCAAACTTATCTAGAATGAAAATTTCATGAATTAATGTTAATTGAATATTTATTAAGGTCCTACACAGCATGTTATTACATGCCCCGACTTACCTTCCAAAGTGTTATATTTACACTATAAGAGTTTATCGATTTTTCAAGCTTTTATTAAAATCTACGACAGCATTGCACTATCACACTTCCAAATGAATTTTCGGGTTAAAGTCGACAAAGTGTGAGTTCTATAAAATTTGGAATGAATGAATTGAAGTTTAGGCCATGAACGAACAGAATATTTATTATTCAGTCAACAACTTCCAAGTTTTACCACTTAATGAAGAAAGTTGTGTCTCCAAATTGTGATGACTGTGGTGTGATTGATGATGTTTTTCATATTCTGATGGAGTGTGTCCGGAATGGAAATAGTAGAATTAATGTTTTTGGACGATGTAAAAGCTATAATATTGGCATTTGTAATTCCATCCTTGCTTCTCCTATGTCCGAGAAAGCAAAAGAATTGTACAAGTTAGTTACAAGTAGATCATAAGTTAGTGTTAAATAGATCTTAAGTTACTACTATATATAGATCATAATTAACAAATCTGTTTCCTGCTCTGGGCGATGTGGTCGCTAAGCGACAAAGCCCTTTAATCAAATAAAAAAAAAAAAAAAAAAAACTTCCAAGGCTAAATGTAGCGAGTAGCGACATCTTTTGCAACTATCGGCAAAGCGAACACATTTAGGTTCTTTAGATCGTACTAGGTGGAGATTTATCTCAAACTATACGTAATCTTATTATGTATTATTATAAGTGCGAAAGTTTGGATGGATGGATGTTTGTTACTCAATCACGCCAGAACGGATCTGGATGCAATTATTTTATAGAAGAGAAGTAAGTTGGATGTGGTCATGTATGGGTAATCTACGAGACCACTGATTCAATTAAAAAAAAAAAAACATTAATAGCTGAGGAAGGTAACTACATTATCCCCGAGTATCATAGGCTATGTTTGATACGTTATAATAATTTACGACCTTACGACCATAGCGGGAGCAAATCCGCCGCCAAAATTTAGTTGTAAACAAAGACAACAATATCTGCCTACCCAAGTAGTTAGGGTATCTAGGTGCCGTTTATAATGTCTAGGTACATAAGTTATTAATTATTATGGGTGTTTACTCAAAACTTCTAGTAGACTGAAAACGTTTGTAAAGTTTTGACAAACATAGCCAACTTACTTCTATAAAATAAATGATAAATGATGTTTATTTTGCAAATAGGTTTTTACAAACACTTTTACACGTCTTCTTTTTTAAAACTAGATGAGGCCGGTGTTTCGTATCTGACTACTCTGAGAAGAAACAACCGAAACAAACTCAGAGGTCATAGTCTCTTTTTTTTTAATAGTAGCTGTTGCCCGCACAGCTCGTGCATACATGTATGTATTTACGTCGACTCAAGTTTGTAATTATTGTAGATACCGTACTAGTTTTTATGAGTGTGCGCTGTGCTGCACAAGCTAAGTTTGGGCACATAACGATCTTTATACCTACTTGCTGTAAATAAATAATGTGTAAATTCAAACCAGTACAATTTTATTTACCTTTTTGTTAAAAATGAATCATGATTTATGTTATGGCATATCATTTCACAGGTAAGGAATATTATAGATCTTGTTTACTAACCGTGATAAGTGTGACCATGCCATAGAAGGTTTGTTGACGAAAGCAACTTATGCTTTCGTGTATTTCTGATTGAAACTATTAATATATTTATTAATGTATTAGACATAGAAATTGTACCTATGTATAGCATTATTGAAATAGTAATATTTTTTGTTTGTTACGGCATGCCATCGAAAAAAGAAATGAATCAAGAATGGTTGGATGTAATTAACGAATAAATATAATATTATATATATATATATACATTTAAGTACCTACCAAAAAATCTTTAGTGTGCAGTCTTCATATCATGCCGGCGAATTTTTAAATTATAATGTTTCTAAGCAACGCATGCATTTGTCTCAACAAAATTGTAGTCGTAGCTAACTATCATAACAACATTCCTTAAAAAACGTGGGATACAACACAACAATCTTAGTTTTAAATAATTATGTGTGTAGATACTTAATGAGTTTTCTAGAAAACCTCTTATTTTGTACAGAATATGTACCTACAGTTTTATGTTGTTTTTTTATAGATTGTTATTTTACTATTTTAAGTACCTATGTAACTAAATTAACATAATTTTTATACATAGTACAAACAATAATTTTAAAATCACTTGTTGACGTGATAACCGGACTCAAATCTTCTCTTCCAATTTTTTTTATTCTTCTATGTACAATATTTACAAACTAATAAAAATATGTACAAGTACCTACCAAAAAATAATTACAGAAATACAAATTCGTCCACATTGCTGTCAATAGGAAAAGTGCCAAAACGATTTTTCTTATTTATTATAAAAATACTCGGTTTGTATAATACATCCATGATTTTGAAAAAGACAACCTGTACTACACCCGTAGAATCTTCTTCTTCTTCGTCGTCGTGTCGACGATTCCTTTTTTTAAAAATCAAATAAATTTTGACCAGAACTATGGTTGTTGGTGGTGGGTTCGGACAAGTGTCTCAAAGTGCAGGCGAAATTACACATAGAGCAGGACTTGAGGTGAGCCATAGTTTGTGTTGAGGCACCGCAGTCACACCCTGCTTCATCGGAATACCCCCACTGGACCAAGTTGTATCTGCAGCGGCTCACCTGCCTTTGCAATCGGTTTAAGGTCTTCCAGGTGAGCCATGGCAGCAGGTGTCCTGCTGGGAGTTTTTCTGCATCTTCGACATAATGTGTCGGAAGGGGATGTCTTGACGAACCACAACTTTTTTTTGTAGAATAATAAGCTATGGAGGCAGTAAGCAGCATATGCCGAACATCTAGTGCTGTTCGCCGGGCACACATAGGAGGTTGTCTGTGTTGCCAGGCCAGTAGATGTGATTCAAAGTTCACGGTACGTCGCGCGTCGGAATTATCTGCTGCTGGCTGGCTGTATGACTCTCTGCTCGAAAGCTTGATCGAGTGATGTTGATGACGTCACATTGCTCGAAGGCTGCGGTGACGGCCATTTTGAGGATCCCCAGTATAGTGGTATAAAGAATAGGGTGTAAAGTTATTTATCCTCCATAGAAAAGGGAGGATCATCCGACCAGATGGATGTTGTGTCTGGTGAGCTACTGCCCGACGGTTGATGTCGGGTTTTTCTATATAGTATTAAGTCGCTGATAACTTGCGTGATTAGGAATTTGATGTTGGTTCTTCTTTTGTGCCATGTTACTGTAGTACTTTTTGTAGTCCTGCTACAAGCCTACATCCCAATCCATGGTGTTGTCGTAGGACAATGAGGGTTATCGTTTTTGAGCTTACCAGATAGCGCCACTGTCGAGAAAGGTCCTGTCATTAATACTATTTTATTCTTTAAAGTACCAATAACTTCATAAAAAGTTTATTTAATTACGTTTAACAACATAGTGTAAACTTCAGGTACATATTTACAATATTGTCCCCAAAATTAGCAAGCATGAAACATTTAAAAATCATTCATCCTTCAAGTACTAACAAATTAGAACTCCCAATTTGCCACCTACAATCTTTAAGTCATAATTAATCAGGAATTGCTCAATCTTGACCACACTCGTGAATATTAATAAAACTACGTGATAAAAAGTGCGCAACTCGGGAACACTCTATGATATCTGACATTTCTGAAGACCTTACTCTGCACGAACGCCTCTAGCGGCGAAATCATACGCGATAGCCCCCTTTGTATAGATACACGTTAATTATTTAATTCAGTATTTGTGTGTGTTTCTTTGTTGTGTGGTTGTTTTTTGTTCTAGAGCGTTTGTAGGTTTATAGGATGCATGTCTCTTTTGCCTGCCACAAAAAGCGGCCGAATATTTTGTTCGGCGATTCGCTCAAGCCATTTCTAGAGCTTTTTCCTCTATGTGTAGTAACCATGGAACTAATAAGTACCAAGAGCGCAGATAAGATAAGACCATGTTAGTCAGGGTCAGCTCGAGTCGAGTTGGGTCATAGACATAAAAATACATTTTTTCTATCTCAATGGCTCGGAAGAGTATAATCTGTGGTTAGTTTGTTGCAGTTTGCTTGCTTGTTTTGTTGGTTTATTTCATCAACGCCTTGTTACAAACAGAGTTCTAAGTGATTTAGAAGTTCTATTGTCGAAGAAATATTTGTAATCCAAAACAACATGTCTGTAGCGTTTGCAGCACGCGGCAATCGGCCTCCTTTGAGCCCGGCACAAATCCAAAAGATGTTAGATGAAAACGCTCATCTCATTCAAACCATTCAAGAATATCAAGCAAAAGGTCAACTTATGGAGTGTCATCAGTATCAACAAGTATTACACAGAAATTTGGTCTACTTAGCCTCGGTCGCAGATGTGAATCAAAACATTCAAAGCATACTACCGGTAAATTGCAATTTCAACTAATTTCTAATGATAGATTAACGTGGAGACTGGTTACATGACTAATAAAATTAATCTTCAAAGCTTTTCCACTCTGCAGATTTTGAAGCTCTTAAATACCGTTGTCTACATGATATTCGTAAATTAAGTGTTGGCTTCTATTCGCACAAAGAAATGACTGCACTGCATTAATATAAATACATAGCATAAACAAGGGTGGGCATGGTTTCTTTGTAATTTCCAAGTGTTTTTCTCTTCTTTTGCAAAGGTACTTGGTTATGCTCTGACCATGGTGCTGATCTCCTCTCAGAGCCTGTAGTGTCAAATCATTCTAAAGAAATGAACCCCCTACTATAATTTCTTGCCTTTTAAACATTGTCAGTAACCAAAGACTGTTGTCTGTAAATACCAGTGTGCTATTGAAAAACAAATCTCTCCCAAACTCTGTCAAGCTTAGAATTCGGGTTTGGTTTTAGTCTACAAAATCTCCTAAAATAAATAGTACTGAATTAGTGCCAAAACCAAATGAATAGTGCTCCATAATTAGTTTAATACAAAATAATTACTTAAGGATGTCAACTTGAAGAAGCTGCCAGTGTGTAACTATTTTCAATAAAATAGACTGAAATAATAATACAATGCATACATTCTTTCTGTGTGGTTAAGCAGGCATTAACCATTAATTATCATTTTGAAATAATAATAAAATGAAAAAATTGAAGACATTTATGACATCCACCAACTTGTACTAGGCTTGCTGAGTGCTTTATATTAGACTTCTTCTCTTGGGAGCACACTTGTGATGCAGCATTGGGAACTTTTATAGGCTGTTCATAAGAAAGCCAAATCTTTAATATTTAACTGTTTTACCCATAATTTTGAAATGTTAACACTGAAACAAAAACTGCTTGTTACAGCCTCCTCATCAGCTAGCTGCTGGAAACTCACAAGCACCTCCTATCAATTCACCATCTCCGAGTGGTGGTGATGTTTCTGGGGGAGCTCAACCATCTTACAGACCACCTGGGGTCTCAACAACACCAACAAGACCTACACAATCTTATGGGCAACGTCCATACCCACAGAATCAATATCAAGGACAGTATCAAGGTACACCAGGTGTATACCCACCACAACCAGGTTATGGACCACCTAGTCAAGGTTATGGACCTCCAAATCCTCCTCAACAACCACAGGGTTACCCTCCAAACTCAAACTATGGTCCCCCTATAACAACTTCACCAAGTAACTATCCACCATCAACACACCCAGGCCCAGGTTATCCGCCATCTTCAGCACAACAACCCTATGCCCCACCTCCTGGCAGTCCAGCTGCTGCTGGGACTCCTTATCCTGTACGTGGTGCAGCGCAACCAGCATATACTGGGAATTCAGCCTATCCACCATCACAAACTGGCTCTAATTATTCAAATGTTGGGGTCAGTACTTATAACAATTCTACTGGATCCCAACCTCAACCGTACCAGTCCCAACCGTTCCCAAACACAACACCAACATCAGCTTATAGTACGACTCCCACATCACAGCCAAATCGTTCTCCTCAACCGCCACCTACTGGTTATTCATCGCAAAATCCACCTACTTCAGGTTATGGATCTCCATCTGCCCAATCCCCAACATATAATTCTAGCTCTCATGGGAATAATGCACCTCCTTCTTCTGTAGCATCTGGGGCACCTTCATCGAGCGGCCCTCCTGGCCAACAATATCCTCCTCCTGGACAGGCGTCACCCTACCCACCAGCTACTCAGCCTCCTTACTCTAACCCATCATCTCAACCTGGAAGCCCTGCGCCACCTGTTTCTACAGCACCTCCTCCACAAGCGTCATACCCACAAAATCCGCAAAATTATCCTCCAGCAGGAGGTGGTTACCCCCCTCATGCTTATCAGCAAGGATATCCCCCAGCTCAATATCCTCCATCTCCTTACCCATATGCTCGTGCACCAACACCTGGAGCCCCCCCTCCTGGTGCTCCGCAACCTTATCCAGGATATGGGTTCCAACCGCCTACCCAACAGTAAAAGATAAGGCTATTGTAATGTTAAGTTCGACTATTACTTAATGTTTTCATATCAAAATGAAAAATGTTTGATTTAAAGAAATATACAGGGTGAAAGGGACATCAAGCACAAATGGTTACTACGTATACAGTATGTTATTCTGAACTCCCCCACATAGAAATTTACATCAGTTACTTAATTTAATACAGCTGTTACATTCATTTTGATCATGTAGGTATTGTACTTTTTAGGAAACAGATTAAAAAAAGAAAAAGTCAATGATCAAAATGTATGGGACAATGGTGCCTTTTTATTTTTAACGAAACTCGAATGATTATTGCAATAATGAAGGGTGTGATTTTGTAAAAATAACAGGTTCGATTCCTGGCTCTGAACAAAGCTTTTTAAAAAATTTAATACTGCTGTTTTATTCACCTCCAAAATCTTTTAATAAGATCTTGGTCCCTTTGACCACTTTGCTCTATTACCAATAGTTTTGTTTTTTGGGTTTGAAGAGCAAACGAAGATAATCACCCCATAAACTGAATTCTCAGTCCGGACAGTTCCGAGCTTTATCGCCATATACTAAATACATGGTAATCATTGGTGCGTCGATGTCCCTTCCACCCTGTTGATGTCGCAGAATAATTACAAAAAAACTTTTTCTGTGAAAATCCTAGAATTTTTTGAAAACTGAAATCTAATGAAAGGTTTTTGTAGTGTTATAAGATATTTTCGGAATTTTTAAAAATAAACCATCCTGTTTATAACATTTGGAAACTTGATTGCTTATTGGCCATTCTGAGTCAATCATAAAAAAATATAAAACTAAATACTCACTATATTGAGTTTTTCATAATTTCTAAGTAATTTTGCAAAGTATACAAATCGGCGAAATATTAGAAACTTAATTGTGACGCGACGTTGCCAACTTTGCCCGCGAAATTCAAAGCGCTTTGAATTATTTGGCTTGCCTAACTTCCGCCATTTTATTTTGTCAAAATAGCGGCCACGCATAAAACCTGTATCAATCAATAGCTGGCATCAATACAAACAAGTTTTGTATGGAACCAAATCTTTTAATCGCGAAAACGTGACGTTTTAGAAGACTTTGTCTTATGCAAAACTTGTTTGTATTGATTTCAGCTATTTATTAATACAAGATTTATGCATGTCCGCTATTTTGAAAATAAAGTAAAATGGCGAAAGTTAGGTAGGCCACGCTTCATACAAAAATCTTCCAACCCCTTTGTTACGTTTTTTGCAATTTGTAGGTCATTGTCGGATTAAATGTTGATTAAAATATGATTATCGGCTATAACTAATTAAGTTTTACTGAGTTATAATCATTTACACAACCATCTATGTTCATTTAACCACATTGAATGACTTTTTCATGAAATAGTCATTCAACGGGGCAAAATGATTATAGGGTGGTTTTGATGATTTTAATGATTATAATTCTGTAAATACATACTTTTTAGGGCCGCGAATAATATTTTGTTCAATGTACAGCCTGACCCTGACCGGCAAATTGCAAAAAACTTAAGGGGCGGGCTACCCTGGCGCTTCCAACCGAATGCTTTCTGGGAAAAAATCTGTTGGCCTCGCAGGCTTTCCATTGGTTAAATGAAGTCTGTGGAATTCCTTACCGTGTCCATATTGAAACTAAAGTACCTAAGTATGGCATCTTAAGATAAAAATCATATCGACGATCAAAAACCACGGAAGCAAGCAGATATTATCAAGCGCCCAATGTTATTGGGGTCCCCCCAATAAAATTGTGGGTTGTATTTATTAACCGATGACCAAAATGAGTGGAGCACTGTGGTGCTATTCCATCAATTTTTCCAACCATTCCTAAAACGATTATAATGGTGAAGGCCCGTTAAAGCTCATTGTATGTGACCATAACTAAGTCCCAGTCTGCCCCCGTATTCACAACGCTTCGATTCGATATCTTTTTTGGCATTACGAAAACGAGCGAGATAAACATACGACTTTCCGAATACTCAAAACGTGGAACGAAGTTTATAGTGGTCGGATTTTCATGGTTTTCAAGTGTAGAGAAGTAAAAAAATCGTACGCGAATTTTTTTTTTTAATTTTCTTTGGTTTTTTTTTATTTATGAATAACTTGAAATTTGACAAATTTATATAGTGGCGTAATAGTGTGACCTGTGTGTACCCAATTTGTTCATTGTTGTCGACGTAATGCGTATATCAATGTATTTTTTACATTTCCTATTTTCTTCAATTGTTTTAAATTTCCGAATTTTAAGACTAAGATTTCTTTTGTAATTGGTAACTGATACGTTTTCACAGATATTAACTGGGCAAGAAAATATTTAAGAAAATCAGATTTATGAATAAAGTGACTTATAATTCATTCGCAAATATCATACAATCGTCTATAAAGGCAATTTAAAAAAAATGTTTCTTTGGAACTCAATGTACAAATTATTGTCCAAATTCTCATTTTAGTAGCTATCTAATGTAATAAGGTATAATACGAGTACCTAGAAGGATATTTAAGGATACTTGTTGAATATTAGTTACTGCTGAAAAAGTAAAACACAAAAGGAATTATCGCTAAGAATGGGGAGCGATATCGGTATTGATATTTAATGAGGCGCAGATATCCAAGCTCGCAACCACAGATATAATAAATACAGGAGATATGATTTGTAAACAAATGTATTCGAGTTCAGATGTCGCCGTGTTCTCCCCACTTAATTCACTAACACAAAAGCAAAAACTATAAGAACGGCACACGAGCTCATATTTCTCCCGCACACAAAGAAACTTACAGCAACACTAATAAACTCACTAATAGAACACAGGCATACATGGGGCGGGGCTTCTACCTATAGCTACGGACTCAGAATAAACACACATCGCAACTAGTGATGTGAAGAGGTAATCGTAGAAAAAATAGTATCGATGAAATTCAGTTACCTTTAATCTGCCCTTTTTATATATAAAAATATAGTACTATTTTTGCACCTGAATTCGAGGTGGCTCAAAGTGAGACGAACATATCGTGTTATTTTTTGTGGGAAACCAGTTTGGACCTTTTCCTGTCGCATTTATCCACTTTTCTTTTATTTTTGGATACTTCGGATAGCTAAAATGTTAAAATAAGTACCTCACATTAGTAAACAACAGCTATAAAGTTCCATGTAACAAAAATAGTCTAATTTTTTACCCTTGTGTAATCATTCGTACTAAGGGATCGTATAAAATATCGACAACCACAAAAGTGACATCACCTCTCTAATTATCTACCTAAAACACACCCGCTTCACGAAACTATCGTGTGAGTGAGAGTATCAGTAAAACACTTATCCATTGCACTATTAGACCAGCCGATTCATTGATCGATTTGTATTAAGCAAACAATGGTTGTTGTTCCTAATGAAAATAATTGCTTTTGGTACTTTATCGTGTTTCTAGTATCACGAAGTAATGTTTTAATGAATTTAATAAGAAAAACAATCATATTTTAGTATTTACGTGTTAAATGAGATGCCATCTTTCGTATAATTCACAATAGAGGTGTTATTTTTGCAAACAACCTCTGTACAACGCGGCATTTTGTAAAAAATCACAAGCAGTGAAGACGTCGCAAGTTGACATTCGACTAATGGCCGAAACTGGCAACAAGTCTCTTTGCGGCTAGATGCGTTCGCAAGCGCCACGCCTCCTTGCCATATCTCCTGTATTTATTATATCTGTGCTCGCAACTAATCCTAGACAAAAAATTGTGAGAAATTGGTTACGTTATAATTAAACGTCAATTTTTGAAAAATTACTAGCGGCTCCGTTCCACCTTCGTCAGCAATAATGAACATTTATCGAGTAGGTACCGCCGAGTATTTTTTTTTAGTTTTTGTTCTCTGTGGATAGCTGATTATAATAAGTACATATATTTCAGGATTTTATAGGTGTAAATAGACCCTTAACGAAGCCGAAAGTCACTTGCTCTCCCCGTCATTGCGATATTTTTTTTGTTCTGGACCATACCCGGGAAATTTCTAGTTACGAAGATATTGGAGGGCAAAGTACCAAGTTTTTTTTTAATATCAGTTATTAAGATTATAACCAGAGATAGGAATAGGTACAGTATATTTGCCTAAACTTCAAGGAAGTAAGTAACGTGTGTACACGTGTGTGTGTGTTATAACTCCGTATAAAATCCCGGAATGATTTTTAAGTTTCGAAATAAAGCTGTTAAGAGCGTTTACGCCGTCCATGCGCTGTTTGACTCCAAAACAGTACTTTTCAAATTCTCTAATACCATTAATTATTTTTGAAGGCTGATGACAATATTCTTAGTGACAACAAATATTTACCCTACTTATTTTATTTATTAAAACTTACCTATTTTATTTTTATATGTATAAGAACATAAATTGTTTTTAAAGTTAACGCCAACCTGTTGTATTTCCCTCATAACAGGTTTCACTAAGAGGAACATCACGTCAGGTTAAAATATAATATAAAATAAACATAAGTAAATCCGTACAAAGTGATTTATTTGAATAGAATAATAAATATTTATTAATCAATCACAAATCAATAATAATTTGACGACCCGAATGGCGCAGCGGTACTGAGGCTGCCTTACGTTCATAGGGTTCCGGGTTCGAATCCCGGTAGGAGCAAGTGTTTGTGTGATGAGCATGGCCATTTGTTTCCGAGTCATAGATGTTTATTTGTATAATAAGTATGTATTTACAAACAAAAAGTATCTATGTAGTATATCAACTATCTGGTGTCCACGACACAAGCCTCGTTGCTTAGTGTGGCACTAGATGGCGCTGTGTGTAATGTCCAGCGATATTTATTTATTTAATTAATGAAGTAGGGTTTCTTTCTAAAGTTTAGATCAACAAATTCATGTTAGAATAAATAAAAACGACTTTAATATTAATCATAATAAAAGCTATACTTGCAATATATTATTAAATATGTACTTATTTTATGCACTTGTAATTTAGTCATCCGTGTACGTTCAAATTCAAATTTACTACAACAATCGCACTCGAACGGATCAAAGTGGGTTACTTTGACTATAGCGCAAGAGAACGCGTCAGCGCTACGCACACAGTCACGCGCGCTTCTGGGTGCGTAAAAAATGCATTGAATAACCTAAACTTGACTTCACGCGATAGACGTAAACGCTCTTAAATTAGAGGGTGGTATTTCTCCACATGTTACTTCCTTAAAGTTTAGGCAAATATACTCTACCTATTCTGATATCTGGTTATAACTTTACTTTAAACACCTCCATGATCCTGTTTACTATTCAATGTATCCATCAGCACAATGTTTTGAGCGCGCCCAAAAAAATTTTGTCGTTTCCCAGCAATAATTTTGTGGAAAAGTATCAGTTGTCAATGACAAGACTTAGTCTTAAAATTCGGTATTTTAGAAATAATTGAAGAAAATAGAAAATTTACAAGAACAAACTTGAATTTGCATTTCATAGACAACAATTAACAAGGGAACAAACCAAATTGACGTTTAATAAATGCACACAGGTCACACTATTACACCACAATATAAATTCGCCGAATTTCAAGTGATTCAGTAACGAAAAAAATATTGAGAAAAAGTCGCGCGAATTTTTTCTTTAACTTCTCCACAAATCTAGCAACTCAATAAAAAAAATACCACTTATAATCCAACCAATATAAACTTCTTTACACCTTACTGCCTAATTGCACTTGAATACGGGTGTAAAAAAAACATGCCGCGAACACAAATAGCGTGTTCAATAATTAAATTTGGATTGTCACCGTAAGATTTAAGTGTAAATATTATTATAAATAGGTAGAATAAGTATTATTTAAATGTGACTTTTTTGATAGAAATAAAATCTTTGTGGGTTCTTCAGCGCATCGCTCATAATGCTGGATTAACTTATTTTACTTCTATCAAATAGTAACATTTCGAAATGTACGTATTTAATATTTTATTCATAAAGGAGTGTCCAAACAGAGCGCGCAGTGCTGGACATTCGCAGAACACAATTTCTGGCGCGCGATTATAGCAACAAGTTTTTGTTTTTTGTCTTCAATATGTTTTTCGGAGCCTTTTTATTTGTCCCAAAAATGTTACAATCTACTTAAAAAAAAAACACAAAGCTTGAAAGCGGTGACAAATAAGGTGAATCAATCAACCAAAACTCGCCAACTTCCGAAGCTAAAGTTATTTTGCACTTTTTTTTAAGTCATCAGTTGTTTTTTGACGAGATTCCCGCGACATTCGTCCAATCAGAGCGAGCCGCGCTTATTTGGACACGCCTTAACAATAACTTTTTAAATGACATTAAAAATAAAAAGAATTGGTATTATTATGTTTCTGTGTGAATAAAAACAATGCTTGAATAAATGTTATTTTATTTTAAATGATTGTGTTAGAGTAAAACCTCCTACGGATTTTTTTAATGTTGGTAATCTTCCGAACATCGTATAAAAAAAATAGAACATAACATTGTTAAAATACCGAGTAAATTAAACTTAATGGGTGAACTGGCATATTCAGACACAGCCGTATATTTGTAGCTAGGTCTTTGCCTACATTAACAAAGTAATTGTTGACTCTGTTTGCTGATGCATGTTTGTCATTTTCGAGTTGCTGCAGTTCCTTCAATGGTGAGGGTGTAGATTTTGAGTGCGTTATGGATTTAACTAAGTCCCATGTTGCTTTGGAGTTGTTTTTTCTTTTCATAAATTCAGTTTTCTCGTAATTTATTTTCAATTTCCGGAGCAAAGAATTACAGTAATTGCGGTAGCGAGAATACGTTACTTTGAGGATGGAAATCTCAAAAACTAGGGCACCTAGCGAAGATCTGTTATCTCCCAGATTTAGTCGGCAATTTGTCGCCAAGCCACAGATTTAGTCGGGTCTTAGTTTAGAAGATATAATGAGTAAATTTAATTAAGGTATAGTCCAAGAGCTAGATCGAAGAGTTTACGAAACGTTGGCAAGGGAAAAAATATTTCTAGTAATGTGTAATATAATACTTCTAGTTTATCGGTCTTAAGTCCTTAGAAATGTCAGGAAGAGATAAATTCTCAGTTGATACATGTTTTTGTGTTTTAAAATTATTTTTGTTATCAAAATTAAAATCCCTGATGGTGGCCAAGCCAGTGTCAGTCACACCTACCACAGAATTAATTTAATTTTCTTTCTTTCTTACTTAAGCCGTTTGATCGAGTACTAGGGCTGCCCGGAAAGAAAAAAAAAATACGGAACATACTTTTTTAAAGTTTTATTGTATTTATGAGTTCTACAGTTGTTTCATTTTAATGTAATGTCTTGTAAAGGGGTTGGAAGATTTTTGTATGAAGCGTGGCCAAAATAGCGGCCACGCATAAATCTTGTATTTATAAATAGCTGAAATAAATATGTAAACAACTTTTGAGTGAGATAAAATCTTATAAAGCGTCATGTTTTCGACATATAAGCTATCCAAGTTAGAATCTATTCACAGATGGCACAATCAGTACAACTTGATTTTATTAGCCACACATAAAACTTGTATCAATATCAATAGCTGACATTATTACAAACAAGTGTTTTATGAGAGAAAATCTTCTAAAGCGTCACATTTCCGAAATATAGGCTTTCAAAGTTCTGCTGATGGCAATGATTGTAACTTAGATGGCTTATATGTTGGAAACGTGGCGCTTTAATAGTTGTAAGCGCTAGTAAACTTATAATATGTTAAAGTTACTTTATTATTACTTACATATAAGTGAATCTCTGAATTAAGACTTAACCTGGTTTCTAAATGGGAATTTGTAAGATCTATAAAATTATGCAAACAGTAAAGAAAATTTCAGTCAAAAAGTATTTCATTACTATATTAGAATAGATGACAGTTCTAATTCAAGCCATAAAAGGAAATTACACTATTTTTATATAGATGTAAAATTTCCTGCTTTTGACCCTTTAAGAATAGCTTAATTATTCGACAGTTCCGGGGCGTGTGTCAAATATTTAAAATGATCATTTAATCATTGAACGTACCCAGCATACGCTCCGAGCGCGATGAAAATATAATACTCTATTAGTCTACAAGTAAGTGGCATAACGTAAGTAGCTTGCTGTTTATTTATTGTATAGTGTCTTTTCCTATGATCTAATTAGAATTTTAATTTTCTTCATAAGTAATGGACTGCTCCTCAAAAGGTTGGACAGAATTATCGTAATATTCCAACGGTAGATCCTCAATAAATGGTTGGGTAGGAAAAGCAGGCGATGTCGTGTGTTTCTTCAATGGAAGGACTGTGTCAAATAAATAGCACATTGCACCCGTTTCTCCGGGTATAGCTACACCTAGTGTCCAGATCACATTGTGCCTTGTGTTTATACGCAGAATTTTCACACCACGTAGTATCCTCCATCTAAAAAAATATATTCAAATAAGGTATCATTTGAAGATCGATGAGGCTCAAAGAAAACTTAGTGACACATCTTATTGGCCCATGGTAATTGTTTGATCATGGCATGGCATGCCATTTTTTATTAGTGACCAACCGAAGCTTCGGTTTCAGCCACAGTTTCGGTTTAGGCCAAAATTATCGGCCGAAACACGGTATTTGTCGTATGTCGTTCGGGTTAACTTCGTTGTTGGTGATCGCCAGCTGAGTTCGCCGCTGTTTTCGGCCGATAATTTTTGTCTAATAAATGAAAAATAATGTTTGTTCGTATTGTATGCGCTGCCATATCGTTCATTGATTGCGATAAAACTTGTTAATCTATTGCTTGCACTTGCGCGAAGGTTTATGCATATTTCTTAACTTTAAAAAAATACGCAAATAGCAAGTACGATATAAATAACTATTTTTGTTACATACCTAGTTTAATTTTAGCATTTTACGGATACTAGTTTGTGTAAAAATACATTTAAATTGAACACGCCATAAAAAAAAAACAATTTCATATGTTTAAATAAGTCTCGGTTTCGGCCGAAACTGGGTCAGGCCAAAGGTTCGGTTTCGCCAAAAAATCCTGTTTCGGTCGGACGCTATTTAAAATTGACATAAGCGTTTGAAAATGATAATAATAGTGGTTCAAGCTTCAAGAAGGGTAAATATTCATACTTGAATGCATTATTATAATGATGCTCAAAAAATAAGGTAAGTAAACAGGGTGTTTGGTAGAAGGACCGACACAATTTTGGGTGTCATTAGATAGCACTGAAAAGATTATTTTTTATAAAATCAATTTTATTATTAAACAATTTCGTATTTAACTTAATTTTAAGATTTTTGAAGCAGATATAATTTTCTAGAAGAAATGTACATTGCAGATAACATCCAAAAATTTGTAAGAGAAATGCGACTTTCTACCAAACACCCTGGAAGAAAGGCATCTTAATACTAAATTTAACAAGATTTAAGAAAAACAAAAATTTAGGGTGATTTAGACAACAGTCAGAACAATCACATTAGTGTTCTCTTCGGAATAAATATTACCACTTCTTTCCATCTCGTTCACGCAAAGTAAGTTTTTACTTTTCTAACATAAAAGTACACACCTGTTTCCCATGTGCCCAGGCATCTTCGTACCAGGCCATACTCGTGCTTTTTCACCTCCAGCGCCAATATTTCCTGGTCTTCTATGAGTTTTGGTGACGCCATGAGATGCTGGCATTCCTTTAAATCCCCAACGCTTCATTACTCCTTGGAATCCTCGATCCATTCTGAAATTCATTTTTATCTCCCTTGAAACGGCGTTTAGACTAAAAGTGATCCAAGGTCCGATGACCAAAGCCCGAGAATGTAAACGAATTAATATACAAAAAAAAAACAGTCAAGTTCTTAAGAGCGTTTACGTCTATCGCGCGAAGTCAAGTTTAGGTAATTCAATGCATTTTTTACGCACACAAAAGCGCGCGTGCCTGTGTGCATAGCGCTGGCGCGTTCTCTTGCGCTATAGTCAAACTAACACACTATGATCCGTTCGAGTGCAATTGTTGTAGTAAAATTTAATTTGAATTTGAATTTGAACGTACACGGATTACTAAAGTACGGGTGCATAAAATAAGTATTCAATAATATATTGCAAGTATAGCTATAATTATGATTAATATTAAAGTCGTTTTTCAGTTATTCAAACATGAATTTGTTGATCTAAACTTTAGAAAGAAACCGAACTTCGTTAATTATTATTGATTTGTGACTGATTAATAAATATTTCTTATTCTATTCAAATAAATCACTTTATACGGATTTACTTACGTTTATTTTATATTGTTACGTCGTACGTACGAGATCTTTCGAGAAAGGACGTGATTCAGTGTGTTTGCGCTAAAAACTTCGAGAAGCGTGCCATTATTATTAGTTCCAAGTTAAGTAGGTAACTACTTATAAAAATATTAGGAATTGTCATTGTAATTTCGACCGTACGCCGAGGGCATAAAGTACCTACTTCTTTATTCGGTACAAGTAGGTTATTATTTTTTTTGCCTACTACTTGGTAATGTTTTTTTGTTGATGTTTTTATCGAACCGTTCTACACATCGCCGGAATGTTCGTGAATAATGGGGTAGTATAAAAAGCACAAGCGCCGACACACAAGAGTAGTCTGATTCAGGCGATACAACGGAGCGAATCGAAGTGAACTAGAAGTGCGATATCTAAGCGAATAGTGATCAGTAGTGTACTTGTGATTAAGATTTAAGTGTTTTGTGTTTAATAAAGTTATTAAATTGTCTGATTGGTAGTAATTAATTTATCCCATACCCAGCTCGTAACAATTTGGTGTCAGAAGTGAGGGATAAATTATGCCAATTCTACCGAAGGACGACACGGACGGTATCCGTACCAGGAGTCAGCGACAGCAGGACATGGACCAAAGGCGGTTTGGAGATTCCCCAACACAGACACCGGGTGGTGTCCAGCCTACGTCAGTGCCAGTCGCTGGCCCATCCGCAGTTTCTACAGCATCAATGGCGCCAGACTTGTCAGCTTTAATGGCGCTGCTACAGGAGCAGGCTCGCCGTCAAGAAGAGCAGGCTCGCCGTCAAGAAGAGCAGGCTCGCCGGTTGGAAGAGCAGTTGCAGCGAGACAAAGAGGAGCAGGCTCGCCGTCAAGAAGAGCAGGTTCGTCGGTTGGAAGAGCAGTTGCAGCGAGACAAAGAGGAGCAGGCTCGCCGTCAAGAGGAGCAGGTTCGCCGGTTGGAAGAGCAGTTGCAGCGAGACAAAGAGGAGCAAGTCCGCCGCCAAGACGAGCAGATGCTCCTCATAAAGGATCTTCATGCAACTTTTGGCAAAGACCTAAAGGTGATGAAGGATCAGGTACAGCAGCACGAGAATCGCCTCTCAGAAGCCGAAGTTCAGATCGCTGGGGTGAAGAAGGCTTTGGGGGAACTGAAGACTGGAGACTTGACTGTAGCTTCAGTAGTTGCTGCACCTTCAGCGCGGGGCTTTAAGGTGCCTCCATTCGATGGCACATCTTCGTGGTCGGCTTATAAAATTCAATTTGAGGCCGTTATGAAGGCGAATGGATGGACAAAACCGCAAGCCATGACCGCGCTCACCTTGGCCCTCCGAGACCAGGCCCTTAATATTCTTGAGGCGCTCGGCGAGAATGTAACCTACGAGCAGCTGCTGGAGGCGTTAGAGTCCAGATACGGTGACGCGCACCTGGAGCACGTATTTCGTGCTAAGTTGAAAGATCGTGTTCAACGTAGTGGCGAGAATTTACAGCAGTGGGCCCTCGAAGTTGAAAAGCTGGTTCGGAAAGCATACCAGTCTGCCCCTGCACTTATCGATGGGAATCTGGTACAAGCGTTCGTTGATGGAATACGCGACCTAGAAGTTAGAGCCGCTGTGAGACTTGGGCATCATGAGGCGCTGAAAGACGCCTTGGCCCATGCCCTAGAAGTAGAGGCAGTGAGGCAGGACCACCGAACGCACCGCGTCAGAGAGGTTGTAGCATCTCCTGTACGCGACCGGCCGCAAGGGTACAGTCTTAGGTGCTACACTTGCGGAGAAAGGGGTCATCTTCGGTCAAGCTGTCCTAAGCGCGGCACTCCGAGAGAAGATCAGCAGGGAAGGGTGGCTGAAGTGACTGCCCAGCCACAGCAGGGAAACGAGTAAATGCCAGGACTGGGGGGCGAGTGCTGGCTGGTATTGAAAAGGCCCCGAGAATCTTGATCTCGCAAGCACATGATGGGAACAGCCTGACCATCAAAGGCGAAGTCAATGGAACACCATGCAAACTGACGTTGGATACTGGAGCTTCTCACACGGTCGTCAATTCTCATCTAGCAAGTCGGTTCCTTGGGGACTACGTCAATAACCACGACCGTATACGATTACTAACAGCTACCGGTCAGCACATAATCGTCCGAGGAAAAAAGGAGGTGGAGTTAAAATTGGGTGATAGAACTTACCAGCACAATGTCATCGTGGCCGATATAGTGGACGATTGCATCTTGGGCTTGGACTTCATGCGGAAACATCGTTGCGAGATCGACGTTGATCAAGGAGTATTGAAATGTGGTTCACATGAAGTCTTCATGGAAGGTGCACCATCAGGAAAAGTGTACTGCTTGAAAGAGATTGTTCTTCCTCGCAGATCAGAAACAATTGTGCCAATTAGATTACCACAGAATTCTGGACACAAAAATCGAAGTGTTCTGATAGAAAGGGTGAACAATGACTTCCCATGGAAGATGGCACGTACTCTGGTCAAGGCCACCAACGTCTCAGCAGTACGCATACTGAATCCAAGTTACAAGGAGCATGTGATCAAGAAGGGCACCTTGATCGGTACTTGCGAGGAAGTAGCTTGGATGCGTCAATTGCAGGATCCGTCTACCGGAAATAAAATTCGTAGTGCAAAATTTGACGTGTCAACGCTTTTGGAAAACTGCGATCTAACTAAAGGAGAAATGGACAAGGCTAAGGAGATGTTACTTCAGTACGCCGACATTTTCTCTTCAAACGATGCTGACATAGGGAGAACTGGACTTGTTCAGCATAAGATTAATACAGGCCACGAGCTACCAATCCGTCAGCGACCAAGAAGACTGCCAGTTGCACGAGAAAAAGAGGTGGAAACCATGATTGAGGGAATGGTGAAGGACGGTGTTATAGAGCCTTCATCGAGTCCATGGTGTTCTCCTGTGGTCCTGGTAAAGAAAAAGGACGGCAGTATGCGCTTCTGTGTGGATTATCGACGACTGAACGACGTCACGAAGAAGGACAGCTACCCGCTGCCTAGGATCGATGACACACTGGATACGCTGACTGGTATGAAGTGGTTTACCACACTTGACCTGAAAAGTGGCTACTGGCAAGTAGAAATAGACCCCAAGGATAAGGAGAAAACTGCATTCTCAACAGGAAAAGGGTTGTGGCAGTTTAAAGTTATGCCATTCGGTTTGTGCAATGCTCCTGCGACGTTTGAAAGGTTGATGGAGCAAGTACTCGCCGGATTGATTGGAGACGCATGTCTTGTATATCTAGACGACATTATCATCGTGGGCCGTACATTTGAAGATCACCTTAAAAACCTCAAGCGAGTGCTGTCGAAAATCCAAACAGCAAATCTCAAGTTAAGTCCGAAAAAGTGCTCGTTTTTCAGACAGCAAGTAAACTTTTTAGGACACATAGTTTCGGGGGAAGGTGTTCAAACAGACCCGGAAAAAGTAATCGCCGTCAAGGATTGGCCAGTTCCGAAAGACAAGACACAGGTCAGAGCCTTTCTGGGTTTGTGCTCCTACTATCGAAGGTTTGTCAAGAATTTTGCCGACATTGCGAAACCTCTGCACAAACTCACTGAGGAAAAGCGGCAATTCTGTTGGGACGAGAACTGCGACGTCGCATTTCAGGAATTAAAGAAACGTCTGTGCAATACACCTATTTTGGGATATCCTGACACTGAAAATGACTTCATAGTTGACACAGATGCAAGTAATACTGGAATTGGGGGCGTGCTGTCTCAACGGAAAGGAGACCAAGAGGTTGTGATAGCTTACTTCAGCAAGTCTTTATCCAAACCAGAAAGAAATTACTGCGTTACAAGACGGGAGCTACTCGCCGTAGTAAAGACATTGCAGCACTTCAGTAAATATTTGCTGGGACGTAAATTCCAATTACGAACTGACCATGCTGCACTGAAGTGGCTATTACAGTTTAAGAATCCAGAGGGGCAAGTGGCGAGATGGATTGAACTACTACAAGAGTTTGACTTCATAACTGAACATCGCAGTGGGAGAACTCACGGTAACGCAGACGCCTTGTCAAGAAGACCTTGTCCTGAAGACTGTAAGCACTGTGCCAGGCAAGAGACTAAGGAAGTAGTGTCCGTGAGGATGCTTAGAACAGATCTCAGCGATGAATGGAAGGAAACCCTACAGCAGGCTCAGCAAAATGACTCGGACATCAAACCGATCTTCGAGTGGATCAAAGCTGGTGCTCCTAAACCTAAGTGGAGTGATGTGGCTGCGATGAGTTCCATCACGAAGAGTTATTGGGCGCAATGGAACAGCTTGGTGATCCAGGATGGAGTCTTGTGCCGTAAATGGGAAAACGCTCGAGGGGACAGCTGTCATCTACAAATGGTTGTCCCTAAAGCTAAGGTACCAGATGTTCTACGGCTCTACCATGATGGATGTTCAGGAGGACATATGGGGGTAAAAAGGACTCTACTAAAAATTCGAGAACGCTTTTACTGGATCCACTGTCGAGATGATGTGGAGGACTGGTGTCGCAAATGTACCAGTTGTGCGGCCGTGAAAGGACCCCACACACGCAGCCGAGGTGCATTAAAAGTGTACAACGTTGGAGCCCCTTGGGAACGGATAGCACTAGACGTTGCGGGACCATTTCCAGAAAGTGAGAGCGGAAACAAGTACTTTCTGGTGGTCATGGATTACTTCACAAAGTGGCCAGAAGTCTTCGCCATTCCTAATCAAGAGGCTACAACTGTCGCAGATAAATTAGTTCAGGAAGTTTTCTGTCGTTTTGGAGTACCCTTAGAAATACACAGCGATCAAGGAAGGAATTTTGAATCGCAAGTATTTCAGGAAACTTGTCGATTGATGGGTACCTACAAAACCAGAACCACCTCTTACCACCCACAATCTGATGGAATGGTGGAACGATTCAACCAAACGTTGGAAAGATATCTGGCAAAAGTCGTGGAAAGCAGGCAAAGGGATTGGGACAAGCACATACAGCCGTTTCTACTGTCCTTCCGCAGCGCAGTCCACGAAAGTACGACTGTGACGCCAGCATTCGCGAACTTTGGAAGGGAATTACGGTTGCCTGCAGATTTAATCACTGGAACTTCCCCTGATGCTCCACGTAGTGTAACAGATTACGCACATGATTTGCGTAACAAGTTGAATGATGTTTATGAGCATATCCGACAATCCGGCCAACAGATGTCTGAGAAGATGAAGACCCGTTATGACCGCAAGGCAAACAGTAGGGCTTTCGACGAGGGTTCACTGGTGTGGTTACATAACCCAGTGCGGAGCAAGGGGAGGTCTCCGAAATTGCAAGCAAAATGGGATGGACCATACCGAGTCGTGACTAGGATCAACGATGTCACCTACCGAATACAGAAGGGTCTACGAGGTGCGCCTAAGATTGTTCATGTAGACCGATTGGCCCGATACTACGGGGCTAATGATGCTCGGGACGAGCATGTCTAAGGAGGGGGCAGTGTTACGTCGTACGTACGAGATCTTTCGAGAAAGGACGTGATTCAGTGTGTTTGCGCTAAAAACTTCGAGAAGCGTGCCATTATTATTAGTTCCAAGTTAAGTAGGTAACTACTTATAAAAATATTAGGAATTGTCATTGTAATTTCGACCGTACGCCGAGGGCATAAAGTACCTACTTCTTTATTCGGTACAAGTAGGTTATTATTTTTTTTGCCTACTACTTGGTAATGTTTTTTTGTTGATGTTTTTATCGAACCGTTCTACACATCGCCGGAATGTTCGTGAATAATGGGGTAGTATAAAAAGCACAAGCGCCGACACACAAGAGTAGTCTGATTCAGGCGATACAACGGAGCGAATCGAAGTGAACTAGAAGTGCGATATCTAAGCGAATAGTGATCAGTAGTGTACTTGTGATTAAGATTTAAGTGTTTTGTGTTTAATAAAGTTATTAAATTGTCTGATTGGTAGTAATTAATTTATCCCATACCCAGCTCGTAACAATATTATATTTTAACCTGACGCGATGTTCCTCTTAGTGACACCTCTTATAAGGGAAATACAATAGGTTGGCGTTAACTTTAAAAACAATTTATGTTCTTATTTACAAAAAAATAAGTAAAAGTTTTAATAAATAAAATTCGTATGTAAAAAAATTGGGTAGATATTGGTTGTCACTAAAACTATTGTCAGTCATCAAAAATAATAATAAAAAAATTTAATCATCAAAGTACCAAGATTTTTTAATCACACTATAAACGTCCGCTATCCTTCCAAGTACGACTAAGGTCAACTCGGGTCAGGCAGAGCGCCGAGCGACATGTCCTCTCTCTAGAAAGCCTCGCGGCGGTCTGATTTGAAATTGCTCGCGCGCAGTGATTTATAGTAGTTTTCAAATATTTATAGAAAAATAATCACTGTAAATTATTTGAAATTTTAAATTGGATGTTTTAAAGCATATGTTCTTCTATTATATTATGCTATTATTATATTAAATCAAGTAAGATATATCGGTGAAAAAATCATTTTAATTCCTTAATATTTCACATTGTTTGAACTTTAATTTCTTATATAAAGAAACCTAAATCAAAAAATTTTCTTCTCCAACTATATTCCTTAGGATCTTAGCAATAGGTAAAAAAAAAATCTAATTAGGTTTGCCAGTGGTTTCCTATAATTAAAGCGTCGAAACTGACGCTAAAAGGGAAATTAAGAAAACCTCTGTTGAGTTATCTTGATACAATTTACCAATACTCTATTAATTGAAATATTTTTCTCTCCAACTATTGAGACAACGAAATTTCCTAAAGTTATTAGTAATTATCATTTTTGTAAAATAAAGGGTTGATGGTATTAAAGGGTTTGAAAAGTACTGTTTTGGAGTCAAACAGCGCATGGACGGCGTAAACGCTCTTAAGACTACGCACAGGAAAGGGTTCCGTAGTTGGGATGAATATTACGGGGCGTGTCGCACACACGATCAAGAGTCGAGATTGCGTCGAGGAGCGCTCAAGAGGTGCGCCGCGCGCCGTATCTACGTTTCCTATAGGAATAGATGGCAGTGCACTCATATAATAGAGTCGCGGCACGGGTGAGGTAGAGGCGGCGCGGGGTCGAAGTGGGGTAGCGACGGGGGCACTGTGCCCGAGTCGTTGCGACTCCAAAATAAAATTTATATAAATATTTTATTGTAATTAATAACTTGTATGAGTGCAAGTACGTCTTCATCTTCTAACGACATGATGAATGAATTGGAATGTGTGAAGGAAGCATAGCTGCCCGCGCCTCGACTCTACATAGACCACGCCACGACCGTGCCGCGACGCCCGCCCCCGCGACTTCGCCTCGACTTACCAGTGAGCGACGGGCTTTAGACATGCACAATGATGACTTTATTAACAGCAAAAATAAGTTTGTATTTCATACATAGTATTTCTCAAAGTAATTAAATGGCAAAAAAAATCACGGCGTATTTTATAAAACCAATTTTCATTACGATTAAGATGCATACTTATGTAACTTCGATGCCAAACTGTCAATGTGAAAATTTTATACCAGGGAGCTGGTCTGATGACGTAGCCTGAAGCTATGGGCCATGGGAACTCCTCAAGTGAACAATCAAACCCTGTTGTGATTAGTCTCATTTGATTTGTCTTGACAAAAACTAGTCCTAGATGGCTTACAGCAACACCAAAACAGGGGTTGCTGTAAGCCATAAAAAACAGGGCTCATCATCTTCCTGCCCTTGTCCCGTGTTATTTGGGGTCGGCGCAACACGTTTTTTTCTTCCATTCTCCCCTGTCAATCGTCATGCTATCATCAATCCATTGCTGCAATCCATCCATCTTTTCTTTTGTATTCCTCCCCATCCATCAACATTTACATATATTCATCACTCTTTTAGTCACATACCAAGACAGTTGATTCCCTTTCAACTTTTCTGTAACTGGCGCAACTCTCAAACTTCCTCTAATATACTCATTTCTTACTTTATTCATTCTTGTCACACTACACATCTACCTCTACATTCTCATCTCTGCTACATGCAATCTTTTCTTATCCGTCTTCTTCACAGCCCAGCATTCTGGTCCATACAGTACGACAGGTCTAATCACGGACTTATATATTTTCCCCTTTAACTTGAGGGACATCCGTAGGTCGTGAGTTGTTCCAATCGCCATTTCATCCATCCTGATGTGGGACAAGCGACCCAAGGTACCGAAAATCGGAGCAGATCGCTATGTGCGTTCTGGCAAGGGTTATAGGCACAAGACTGGAGAGACGCCGAAATCACAAAAACAAGTATTCCGTTTTGGTTCTACTTAATTTCAGGCCAACATTCTCCAGTCTTTGCCACCCCACCTCCAATGTGTTCTGGACCTCGAGGCCACTCCCTTCAACTTGTACAACGTCGTCAGCAAACAGCATACACCAGGGAGCCTCCTGGATTTCTAATGTAAGAGTGTCTATTATCACCAGGATGAGGTAAGGGCTCAGTGCTGACCCTTGGTGCAAACCAACTGCCACATTGGAGCTGCTAGGGCTATCTTGACCACGTCTGTCATACCAGTTGTGAATTACAACAGGGTAGTTGCATCTCACCCTCAGGCAATGGCCCACATGGCCATAGAGAAAATACACCACTGAAAAAATATTCATATTATTATAAATATATAATATCACTCACGTCTTTGCTCGTACATCAATGTAGTCGCCAACTCTAAAGTGAGTTGCAAGCAATGGTGTTCCTGGTGGTATATAAGATTCTGGTGATACCATAAATCTGCATAGGTGTTTCTTAGGCAACATGCCAGCATTATTAAATAAACCATAGTATTCTCTTGTGACAGTGCTAGGATCTATAGTCTCAGACCCAACTAACATGCATCCCAATCTTCTTTTTTCTTTCCACACATTTGCTGAGGTTTTCATTGGGCTAAATTCTTCTGGTGGGATATATTTTATAACATGGTTGTCCACCACCTTAAATTAATACACAGATACTTGATAATTAGGTACATAAAATATTTTTTTTCTGAATATTTTCAATTATTTCTGAATATTTCTCCTTGTGAATAAAATAACAAGTGAAGGACTATGCACATATGTGATTCACTAAAAAACCTTTGTTGCACTGCACCTGTAATAATGTAGTTTGCATTTTCTTTCCATCCTTGGACCAAAGAGGGTAATTGCCTATTTTACGAGCTATAAGCCCAACTCTGCGGGTTTGTGGGTTCCACTCAGCAACTTTGTTAGAGTCAATGTTTGCCAGAGGCGAGTGTAATGAGGTTTGATGTTGCAATTTATCTTGGATTACTTCTTCAATAAATGCTTTATTATCCTGAGTTATAAATTCCTCTGATGCCTGAAACATTTTTGTATTTTCCAATGAATAACCTTAATAACTGAAAGAATAATAAAAACAAGCCAAAATTGTTTTTTTAGTTGCTTAATCATTAGATGTTAATAGATCGTCCGTAAATAAATTCTTTATCAATAATATTTATTAATACATACCACCTTCTCTTTTGGTGCATACCAATAGGGAGGTCGAAATCTAGGCTTTTGAAAAGACCGAGAAAAAATATGATCTATCCTGTAAAATAATAATAGGGAATTCGTTACTTGGGTCCGTCACATTAAAGAGTGCAAATGTAAAGTATTGTTTTATAACCTCAATTTGCTTAGAGAATTGCGTAAAAGGTTCAAGTTTCCAGAAGCCATAATTGATACTTGTACATGTGAATATAACACAATTTATGTTTCAGCTCATGAAACTATTTTGCATATCGTAGGAAGATTTTTGTAGAAGAATTTAATTCTCGTGCTTTGCTATCCGCTGTACACACCACACACACACTGACACAAGTGACACACCACAATTCATTCATATATTCAATGACAATGTTTTTTTTTTTAAATTTATTCTTGACCATGCAATGACAATGACATTTGCAGGGTTACTAGATCGAGTTTCTGAATTTTCTCCATATTCAATATTTTTTCCCTAAAAGTAACGTTTGCAATTTTTCCCCATGCAAATTGGAAACAAAAAAATAAAGTAATGGAGAGATAAACGAATAATAACGACAATATTTATCAACTCGTCTAATGTGAAGCGATGACGCAGCAACCGATTTACTCGAATTTTTCGACTTAGACTAACTGACCCGCGCAACTTCGTCTGCGTAACATTTTTGATTGACGTTCCGCTCCTATTGGTCGCAGCGTGATGTTATATAGCCTTCCTCGATAAATGGACTACCCAACACTAAAATAATGATTCAATTCGAACAAGTAGTTCCTAACATTAGCGCGTTTAACCAAACAAACAAACTCTTAATAATATTAGTATAGATTTAATGATCGCGAAACAGAGAAGCCAGCAGTAAATTCCACAGACTGGTGGTTCGCACAATAAATGTGGAAGCGGAGCGCTTTGTTCGAATTTGTGGAACTTTAACCATTTAACAAAATGTACGAAAACGGATGTATATATTTAAAAAAAACATTAGGTATATTAACATTATTTTCATCATTCAAACATGCCCTATAGTTAGGCTTGCACCTTTCCTATAAGAATGACGCTACAAGTGGCTAATACTCAACGTACTTACTTTTAATTACAATTTGTTTATTTATTTCAAACTTACTTACTTCTTTTTACTCAGACACATAAACCCGTATCTATAGTCAAGTTAAAGTAATTACTTGTGCAAAATTGTTATGCAATAGGTAGACATGAATTAAAACGAAGTAAGAAAAGTCAAAGAAAGCAAAGCTAAGAATTTTATTTTTTTCCAGTTCTAACTTCAAGCAATTATTATTCAACTACATAATAAAAATCGTATCTAAAATAATGACATTTACTAAGAAAAAACTTGGACTTGTTTATAGATACGGGTGATACTCAAGATAACTATAAATAACCTACTGAACACACTAATATATGGCCAGGCGCACTCCGCAGTTTATATGAAGCTACAAGCATGTGACTGTCCCGTCTGGACGGACTAATTCAGTGGGGCTGCCGCGTGCCACCCGCGTCATACGCGCACCGCAGAGTACATTGGTCGGTGATTACATTTGTTATTCTTATTTATGTCACCCTTATCTAGGTACTTAGTTGGAATATTAATATTTTCCTTTACACATTATTTTACATTTTTAAAATAGTGTATGCTAATGGGTAGTTTTTTGAGTTACCATAATCTAACAATAAGACCTACTGTATCACCAAAAATCACATAAATAATAAATACTTTGACTTTGACTTTGAAGGTGCGCAGAGTTGCATCAACTTTATACAACTCTAGCACCATCATGAAATATGTATGTGGCACCCAGTCATAGGCTTTCTTATAGTCTATCCAACATGTCGACAGATCCTTTCGGGAACGGCGAACCTGTTAGGTAATGGCCATATCAATGAGGAGCAGCTTCTTAGTACCGCGGGACCCGTTCCTTCATCCATTTTGAGAAGTGGACATGATAGAATTGTCATCAATGTTTTTGCAAATTTTAGCTCTCAAAACGGATGTAAGAATAGACTGTCGCAAGACTGGTAATCGGTCTATAATTTTTGGGTTCCACAGTACTACCAGATTTATGGAGCAGGTAGTATTAAGGTGAATATTCATTATTATTATTATGGTATATTGAGGTACATTCAAGTTCTATTTACAAGGTCAGATGTAGATGTAATAAGTATAGGTCGGATAGTATCTATTTAAATTGTATTTGAGTTTTTTTTGTTGGTGGGTAGTTGCTACTATTACTAAACATTATGGTAAGGTACTCGTACATACTTTTTTATTGGCCCAATTACGTAGGTAAGTACTTCTTTGACCTTAGTAGGTACAATCGGTTTCCTTTTAAGGTGAACGCGTAGTGGTAGCCCGTAGGTATTATAGTTTGCGCTTAACAAGATAGTTGAGAACCAACATTATCATTTTTGGGTGTTGACTCCTGGACGATCTTGTTCGCATCGTATGTCATTCCAGATTTGATACGTATGTACCTACCTTGTACCTACCTAAACACCTAAAAGAAGATAAGATTTTTCTTTTCATAGACAGTGTAGGTGTACACTAACGTGTGCTGAATGCCTATCTTCTTAAGTCAAAGTACTTACCCATACATACAGACATTGTAAAAAATAATAGTTTTCTGATCTACATAAGACTAAGTAAGCAAGACGAAAACCCTCACATAGTCCTTGCAAAATTCGCTATTTATTTAATCGATTTTGAGATTAGAGAATCTTCTGTACTTGTACTATTAAGTATTCTGTGCTAATATTTAAGTAACTGATAATTGAACTAAGGCGTAAGGCCAGATATGCTAACTCTAGGGCTATTTCCTTTATAGTAATGCGTTATGCGTATGTAATAAAATGTTTGGAGTTGTTCCATCTATCCTTGGAAAAAAATACCATGTATTTCTCTTCTTCATGATTTCCCTTAGTATGATTTTATTCCCCAAAAACAGAAAAAAGTCCCCAATCTACCAACACTGGAAACATCACAGGGAGACGTTATTTTAAAACACCAGAGGCAAACATTTGTGGGTCAAACGAGATAATGGCCATAATATTATAGTTGCTGTTTTAGCCGCCAAAAGATCCTTTTATATTCATATTATTTGCGTTTCAAAAGGCTCACATCCGCAAACCCATGACCTAATGTTGTTTGTACATTGAGGTCCACTTTGTCGTCGTTCGCCGCTGTCGGCGGTCGTTCGCGTTTCGTATAAGTCATGGGTACATGTATATTTTACTCTTTGCTCGTTCGCCACCATTGAGATATAAATCATAAATAAATCATTTATTTCAGATTCATCTTACGATAAAATCCATATTTGTTAGTACAATCGCGAGCTTACAAACTAGTGATAGTAATAATTTGTTGATTGATTAATTTTGTTGATTGAACATAAATAGTAAGTGGCAGGTCCGGGTGGACTTCCCGATGATGGTAGCTAGTCACTATACGACTGCGTGCAGCTGTATCCAGCTGTCGCGCATGCGGCGCAAACTAGAAGCGCATCGTTTGCGCATTATGGCCGCAAAGCCGTTTGTGTCAGCCGCCGCGAACATCGTGGAGGCGCTGCAGTGGTGCGATAGCCCCATCAGCACCCGAAAAGTGTTATTGTATTGAACGCTGATATTGCTGTATGTCCACTGTGTATAGTTAACCCACAGGCTGCAGGCGTAAAAAGTCTGACAGTCCCCGTGCACCGTGAAAATCTGCTGGCCAACATTAACCTTCGTAAGGCACCAATCGATGGGCTCAACAGCACCATATCGTCTTCGTAGCTGATGTTATTCACGCAAATTTCATCTATATGACTCCCGAAGACGGTGCTGCTGAGCTCATCGATCAGTCGGTCGACGTACAGGTTGAAGAGCGTGGGAGAGGTCAACCTCCCCTGCTTCACCCCGCATTCCAGCTCGTACTCCCCCGAGATAGCCTGCCCATCTTACAAAATTCTTTCAATTGTTATACCAATGCATAAATAATAGCACAATTTCCCTAGGTATACAGGTTTCATCCCTTAAAATACCCCATAGAATATCGTACGATACAAGATCGAAAGCTTTCGATAAATCAAGACTGCATGCATACACTGGGGTCTTTCTACTCGTTGTACAGTCTGCTTGAGGCACAGGATAGCACTCTCGGTGGAAAGCCCGGGCCTAAGTCGAACTGCGAGTCAATAAGCGAGATGTATGTATTCACGTGCTGACCAAGCAGACTGTCCAGCACTTTGGCGACCACTGTGGCAAGAGAGAGCGGTCTATCGTTGAATAATATAAAAAATATTTATATTTTTGTCTATGTTCGCCACCTACGGCCGTCGATCTACGACATCGCCTTGCGCCGATAGACAGGATCACTTTTCGGCCAGTCGGTTGTCGAAACACATTCGTTACATTGATGAGAAAGGATGAGCTTAGCGTCGCATACGGCCATACTTTGTGCTCTCTTTGTACAAACCATCGTCGAACACCGTCGATCAATGAGTCGTGATCCTAATATTGTGATGTGAGTTTGGGCCAAAGAGTAGAATACTTGTATCTATGTTTGGGCTTTTGGACGCACCACCAGCGCTGCCCATCACGCACTGTCACATTTCTGTAATGGTCATACTCTGTGGAGTTGAGTGAGAGCAAAGTGAGTGAGGTTATGTAATTGTTTGTTTTGTTTTGTTTGAATATTGTACAATCGTTCAGTCTTCTTTGTGCAATTACTTCTGTGATAATAATTATACAAAATGTGTCTGAAAAGAATGTTATATTTGCTACTTTTATGTGTTTTGACACAATCACAGAACGGTGATATTGTAATTATATCTGGTCCAGGACTCAAACCAGTAGAAATAATAATGCCGGCGAGATACTTTTTCATTAACTTTACACAAATTACTGCCCAATCGTGAGTAAATTAACAATTTATTATTTTTCTTCAGGCCGAAAACTTAACTAGCTAGGGAAAAATGGCAGTTGGACTGCTGATTCTACTGTACATACTCTTCTGCTTACTATTTTTGTTAACACAGGCCTCAGATAAAAGAATAGTATTTAATCCTATTATTTAATCTGAGACACAGGCATTATATTTGTTTGTTATAATTTTGAGAATGGGCCATGTTAAATCTATCATTGTTCTGTTATGTGAATAGATATTGTTATTTGTCCCATTAAGCTCCAGCTATCTCACTCTGAAACTTTAGGCTTTAATGGGAATAACCTGCGGTAAGTTCGTGATCTTCACATTTTCTTGCAATTTGCAGCACTGGTAAAATCAATACTTAGTATACATATTACATATATATTCATCCCAACTAAGGTTCCCTATACTGTATGTGTAGAAAAAAATATTGAATATTACTGTAAACTATATTATAAACAAAAATACTTTATTAAAATGTTATTTTACACAGGTATACTCCAGAAATAAATAAAAAATTGGTTGTTGAAATAGATGGTAAATCTGGTGTAAGCAAACATTGTCGTGTATGGGTTAACAAATTAGACAGAAAAGATGGAACTTTCATCGTCCGCTATAAGGTATATGAAACATGCTTAGATTTGTCTATTCATGTGCACTATGACAGAAAAGATTTGGGAAAGTCACCATATAAGTTTAAAGGTTTGTATATTTTTGTCAAACCATTCTAATAAGAAAGGGGTTTGAATATTTTGGCCTGTCTACTCATCTGGCATTAAGTTATTTTTTTATAAATTGCAGCTGTACTTGTTACCCGTTTTTATCAATAGTTGCTATAAATACAAACAAGTATTTTAGTAGATAAAAATGTCTAAAGCTTTATGTTTCAGATATAAAATATCATATATAATATTATAAGATAGAGAGATAGTTTGAATCTATTCACTGATCATTAGGACAACTTTTATAGTTTATAATGGCTTATATTGAAACAGACGCTTAAAAAGATTTTGTCCCAATACTAGTTGTATTGATGCCAGCTATTGTCAGCTGTGTGGTGTCAATTTGGAAAAAAATGGCTTAAAAGCTTAGTGTTACATTGGAATTTGAACTTTGCCATTTAGGACATCAAGATTGTGTCCCCAAACTTGATAATATTGCTTGCACTGATGAAAAATTCACATAAAAACATGCCTGATGAGAAAAAGATTTAAGCAAAGAGATGATTGAGATTTCTTCATGTTGTATGTTAATGTCTCTGCAGTAATGCCCATATCACCCATTTCAAGGAATGCACCATTTAACCAATTACCCTGTATAAGAGTATTAATAAGTACGAAAATAACACAAACACCATTTTTTGCAGGGCCAATTTATCCGGATCAGTGTGATTGTCCAGAACAAGATTTTGAAAAGTGGTTCAAGAATTATGGTTGCATACAAACACATAAACAAATTACAAATGACCTTAAACCATTTCAAGATTTAGATATGAAAGAACAAGTACAAAAGATTGTACAAAAGTATCATCAGCCAGAAAGTACCAGTTTTTGTCACTATGCCATTAAACAAAACCAAATGTATCGTAATTGTTATGGGAAACATGTTGGTTTTAATATGTTTTCTGATAATATTTTATTATCTTTAATGAGGAAAGTAAAACTCCCTGATATGGAACTGATAATTAATCTTGGTGATTGGCCCTTGGTCCACAAGCACGATAAACCATTACCAGTTTTTTCATGGTGTGGCAGTGTTGAAACTTATGACATTGTAATGCCAACATACGATTTGACAGAGTCGACTTTAGAAAATATGGGAAGGTAAAACACTAAATCATTTTGACTCAATATTAATTATACCCTCTAGTAACTCTACGTCTAATTTAAAGGTGCTAGAATTTTGCCCGCGACTTCATCCGTTTGGATTTTTAGATATTCCCATAAAACTTCTCAGCATCCTCAAAAAGTAGACCATTCACGTTTCATACAAAATTCGGCCCAAAAGTCAAAGTGCCGACCGGCCAACGAAGAAAAAGGTATCACCACTATTGGGGAAGTCAGTCCGTGTATGTTTGACTACGGCACTAAGTCTCTTCAACCATTCCTTCAGCTGATTTTTTGGTTGAAAAATTAGGTTTCCGTAAGTTTTATCTGAAAAAAAAATCGCAAAAATGAGCTTGTTGGGATGATGATCTTGAATAAGTATTATGCCATGAGTGACATGATCACATGGCTAACTGTTGACTGTCTCGTTGGTCTAGTGGTGGCAAGCGCGACTGCTGAGCATGAGGTCCTGGGTTCGATTCCCAGGTCGGGCAAAGTGTTGTTGAATTTTTGTTAGGTATTTCTCAATAGCAGCCTTGGTGTTGGATTTGTGCCCGGTTGATGGCAATAGAGTCGCCCTCTATTACATGGGACTTAAACATAACTGGCGAAATGTGGGTGGTACTAATGGGTACACCTCTGCCTAACCCTTCGGGAATTACAAGGCAATTATGTTATGTAAGTATCGACTCACCTCGCTAGCCACCACCATGGGCAAGGTACTTGACATGGGTCTGTTGAAAGGCTGCCTCTCAAAATATGTTAAAGTGCATGACGCCCAGTTCGAGTTGAAGGCGGAAGTGTCCACGAAGAGTGCCATCCTTAGCCTGAAACACACCGTCAAGTACTACACTGCGAGGTGTACGATTATTTCCTCGATTTGTCGAAAGCCTTCGATCTCGTCTCCTATGATGTGCTTTAGAACAAGTTGAGGGGCACGGGTGTACCGGTAGAGTACATAGCCCTCCTCAGTTACTGGTATGCTCAACAGACGAATCGGGTGAGGTGAGTTGGTATTCCGTCGGATGAATATCAAATGGAATGTGGTGTAAGACAGGGGGGGGTTAAGCTCGCCCCTGTTATTTAACCTCTATATCAACCAGCTCATCGAACGGCTGAGCAGCAAACGTCGACTGTTCTATAAACGGTTCATGGGTCAATAACATAAGTTACGCCGGACGACATGGTCTTGCTCAGTTCGTCGATGAACTGACTGAGCTACTCACGATCTGCAAGACGTAGGCGGGGGTGCACGGCCGTAAATTACAACTAAAAAAGACTGAAGTCTTAATGTTTACGGCGCCTAAACGACAGCCCCGTAGTTTACCTAGGTCATGTTGTGACCAGTGATCTACGCGATAATGACGACATAGTGCGCGAACGCAGGCCGTTGGCGGTGAGGAGCAATATGCTCGCCCACAGGTTCGCTTGCTGCACGGCAGACGTCAAAGTGAGCTTGTTTGAGCCTACAACGTCCTGAGCGTAACAACGCTTTCAAGATGCTGTTAACAGTTGCCACGCCGCGCCGTAGCAGTGCGTCGGGAATGTTTATTACTAACTAAAACTAAACAGAATTAACTATCTGGTCGTATCAAGATGTCATACCAAGGAGTTCATATCACTTTTTCGCCAGCAGATAAAAAGATTTTTGTCAAATAAAACGTAGGTACGGCAAATCAGATTTTTCAACCCAAGAAATTAGCTGAAGGAATGGTTGTAGAGACTTAGTGCCGTTGTAAAAAGTACTCGGACTAACTTTCCCAACAGTGGTAACACGATTTTTTTCGTTTACTTTGGTTTTTCGGCCGATAATGTTCTGATTTTCAGTTATCAATCATAAGTCATAACATTATAATTAATATAATGCAAAAGTTTGGATGGATGGATGTTTGTTACTCATCACGCCAGAACGGCTAAACGGATCAGGATGAAATTTGACACAGAGACAGATAACAGTCTGGAATAGCACATAGACTTTTTATCCCGGAAGTACGACCCCTTGGGCAATATCCGAACTCCACGCGGGCGAAACCGCGGGCATAAGCTAGTAATACTTTGAAGAAATTGTAGGGAAAAATTCAGAATCCAGTGGACGATATCGTGCTCGCTGACATATTAGATTCTGCTGATTCTGAGGAGCGCAATACTTATGTGATCAGTTTTTAACTCCTGACGCAAACACAGGGACGAATGAATACTAGCATTTTTGTTTATTTTAGGCCTTTAAATATTGTTTTTCATGATTACAGAGTGACTCTAGATACATTATCGGTTCAAAGTGGTGCAGATATTGTATGGGAAGAGCGAGAGCCGCAAGCTGTTTGGCGTGGTCGAGATTCGCGTGCTGAACGTTTGAAACTTGTTGATATCGCACGAGCCAATCCCGATTTGTTTAATGTTTCACTTACGAATTTCTTTTTCTTTAGAGATAAAGAGGCTCAATATGGACCGAAACAGCCGCATATATCGTTCTTTAAATTCTTTGATGTAAGTTTTATTTTGTTTATATCAGCGCATCCCATCTGTATTGTTATGTCCGCCAGTTCAAGGTCGCTCAGCGAGCTTCGGAAATGACTCTAAACACAGAGCCGACGATGCAAAATGTATGCTTCATAAAAATACTACTTTATTAGTTAGATTTAGGAGGAGTAGTTGAGTTAGAAGAGATATAAAAGTTACATCAAGGACCTTAATAGTGTGTTGTGTTTTTCAGTTTAAATATCAAATTAATGTTGATGGTACAGTAGCCGCGTATCGTATGCCGTATCTGTTAACTGGCGGAGGCTTGGTTCTTAAACAGGATTCGCCTTATCACGAACATTTTTACAAGCAACTCACCGCTTGGGAACATTTTGTACCCGTAAAACGAGATTTGTCGGATTTAGTTGATCGTGTGAAATGGGCACGAGAAAACGATGTTAAAGCAAAACAAATTGCGATGAATGCAAGGAATTTCGGAAATGAACACTTATTGCCGCAACATGTTATTTGTTACCATGCGGCTTTATTTTGGGTATGTAATATTTTAATAATAATATAACGTAACTACGGATAATACGTAATACGAAAGTTATTTCCTTAGGGCTAGAAAGTATTCGTAGTTACGGTTTTATCCGCAAGATCTGTAAAATATAAAACAAAAGAAAAGTTCACGCGCACTGCACCAAAATATCGCACGCGAATAAAGGAGTTTGAATATTTTGGACTGCCTAACTGTCCGCCATTAAAGCTTTTATATAATATGTACTACTCATCCAAGAAAGTACCGGGAAACGATCAATAATACACAAAATATTAGTTATTCATCCAAAGTTATTTTATCGCCTTCAAAGTATACTCCTTCAGAAACGATACACTTACGCCAACGAATAATCCAATCATCAAAACATTTTTTAAACGCTTGTTCCGAAAGTTTAGGAAAACGAAAGAATTCTGTTGGAGCCATATCTGGTGAATAAGGTCGATGATATTTGTTGAGTTTTTGGTCAAAAATTCGTTCACTATGATGGCCTTGTGCGAAGGCGCATTATCGTGGTGAAAAATCCAAGAATTTTCTTTCCACAAAATCTGGCCTTTTTCGTCGAATTTTCTTTTTTAAACGCCGCATAACGCTCAAATAATATTCTTTATTTACTGTTTGACCTTCCAGCATGAATTCCGAGAGCACAACACCGCGATAGTCAAACAAAACGGTCAACATGACATTGACTTTTGATCGACTGGCGTGATTTTTTCGCTTTCTGTACTTTCGGTTCAGTTGGAAGGCGCCACTCCGAAGCTTGTTGACTATTTTGCATGTCAAACTCGTAAACCCACGTCTCGTCACCAGTAACAATGCGTTTCTTGAATGTTGGGTCGGAATTGTCTCGTTCTAGCATGTCCTCAGCGACTCTTATGCGATTGAGTTTTTGGAGAAAATTCAGGTCTTTTGGGACTAGCCAAGCATTTTTCACACCCAAGTGATTATTTAAAATGGTACGGAGATTATTTAGTATGGACTCGTGAGACACAGAGAGTTCAGCGGCTATCTCTCTCTCAAACTGGAATGAGGATTTTCAGTCACTATTTCCTTCACTTTTGCGATGTTAACTTCAGTTGAAGACGTTGATGGCCTACCAGAGCGAGGCAAATCTTCCATCACATCTCGACCGCTTTTGAACGCTTTGTAACATTTTTAGGAACTCCCGAACACGAAATTCCATTGGCGATGCAAAATTTAAGACAAACTCTTTGTTCGATGTTTTAGTCCATTATGAAATTCGTAATACACACTAGATATGATCTAACTAAAAACAGCACTGTATTTAATCTAAATAACAGATGCAACTCAAACTCCGCGCTAAAATGGAAAACAGTTGTACCAAACTAACAAAAAAAATTGAATTTAGAACCATAAACAATTCATACATTCCCGATACTTTTTTGACTGAATGTATATATACTACTCAAAACAGAATAAGGGCCACGAGGTATTTTTACATTTTGGTGTAATTTAGTAAACATTTACATATTGAAAGTAGTAAAATATTGAGTATACAAACTCTTTGATACCTAAACTTTTTAATATTGTAGTATTCATCTAATGCTGGCAACAATTTTAAATAAAATTTGATTTAAAATTCTTTTTGAAGATTTTGATTCCATTTTCTTAGACGTTTTGCTTTCCTTAGCTTCTTGGTTTATTAGAAATTATCAGAGTTCATTGATATCTCGAGTCAGAAACGTGTTTTGCAATATGCCACAAGCACGCAGGCGTCATATGGACTCGCTGACAGCAACCAGAGCCGTTACAATGATTGAAGAAGGTCATTCGCAGCGATCTGTGGGTTTGCAATTGGGATTTTCTCGAAGAGCTATTCAAAATCTATGGAATCGTTTCCATGAGACCGGTAGTGTTAGAAGAAGACCTGGTTCGGGCAGAGTTCGCATTACAACAGCTCAAGAGGATCGTTACATTCGATTAAGTGCGCGCCGAGATCGCACAACGACGGCCCGCAAGCTGCAAAATCGTTTACGGCTGACAACGGGTACTCGTGTCAGTGACCAAACTATTCGTAATCGATTGCATGAAGACCAGCAGGCATCAAGAAGGCGAGTTGTCCGTGTTCCATTAACCAGAAATCATCGTGCAAATCGTTTAAGATTTTCCCGTCAACATTTGGACTGGGACATAAACCAATGGGGCATGGTGCTCTTCACAGACGAATGCAAAGTTAAATTTTTTAACGACGATCGGCGTATTACAGTATGGAGAAGACGCGGCGAGAGATTTTCAGAAGCCTGCATCCATGAAGTCGATCGTTTTGGTGGTCCAAATGTAATGATTTGGGGCGGGATAAGCTTACACGGCAAAACTGAGCTCGCTATTTTAAATGAGGGTACTGTTACTGCTCAGCGGTATATTGAGGAAGTTGTCAGACCACATGTGATCCCATTTGCACAGCGAGCGGGTCCTGGATTCATCTTGATGCAAGACAATGCTCGTGCACACACGGCTCAAGCGACTCGGTTTGTACTGGAAGCCTCTCAAATTCAAGTCTTGTCGTGGCCGGCGAACTTGTTTGGATTTAAGTCCGGACTGACTTAAATCCAATAGATCACATGTGGGATCAGTTGAAACGAAGAGTTAGAGACGGTGATCAGGAAATCCACAACCAACAGCAACTCATCAACGCTGTTAAAAGGGCCTGGGAAGAGATTCCAATGGAAAATGTCAGGCATTTGATTGAGAGCATGCACTCCAGGCTTCAGGAGTGCGTAGCTAAACGAGGGGGGCATACCCGTTACTAAAAGATGAGCATGGAGTATTTTCTTTTGTTTTCAGTAACTTGACATTGTTTTTATTTTTAACCTAAAATGTGTTTTTTCTTTCAAAAGCAAATAAACTTTTTAATCATTATTATTTGAATAAATGTATTGGTCTACATGGTAAAAACAACATTAGTTTTCGTTATGGAGACAAAAAAATATATATTGGTTTTATTATTTTCATGGTACAGACAAAATACCTCGTGGCCCTTATTCTATTTTGAGTAGTATATTTTAAATAAACTATTAAAGATACTAATGATAAAGAGTTAGATTTTGTCTCATATAATAATATTTATTTTTATCGATACCAGCTATTGATTAAATACTGGTTTTACGCGTGGAAAATAAAAATAAAATGGTGGAAGTTAGACAGGCCAGGCACAAAAATATTCAAACCCCTTTGACTGGTTTCTCGAAAACATCTCAGGGACGTAGGTTCGTATTATAGAACGTCACTCAAGACTCAAGCATTAACTAAAATTTGTTTCGCCCAAAATGGCTTGATAGACAGGCCAGTAATTTTAGCTTTTTTAAACCCCAATCTGCGGAAAAAATCCTAGTGAGCTGAATTTTGGTACACACCTTTATTACGGTGTTTTAATGTCGATTTTTCACAATTAAATAAAAAAATTAATATGGTATGTTACCAACAAGGACTCTATTTTATTTTCTTAATAATTATACTTAATTATTTAGAGAGCTTGTTGACAACATACCATAAAATCTACGTTAAAAACCCTTTCAAAGTTTTGTGTCGATTCACCCCGTTTTACGGTTCATTAATATGTTCTTTTTTGTTTCAGGAATGGAGTAAGGTTATAAAAAGCGAAGTGAATATAGGCGAAAGCATGACTCACGTACAACAGCCTAAAAATGCTTGTGATTGTATACCTCTAAAGCCAAATAACCGCGAAGAGCTGTGATATTAATCATTATAATAATACCTATTGTGTTGAACAAAAGATCATAATTAAGTCGTAATCTCAGTCATAATCTAGGAGATAATAAAAGTATATTTTTTTAAAACTTTATTTAAATGTTAACATTATAAGTACAACTATTATACAACATTACAAACATTATTTTATTGTTTTAATTAGTACTTATGTTAAGATCCTTAACAGCAATAATTGCTTGGTTCGATCTATCCATTCATGTATGAGAGTAATTCAACACGTATCGAAATTTGTTTTTCTATTGACCGTTCGTAGCATAGGACAGTAATCGTGCAGCCACATACTATTTATATACTAAAACAAAATCATAACATACGTATATATATTATATATAATATCATATTTATACAAAAAAAGGCTTTTTTGCTTTTTTCCGGGTAAATAAGAAAAGGTTTATCTAAATATATACCTACAGAAACCTGAGAAAGCATCAATGTAAACAAATTATTGTCAGTTAATGAATAAATCGAAATATATTTCCTTGAATACCGTTTTTTTTTGTTGCAAAAAGGTATAATTTTGTTAGCACAGCTCCCGTCGCTCTCGTGCCGCAGCTGACAGGTCACATAAATCCGGTTCGGTAATGGCCATCTCTTGATCCTAAGTTTTCCTCTGTTTATTATTTGAAAATAAACTATTCGAATTATTCTTTTTGCCCACCCTGTCCAAGTTGCCCGTCCCACTAAAGGGCCAAAAAACCGGTCAAAAGTGGTTTTTCTAAAATTCATAAAATGACACAAACAATGCATGTTTAAGTAAGAACAATAACCGGTTCACCGCTTCCCCTCCCCCAAACCCGCGTGCATTACTGCGTCTGGCCACATAATCAGTCGGAACCTAGCCTTTGTGTGTAACGCGTGTCTTTGTTCTCGGCGCTTTCGATTATTTTACATCTTTCTCTGTGTTGATATGTCTTCGTATGGTGAATTACCAGAAAAAATCGTATTGAATATGGATGTTGAAGGTATGTACTTTGTATAAAAATATGTTACAGTTAATTTCTCGTCAAAGTTCCGCATTTAGACATATGTTGAAAATTTCCTTCTTAAAAACGTGATATTTTTAACAAAAGTTTAAAACAATAGTGTTTTTGTGTATGTGTCATAATTTAAAAAAAAAATCTTTTTTTTTATAGGTTCTCCGGAAAACGTGAAAACTATCACCCGACTGGAACTATATAATATTCTAAAGGGATTCAAAGGGAAGAATATGGACGAAAAATTTACCTTGATGGAAGATAGACTTGCTGAGCTGACTTCATGTCCAACAGAAGATAGGGATGTTTTGTCTCGTTCATTGAGGTATTTTAAGACAAGTTTTAAGCAGAAATGGACGACAGCTCATAACACTCATGAACGATTTTTGAAAAACAACGAAGAATGGCTTAGGGTACCATTGAAGCTTCCTTTATGGTCACACAGGCCTGGACGTCCAGTTAAAGAATTCCATGAATTAAGTGAGAGGAGCAAGCGGCGGAGAACTGAAGAATTACGGGCCCAGGTACCAGCCGAAGAGTTGATTTTCGCTGCAAGTGTAAGTCAGGGCACTTCCGGAAATGCAGATGCTTCGAAAATAATAAAAGAATTAACTTTAACACCAACGAGAGCCAAGAAGTTCAGAAGGATAGTTTCGTCTAAAAAAGATCTCGTGGACTTGAAATATACAACGCAAGAAGCGCTATCGTTATTTGTAGAAGGTAACTTCACAAGAAGCCAGTGGAATTTAATACAAGGTGGACGCAAGAACATCTACCCTTGTTACTCTCTCCTCCAAAAGGCGAAAAAAGAATGCTACCCAGATGATGAAAAAATAACTGTTACAGAGACGAGTTTTAATGTTGAACTCCAAGCTCTGCTGAATCATACGGCTTTGCGCCTCATACAATATTTAAAAAATGTCGTAGATACGTTAACTGACACCGAAAAGCAAAACCTACTTATGATATCTAAGTGGGGATGTGATGGATCGCACCAAACTCCATTTAAGCAAAAATTTGAAAACGCCACCGATGATGATTCAAATATTTTTGTGAGCTCGATTGTTCCAGTGAGATTGGTTGTTTCCCTTGATGGTAAAACAACAAAAACCATTTGGCAGAACCCAGTTCCATCTTCAGTGAGATTTTGTAGACCAATCAGAGCTCGATTTATTCACGAAACAAAAGAAGAAATAGAATACATCGAAAATCAAGCTAAAAATCTGAAGGAAACTGAAGACAGTGAAATATCTATGAAAATCAGTCACAATGGTAGACGGAAAGGTCTGCAACTCCGCAACGGACACGGCATCAACTATGCGATGTTATATATGCGGCCAGACATCAAAGGATTTTAATAAATTAAAGAAAGGTGCCGTTAAAAAAGAAGCCCTAAAGTTTGGGCTCTCTGTACTCCATGCCAGAATACGTTTTTTTGAGACACTGCTGCATTTAGCATATAAACTACCCCTCAAGAAGTGGCAAGCCCGTACACCGGAAGAGAAAAAGATTGTGAAAGAAACAAAAGAGAAATTACAGAAATCTTTCAGAGAAGAAATGGGTCTACTTGTTGATGTTCCTGAAGCTGGCTTTGGAAATACCAATGATGGGAATACGTCCAGGAGATTTTTCCAAAATGCAGAATGCTCTTCTCGCATTACCGGCATCAACTTGGAATTAATCAATAAGTTTAAAGTGATTCTTGAGGTAATCTCAAGTGGCCATGAGGTTGATCACCAAAAATTTGATGATTATGCCCAAGACACTGCCAAACTGTATGTGGAATTGTACGGCTGGTATCCAATGTCACCTACAGTCCACAAAATTTTGATGCACGGAGCGCAGGTGATGGCAGATGCAATTTTGCCAATTGGACAATTGTCCGAGGAAGCCGCTGAGGCGCGAAATAAGCATATTCGCAAATATCGGGTAGACTTTGCAAGAAAATTTTCGAGGACTGAGTGCAACAGAGACATTTTAAATAGATTACTTTTAACATCCGATCCCCTAATCAACTCGAGTGGGCCAAAGAAAAAAAAGAAAATCTTGCCATTTTCCGCCGAGGCCAAAACTATTTTGATTGCTGCAACACCGAACTTAAATAGGTCGGACGACAATACTATTGAAGATATTGATGATGATGAAGAGGATTCGGATGTTAACAGCGAATCGGAGGGCTCTGATGCCGAATAAAAAAAAATTAAAAAAAAAAATACTTTTTAAAATTTTATTTTGTTTATTTTTCTTGTTTTTTCATGTATTTTTATTAATAAATTCTAAATATTGATGAGATATTGTTTTTTATTATATTTTGAGATAATATAGGCTCCTAAATAATTTTGACCGGTTTTTTGGCTCAAATACCCGTTAGTGCGTCCGTCCCCTTAGCATTGGTCAGCCTGCGCTGCTAGCCACCCACTACTAATCAGTGGAAGCAACCCAACACCAACGTTAAAGTAACAAACATAAAAAAAAATACTATCATTAGGGATATTTATCATGTTTACTATTCATTTTGAGTTCCCGATATTTCGGCGCTGTTGCAAGCATCATGATCGCGGATAAACTAAAATGATTGCGGGTGGGTATTTATGAGCAAACAAATCAGTCTACCCTCTTTCTTGTTCGTTTTTTGCGTTCGATACCCCTACCATTGTCACTCACAACTCGATTCTATTCCCGACACACGCTACTTACTGTGTCCACTCGCGAGCTATTTTCGGCACTTTTTCCTGTTATTACACGGTGGCGCTAAGTTTGTTACTCGGATCAGCGAGTGATACAACTACAACGCCTCGCACAAACTTCACATAATTCCTGACGTCATACAAAATCCTAATCTTAACTAATATTACAAAGAAGTTGTAAATGTGTTCATATGTAAGAGGTAATCTCCGGAACTACGGATCCGATTCCGAAAATTCTTTCATTAACGGGAAGCTACATTATCCCCGAGTTTAGTGTACATTTAAGGCGTTGCCGTGGGTTAATTTGTGTGTATAACGGGAGTGAAGCCGCGAGCAAAAGCTAGTATCATAGATCATACATACATACACGATCAACAAAGTAATGTTCTTTTATTGCAATAAAAATAAATAATTTATGCTCCAATAATAATTTAGGTAGGACATTATTTTACATGTTACCATAAATGCATACATAATAAATGTATTTTAGCGTTATGTAGTCTTATACACATGTTAATATAAAAAAAACCAGTCAAATTAAATAAGCTTTACTGTCATACAGCCGTCATATACATATTTATCTTCCACGCAACAACACGCCTACTAATCATCATAATTACATTATCTAATAACAAATACGGATATAGCCCGAAATGCACAATAATAAGTAATAACCAAATATATGTATACCCCACAGCTTATACATGGTGGAGATGATAATACGACAGTTAAACTTCGTACAATGCGTTCTAATTATGAATAGGAACGTCAATGACCTCGATCTGTCAACTATCAAAAGAACGACTAGTAAAAAAAAAAATAACGCTTTATTTTATGTTATGTATCTTGGTAATGCTATCTTCGAATTATTATCGTTTATTTAAGAGCGTGGATTGAATCACACGCCATCTTAGAAACGACTGGTTCTATTTACCAAAGACTAACATTTAGTCGATTTATTTTCGTAAATATACGCAAATTATTTTTATAGTGTAGGCAATTCCTTTGATTTTTTGTATCTTAGCAGCTTTGATTATATAATGTCCTTAGCAGTAAGTTTATAATTATTTAAGTTTTGAATATCGCGCGAAGCGAATGGCATCATCGCGCGCCGTCCGCATCGCTACACTTCATGCTATCCCTGTCGCACTTGCATAAAGCGCGCGAACAACAATGTTGTCCGCGCGCGTGTCGGCCAACGGTCACCGTGTGCCGCATGACCAGTAGCGTCATAAACACACTCGCGAGCGGGCGCGTACTTAACGCTCAGGCGTTCCCGCCAAAAATGTATACCTAATGCTAGTGTTGTATGTACTGTGAAATTTTGTAATTTTAATATACGCGAGTTTTTACCGACTTTTGTGTGTCTGTTGTGTACGAATCCCGCCCTAAAACCTATAAATTGGTCCTTCGAGAGCCGGATCACAATGGATAGCCGCGTTGCTGGCGTTGTCACACGGAGCAAAGCCCACGCTGAGGCTGAGCTACGACCTGGAGCGGATACCACGTGTGTCACTACGATCCCGCGTAGTGAGGTTGTTGCCACGTGCGCGTCGACCGGGTCGCGATCAAGCCGCATGAGCCGCGAAGCGCTGCGCCTCCGTGCCGAGTACAAAGCCGAGGAAGAACTCGTCAAGTTAAAAGAACAACTCATAAGAAAAAAACTAGCATTAGACATCGCTGAGATCGAAGACGAAGAAGCAGAACATCACGCTCCGAGTGTTTGCAGTGGTCCTAATAACGTAGATGAGTGGATAAGCTCTAGTCAAGTCCCATGCGAGCACCTGGATTTACCGCCAGCGCCTCCCGCGCCGGCCGGCGCGTGCTCGACCGAAGGCCTAACTCGAGAGCGCGCGCGCGGGCTCGCGCATGCGCCGTACACCGCGGCCGGCGTCCACGCGTCGTTCGCGCCCGCGGCGGCTTCCTCCCCGCCCGCTACGAAATATGCGCCTGTCGCTCCGTCCGGGGCCACCAACACCGCCGGCGCCGTCGCAGCTTCCGACATCATGCATCTAGCCGACGTTATTATTACGAGCATGACTAAACGGCCAAGACAAAATTATGATCTTCCCATATTTGATGGCAGCCCAGTTGACTGGTTGGCGTACCGACGCACCTACGAAGCCACCGCGTCCAAGTATAGCTCGTATGAAAACGCCGTGCGACTACAAGCATCGCTCCGTGGCGCGGCAAAGTGTGCCGTCGAAGGTCTGCTGAGTACCGGGTCCGACCCAATAGACGTTATAGACGCCCTCGAGGAAGAATTCGGACATCCAAATCTACTTCTGGAAACTGCTGTAAATAAGATACGAAGTCTACCGAGGGTGTCCGACAGTGGCGTCGAGCTTCGAAATATGACGTGCGTCGTTCGAAATTGTGTTTACTTGTTAAAAAACATAAGAGCCGAGGGTTATATCAACAACCCACAATTAACTCATGAAATCCTAAGCAAATTAACCCACTATCAAAAAGCGCAGTACGGCGAGTTTGTTATGAAAAAAAACATCAATAGCAACGAAGATCTTCGTGTTTCGCCGAACATAAATATACTACTCGAGTTTCTGAGTTATTTGTCACGAGCGTCAGCTTTTTATCTACCACTGAACATAAGCACCGAGCAAAATAGTAACAGTCATCGCAACCGGACCACCGCTCCTGCTTACCCCGCGAGCTCTGCCGTCGCTGATAGCAGTTCGCGCGCGGGGCGCGGGCGCGCCGACTCCACGCGTCGACAACAACGCGAACATATTCACCGTGTTCACATCACCAGCGAGGAAGCTGCGTTATCGAGTGCATCGCGAAGTACGTCGTCGCAATCGAGTGTGTGCGTGTTGTGTAGTAGTGCGAGTCACCGGTTACCCGAGTGCGAGATGTTTATAAATAAGAGTGAACGAGATAAGTGGGACTATGTGAAGGTAAATAAGTTATGTTTTAAATGTTTAGTGCAAACCCATTCTCGTTATCGTTGTCGCGCAAAACGATGTGATAAGTGCCGTTCTCCGCATCACACACTTCTCCACTACGAGAAGTCGAGCGGCTCGAGCGCCGCCGGCGCCGCAGCCCCACCCGCGGGTGCCGCGGAGCAGACGGCTGCGCCCCACCTACAGTCGCCGTCGGACGCTGAGTCGGTAACGAGTGTGGGTGAGCGATGTACAAACACTAAAACGTTGTTAAAAATTGTTCCTGTTAGTATTATTGTGAACCATGTAAAATATAGTTGTTATGCATTGCTTGATGATGGTGCCACTGTGTCGTTAATCGATTCAAGTATTTGTAAATTAAGTGGACCATCATCCCCGTTAAAAATTGTAAGTGCAGGCGGTCATGTTATTATCGATAAGAATTCTTGTAGGGTGACTGCGCTAATTCGTGGACCTAACGGCCTGTGTCATGATGTATCGTTACGCACGATTGAAAACTTAGACTTACCGACCCAAAGTATTTCCGCCAGAGTTATAGATACATATAAACATTTACGAGACCTAGATTGTGGTGAGATGTCATGCGCTAAACCATTGCTATTAATCGGGCAAGACAATTGGCAGTTAATAGTAAACCAGGAGATACGACAAGGTAAATCCGGACAACCCGTAGCGTCACTTACGAAGTTAGGGTGGGTTGTTCATGGACCTGTAGGTATTTATGATAAGTCTGGTCATGAATCGGTTAATGTCGTTAATGATAATTTAGATGATTTAAGTGAACTTGTGAAACAACAATTTTTGCTCGAGTCAATCGGTATCGCAGAATTGTCACGTAAAAATGTCGAGACTGAACGCGCTTGTAAGATTCTAGATAGCACTAGCCGCCGTGTTGACGGGGGCTGGGAGGTAGGCTTACTATGGTCACGTGACGCGGTACACTTACCTGATAATTACGATTACGCTGTGAAGCGTCTACGCGGGATAGAGAGTAAGATGGATAAAAATCCCGACTATGCTGAATCGTATTCGCGTCAAATTGAAAGGTTAATTTCTGAGAATTATGCTAGGCGATTGGTTAATCCACTCAGTGTTAACCCGGTATGGCACCTGCCGCATTTTGGGGTCATTAACCCGAATAAACCAAATAAACTTAGATTAGTCTATGATGCCGCGGCCAAATATAAAGGTGCATGTTTGAATGATTATTTATTAACAGGGCCTGACTTGTTAAACTCATTATTAGGTGTTCTGTTCAAGTTCCGATCTGGCCCAATTGCTTATACAGCGGACATAGCTGATATGTTTTTGCGAATTAAAATTCGGACGGAAGATAAGGGCGCGCAGCTCTTTTTGTGGAGAGGCCGGGACAGAGGGCGCGATCCTGATACATATGTAATGGACTCGATGATCTTCGGTGCTAAGTCGTCGCCTGCCTCAGCCATTCATATTTTGAATAAAAATGCTAGTGAGTTCCGAGATTCACATCCTGAGGCCGTCAAAGCCATCCACGAAAACCACTACATGGATGATTACCTAGACAGTGTTGATTCAATAGATAGTGCTCGTCAGCTGATCAAAGATGTCTCCATGATACACTCCGCTGGTGGATTCTCTATCAGGGGGTGGGTGACCAATTCTGCAGAGCTTCGAAAAGAATTACCAGCTGTCGTGCCAGGTACTATAAATTTTGATAAGTCTCCGTTTAATGGTGAACGAACTTTAGGAATGATATGGGTGCCAGAGTCAGATGAATTAGCCTTTGACTTATCGTTCAAAAAGGTTACACCAGATGTAGTTGAGGGCAAAGTTATTCCTACCAAACGGCAGTTCCTGAGATTTATTATGAGTATTTTTGACCCATTAGGCTTACTTTATCCTTACACGATAAAGTCAAAAATTTTGTTGCAGAAAATATGGAAATCTGGTATAGGATGGGACGATCAACTTAAGGAGGACGAGTTTAAGGAATGGGAAAAGTGGCTGCATGATATCAAACAATTAGATAACGTACGTGTGCCACGGTGGTACAAGCTTGGCCCTTCTGTTGTCGAATTACACGTTTTTGGTGATGCCAGTGAATCAGCCTATGCTGCAGTAGCATATCTTGTAGGTAGGGATGACTTTGGCCAAGTAACCGTCTCACTTGTTATTGGCAAGGCTCGTGTCGCCCCCCTGAAGGTAATATCCGTGCCCCGTCTTGAACTGCAGGCAGCTGTGTTGGCATGTAGGTTAGCTTGTACCGTCGTTAAAGAGCAGGGCTTGACAATAACACGCAAGTACTTGTGGTCTGATTCAAAAACCGTCTTAAAATGGGTGCATTCGGATCCTCGTGATTTTCAGAAGTTCGTTTCACATCGATTGGCAGAAATCGACCGGAAGTCCAACCCAAGTGAGTGGCGTTGGGTGCCGTCAGCAGAAAATCCCGCTGATGAAGCCACGAAACTGTACTGGCCTACAAATTGTAAATTGTGGTTTACAGGTCCAACTTTTTTATACCAGGATAAAGACCAGTGGCCGGTCAATGAGTACGACGATGCTGTTGATACGGATTTGGAACGCCTTGAGAAGGTTCACCTTGTAAAGCAATATGTTCCGCTATTTAATGTCGATAGGTTTACCAGTTGGACACGGGCTGTTAGAACTGCAGGTCGAGTTCTTGCTTTTTTAGGTATGTGTCGCAAGAACCAGGTTGAGACGTTAACAGTTGGCAACGTCCGTGAGGCTGAGATTCTTTTGTTGAAACAATGTCAAGTCGAGACTTTTCCTAAGGAGTTGGCACTATTAAAGACGAAAAGTGCATTGCCTGCGGAAAGTAAAATTCGCGATTTAGATCCTTTTTTGTATGAAGGTGATGGGTTGCTTCGAGTCAGAGGACGCCTGAGTGCTGCACCGGAATTAATGTTTGACGAGAAGTATCCCGTTATTTTAGATGGGCACAGCTATACTGCGCGTCTTATTGCACTTGAATATCATAAGCGCGCTCACCACGCCAATACTGAAACTGTGATCAACAGTATAAGAGAAAAATATTGGATTACTCAGTTGAGACGTACAGTCAAATCCGCCGTATCTAAGTGTCAGCCTTGTCTTGTCCGTCGCGCTCGTCCTTCGTTGCCCAAGATGGGTGATCTACCAGCCGCTAGACTCGTTAATACTAGAAGAGCTTTTGTACATTGTGGGGTAGATTATTTTGGGCCAATGGAAGTTTCAATAGGAAGGCGCCGTGAAAAAAGGTGGGGTGTAATTTTTACATGTCTTGTCACTCGTGGTGTGCATATCGAGCTCGCGGCTTCGTTATCAGCTGACTCGGCCATAATGGCGATTCGACGCTTAATAGCTCGCCGTGGACAACCCTCTATCATGTTCAGCGATAGAGGCACGAACTTTGTCGGTGCTGACGCAGAACTGAAAGCTGCCATTCAGGCAATGGAAAGCGACCAAACTATGGATTTCTTGGTTACCAAGGGCATTTCTTGGCAATTTAATCCCCCCGCGGCCCCGCACATGGGTGGGTGCTGGGAGCGGCTCGTCCGCTCAGTAAAGACCGCACTTAAAGTTATTTTGTCGGCGCGTGCGCCTAAAGAGGAGTTATTAATTACATTGATGGCTGAGGTGGAAATGACCCTAAACAGTAGGCCATTAACCTTTGTAGGTATGGACCCCGATGGACCCATCGCTCTTACCCCAAACCATTTATTGATAGGTACAGCTACCGGTGCAACCACGCTAGGTATCTTTGATGCATCGGACTTAACAAGTAGAAAGGCATGGGTGAAAGCCCAAGCTCTGGCAGACATGTTTTGGAGACGGTGGCTCAAGGAGTATGTTCCAACCCTCCAAAAGCGTCAGAAGTGGTTGCACGAAGTGCCACCCGTAAAAGTGGGAGACATGGTTCTTATTTTAGAAGAGCATCAGCCTCGTAATGCATGGCCTAGGGGCGTAATTAGCGCAGTCCACCCAGGCCGTGATGGCCAAATTAGAGTAGTTACTGTAAGAACCTGTAGGGGCTTGATGAAGCGACCCGTTGTAAAAATAGTTGTGTTGCCTACTGACGAGTGTGTTCAGGAACAAGGGGGTGGAATGTAGGCAATTCCTTTGATTTTTTGTATCTTAGCAGCTTTGATTATATAATGTCCTTAGCAGTAAGTTTATAATTATTTAAGTTTTGAATATCGCGCGAAGCGAATGGCATCATCGCGCGCCGTCCGCATCGCTACACTTCATGCTATCCCTGTCGCACTTGCATAAAGCGCGCGAACAACAATGTTGTCCGCGCGCGTGTCGGCCAACGGTCACCGTGTGCCGCATGACCAGTAGCGTCATAAACACACTCGCGAGCGGGCGCGTACTTAACGCTCAGGCGTTCCCGCCAAAAATGTATACCTAATGCTAGTGTTGTATGTACTGTGAAATTTTGTAATTTTAATATACGCGAGTTTTTACCGACTTTTGTGTGTCTGTTGTGTACGAATCCCGCCCTAAAACCTATATATAGTATTTATTATCTTGTTATTGCTATATTTATATTAATACCTATTTTTCAAGCGTGCAAGTGTTGAATTCAAACAACTTCTTAAAAAGTACTGGTTTATTCACCAATTTTTTTATGTTTAAGCCATCGAATATGTATTTTATTTTGTAAAAAAGAAAGTAGTATATTCTCGGTCTGTATTGGTATGCAGGCTTTACATAGTTTGAGGCCAATCTAAACGCTTTTTTAAATATATTTTTTTGCAATAAATGAAATTGTCATCAAACTTATCTTTTTTGCTGACCCTACCCAACTTATTAGATCTGAAAACGTCATATGAAGCGAGGTCAGTCATATTCTTATTTGAAACGCATTGTATCCCTCATAAAGTTCCCAATCTGCTTACAATAAATCAGTCTAATATAATATCCAGTAAAGTTTAGTTAGTTAAAAGTCATTTTTGTTTCTTTTTTGCATTTTCTACATGATGTATCCGTTATTAGACTAGCACCGACAAGTTTACCGCCGCATCGGTGTAAATATTAAACGTTGCCAACTCGCTATTTCAAAAACTTGCGCCAAATTCGACGGCACGATTGCTAAGCTGCGCTGCGTGTTGCGAGGTCGATTCCCGCACCGTAAAAATATTTGTTTGGCCAACAGCTAGTTGTTCCGGGTCTGGCTGTTTGTGTGAGTTCAAATGTTTGTAAAAGCGCCCACGATACAGGGCAACATTTAAACGAAAAATCGTTCTTAAATTTTATTTTTTGATGCGAATTAGTGCAAATTATACCTAAGGTTAGTGTACCAATATTAATTATAAATAGTGATCGCTTACAGTTTTAATCTATTTAGTTTGAAAACAAAAATATTGTTCTTCATTTCGATGTTAGGATTGGATTCGGATTGTATTGTCAGTGTTTTCATTAATTGTCGTAACGTCGTCTCCACCATGTAATAGAGTAAATTTAAATTAGCTAGCGAAACTCCGCCTATAGTTGAAAACTGGATTACAGAAAGCTATATTTCCTAGCTTCGGAGCTGGTTTTTTATAATACGATATTTTATGGGAATTAATTATTTTAATAGCTACTTTAATGTTTTGACAGACATGATATTAGGCCAAGAAAGGTCTTCTTACAATGCTATTTAACTAACTAGCAGTGCATCAGACGAAAATTAACCTATTAACCGAGGAAATTTTAGCTTAGACGTAAACATCAGTCGGGTGGATTTTCGACATGGTGTGTCATCGCAAATGAATATATCGAATCGTCCATTTCTGCGACGTTTCCAGCAGATGCTACTTAATACATATCAGTCCATTTACAAACAGGTTGAGGTCGCTATCGGTACATGGCGACGTCGGGGCTGCGGTAGAAGCACATGTAGGCGTCGGACAGTAGGCGGCGCGGCAGCGCGCGGTCGGGCAGGCGCGCGCCCTCGTCGCTGAGCCACGCGCCCAGCTCCGCGACGCACACGATCTCCGGGATGTTGTAGCCGTTGCGCTCGCCTGTACAAACACCACCACTCATCATTACTATACTTGGACATGGCTCTTTTGGCACGTGACTTTCATCGAAATGAACGCCGCTATCTTGTTTTGCCAACACCAACAGCGACCTGGTAATTGCACTCAAGCCTTTAAAGCTGCAGTGCAGTGGGTCTTGCTCTATATTTAGCGCTTCCTAAAATAGCAAGGCAAGTGAAGTTTCAACTCGTTTCAATACAAGTAATGCCACAACGCATGCAAACAGTTGCAATTCACTGGTTTGTCCACACAATGAAAGCGAAAAAGACGTCATTTGCCTCGGCAAATGACGTCTACGAGACGTCGAACGAGGTGTCTTCTGGCGCCAGAAGACACCTCTTTCTTTCTTTGTAACAACAAACTTTCATTGCATGGACGATAAGCGTGGACATTCCCTAAATAAATAACTAATTATCTTACCTTTTCTATCAGCCATCGAATCAAAGAAACACCAGGGCGCGTCATGGCCGACCCCAGCTTTGACAAAGGCCACGTAGTGACTAGTTTCAATACACAGGACCGCAAACAGTTCCATGTACACTCGTGGAACAGGACAGGACTCCAGAATGTTAGCAAACTCCTCGCATACAGTGAGTGGAGTGGCCTGAAAAAAATCGAGTTAAGGAGTCTACCCACTAAACCATATCATACCATGACCGTGCTAGGAACGCATCAGGCAAATAAATTGTCTTTGTATTGGAAAGTGTGAGCCTATGGAAGAAAAAATCCTTCTTTAGTTTCGCCAAAAAAAAGTTATTTAGACGAAACTAGAGAGCTACTGTCGTTTTCTATGGAGGTACTAGATACTACAATTTGGATACTATGAATTCCTACAATTGCAACAAAATTGTAGATTATTACTGGCTGTTGCGTGTGACGGGTGCCGGTGAAGTTACTCAAAAATGAAACATTTTAGCTGATTTTCAGAGATAGGGTTTAGCATTGCAGTTGGTCACACAGTACCTTGTGGTGCGGGCGCGTGGCGTGCGCGATGCGGCGACAGCTGTCGCACAGTGCGCCCGCCTCCAGCGCCGCGCCCGCGCACGCGCCGCACTCCCAGCGCGCCAGCGACCCGCACACCGTGCACTGACGAGGCACTGTCACAAAGTATTAATTCCTTCACTGATAGACAACGCTCGACCTAAACTGCTGGGACTAGAACAAGAAATTTAAAGTTCCTTATACAGGGTGACTTGTTATTCGACTAATTCCTTCCAGGACGCAGACATAGGCGAAAATAAAAATAAAGCCGGACAAGCGCGAGTCGGCCTCGCGCACAAACGGTTCCGTAGCAACAAAAAATATAATAACAATATTTTTAACGCTCATTCATATGTGAATTTGCACTCAACAGCAAAACTAAATTTGTTTTTCATAATGACATCACAACTAATAATAACATCACGCCTGTAATCCCCGAAGGGTTAGGTATAGGTATACCTAACAGTACACCCACATTTCGACAGCTTTGTTTTAAGTCCCATGTAATAGAGGGCGAGCCTATTGCCATCAACCGAGCAGAAATCCAGACTCCGTGGCTGCTACTGAGAAAACCCAATAATGCTCAGCAGTTGCGCTTGCGACCTTCCGACCAACGAGGCAGTCCACAAGAGTCGAGAAGTAATTTAATGTTTTTTCATAGTATATTAATGAAAAACAAAGTTGCTGCTGCAATTTCGAAAAAGTCCCACATCTCAAACACTTAAATTAAATCTAATTAATTCTTAATTTTCGTTGAAAGTTCTACAGACTTTTTTCAGAATTTTCCCCCTCTTACTTTATAAATTAGAGTGGGGACCAAATTTTAACGACTTTAGAAGCAATTATCTCATCAACCGTTGACTTAAGAAAAATAGTATTAAGGAATCTCCATATTATTTTTCAAGAGCTATCGATAGACACCCCTCACAGTTACAAACATAATTATGTTTTTTTTCATCCTTAGTATGGAGAATATTATAATAATTCAATTATGAAAAAAATAAAAAGGGCCCCTTTTTATTTTTTCCATCACATTTAATGTTAATTATGGTGGTTTCTATTAACTGTTACACAAACTTTGTAGCTGTTCATAGAAAGCACCTACTCTCCAAATTTCGACTGTGTAGTGCCAAAAGTTTCGGAGTAAATTGGATGTGACATACGGACGGACAGGACGAATCTATAAGGGTTCCGTTTTTTACCATTTGGCAACGGAACCCTAAAAACACTGCCACTTGTTATCTTGTCCACGGATTTTACTGCTGTATATCACAATCCATACATGTTTTGTTAACAAACTTCCTTTATTACTGCGAATAATTATTTATATGCAGCCTTTGAACATGGCAGCTGATATGTTACATTATAAATGGAAAAGCAGATTGAAAACGATGATCCAAACTAATCGGATTATTGACTGTTCAATCCCAATACTCACAGCCCTCTATTAAATCAGTGACGTCCAAAAGAGGAGATGGTAATACTTTTTGGTATAACTTGTATTGCTTGCCGAACCGTGGCATTTGAATGATGAATGCTGCTGGAACCTGTAACAATAGTGATGGTTGTCTTTTTATATGTTATTGTTTAATAATTTTCGGATTTACTCTTAATATTACAAGTTTATCTTGATCATTAATAATTAAAATCTTACCTCACTTAATTTCACGCCTGATGTAGTAAACGACTGTTCCAAAAGCTGCTGTACAGTGGGTAACGAAACATGTTCATCTTTCTCTACAAACAGTTGATAACAGTACGCTTCCTGTCCGGAAGACAACTTGAGGAAAGGCTCAGCTCGCAGTAACTGCGCTACTAAACCATTTAAAAATTCTTCTGGATCCTGAAATAATTATGGGAAGTAATTTAATATTTTGGTTTGGGTTACCAAGAACAACAATATTGCCATTTTGATATTGTCGGCGGTAGAAAAATAAACAGACGCAACCAGGGCCGTAGGCAGGGGTAGGGTTTTGGGGGTTAACACACCCTAAATCTCGATAAACTATACAGAAACCAACGTATCCGAGTCGGAATGCTGAAATTTTCGGACACGGGACACCGACGCGAAAACGGTTACCACGTACTCAGGGAACCAAACAACATACATTCTACATTCTAAACCCCTCCACATCGAATTTTTCCATCGGTAATTTAAAAAAAAAATCTGCTGTTTCCTACAAAAGTGCAATACCTAGACGGTCAAAATGTATGGAACAGCTGGTTTTTTAACCGTTTTCGCGTCGGTGTCCCTTCCACCTTGTATATCGTGACTGACTTACCTATTCTCATTTCTGAATGAATGACTAAAAAGAAACTAATTTATCCGAGGAGGGGAGCGAAAACTAGAAAGCGAGCTCGGTCGCTCTTGCATTTTCTTGACTCACGATTACTTTTCCGTAAAGGATCTACATATTTTCTATTTCTGTATTAATGGTCAGAAGAAAATCAAACCTACCCTAAGTGGAGTACTAAGATTTCCGAGCTCGCCGCTCTTACTCTTGAATCCTAAACTCAAATTATAGACATTTCTGTATAAGTCGACAAAGTTACTCCTTGTATGAATTGAGAAACCGAAACAACGTATCCTGGATGAAAAGCTAACATTTTGAGCTGTTTTCGTAGAGCTGAAGATGCTCTTTCCTACCAGCGCCCGCAAGCTCCCGACGCGTGGTCGTGATGTTAAGAGGTCCTGAGGTCCGTCCAGGTACGGTTTTTGAGCGTTGTAACGAAGCGAGAAGTCACATTGATAAAAAAGTTTGATAATAACTCAGTTTTTCAAAAGTTGTTTCTATAATAGCCTTCGCTTATACTGATGTTTACCGTTACGCCCCGATCAGCTTTTTTCCTTTAGGGCCCCCGAACCAAAATCCTGGCTACGGCCCTGGAAGCAACACTCATGAATTGCCGAAGAACCACAATATCGAGAACTGTGACGACTGAAAAGGAATGGGGGGGAGGCCTTTACCCAGGATTAGGACAGTCACACTAAAAAAAAACAAGGTTAGTAGCAAATAAAGAGCAAACTAATTGATTACAATGTGAAGTTATTGTGTAAGCTGCAGAAGATTGTAAACATATCTTTGCATTGTATAGATTCAATCTCTTACACCCGTATCTATAGTCAAGTTAAAGTAATTACTTTAGCTGAACCAATTACTTTTTTTATGCAGTACACAAGAATTTAAAAGAAGTAAGAACCGTCAAAGAACGCAAAGCTAAGAATTCTAACTTTTTACAGTTCTAACTTCAACCAATTACTAAACTACATAATAAAAATCGTATCTTAAAAAATGACATATACTCAAGTAAACACTTTGACTTGTTTATAAATACGGGGTTTAGTGTTATACAATTGCATAAGTCTTGTCGTTATCAGAAAATAAGTACATATTTTATGTGTTTGTACATATTTATGGAATTTGGAAACATGCTTCTAATTATCTGTAATGATATAGTATAATATGTATACAGCGATTTATACCTTTTCTTCGGATGTCAGACCAGGCACGTCAGAAAGTCTTTCAAGCAAAGTACGTAACTTCATGACTCTGTCAGCGCGCACATAACCATGCTTTCTTAGCGGGTTCACAATCTCTTCTCGAAGAACTCGCTGAACTTCAGAATAATGCGGAGAGTCCTGTAATTTTTTTTTCCATTGAACCTTTTCACAGCTTTAATAAATAGATATTGATGATGTTGTTTTTTGTTTTCAGGATCAAAGCTATTGGAATGCGTCGAATTCTCTCCCAAAATGAATAGAATATGTTACCTCAGGCTCAGGCGGACGATACAATAGGGCGTCGAACACGCTCGTGAAGGTGAACATGGCAAACAGTGTGGCATCCAGGTAACATGAGTTGTGATGTCCTTGAATGCCGCGGTTCTTGCCGGCCAGCTCGCCGAGCGAACTCAGCGGCGCCACCACGCCGGGGACCACGGGGCAGTCCGGCTGAAACATTTTATATTGAGTTGCACGACAGCCGCTATTGACATTATAAGGACGCCATAGAAAAAAAAACATCATAATTATCTAGCTACCATCAAAATAGAACGAGGAAATAGGTTTTTCGTATTTCATGCAATCCTTATGCCTCGTATTGTGCGATAACTTGCTGCTATTCCGTTGGTGTAGTAGACTGTAGACATTTTGGGATTGTTTGACAAATGGCATAAAAAAGTATTTGACAGTCTTCTGGGTTCAATGAAAGCAAGACCAGCTCAGTGGTATCATATCGTACCTGGTCGAAGTGGTCGGCGTCGTGCAGGTCGCCGGTGTCGGGCGGCGGCGTGTCGCGGAAGCGCGCGTCGCGGCGGCACAGCGGCAGCGGCACGAACAGCGCGCGCCCGGCCGCGCACGAGAACAGCCGCGCGCCGCCGCGGGACCCGTCGCCCAGCCCGCACACGCTCTGCTCGAGCTCCACGCCGGCTGTCGCTGTGTCTGCGATACAAATTAAAGTAAACAACATTTACAGTGTGTACTACACACACAACCGCATGTGGGTTGCGGGCGGTGTTCCTTACATCGCACCTGATTTGACTTGATGATATGTGAAGACTGATTAAGGATTGTGATGGTGTGGGATTTTTAGGTTTTGTTGTGCTGAAATCATCTAGGCAGCCTTCAGTATCGCAATTCTAATAAATCTTTCATCACTTATAATTCCATCACCACCACTCCCAAAGACCTATCAGCAGTCAATAAGTATCTAACATCAACTCACGAGTTGTTGCAATGAACTTTTACGAGTTAAGAATAACTGAAGTCATGGTTCAGCTTACCATACTAATCTTATCACTTACCATCAATAACTCCTATCCATCTGACTACGCCATAGTAATGTTGGTCGACGTCTGTAGCGACTTCTACCAGTGATCCGACGCCGATGTCTTCAGCGATGTGTATGGGTGAGGGCCTGCCGGGCGGTGGAGCCGCCCGAGGCGACCCCAGCGCCGGTGAATCATATAACTCCTCAGGCGCAGTCTCCGCGTTACATATGTCTAAAAATCGTACATTATTCTAAATAAAAGTAAGTAGTATTTCAAAATATAAACTAAAACTGAGATTCTAAACTGAACAATATTATGGTTCAGTTTGAAAATTAGGACACTACCAGGAAGCTATTGTTAGTTAATAGTTTGCCACGATAACTATAAAATGAAAAGTTTTTACAGAATTTATGAAATAGTTTAGGCCATACACTGTTCACATTCAAGCACACAGAGTGGTATTTCATCAATAGACATATCACGTAAATACGACATGTTGTTGGCCGATGCACTGCGCGGACGCCAGCCGGCCGGGCGCCCCCTGCCGCACTAGTGCGGTAGTGTCTAAAATTAGACGATAGCTATTATTGGACGATAGGCAGACGCGAGTTCTACACTCAGTGCTCTTGCAAAATATTGTGTTTGTCAATAATATTAATAAGTAATCTGTGATAATATTAGTTCCACAGCCATGAATAAACCGGTAAGATATAGTGTTATATGCCATGATAACAGTACTAACAGTGAGCATATTCAATAATGATTTGCTTTAAAAATGTTTGAGTGATAAATGTACAGAGTATCATGAAATTGATAACATTGACATTTTGCAAAGTCACCTTATTGTTTTTTTAAGTCATGTAAAATGAAGTTAATTAAGAAAAACAACATCACACCTGTTTTCCCCGAAGGGCTGGCCAGAGTAGTAAAGAAAAAACATGTCTCTTTACAAATTTGTTTGTGTCTAGAAGATAATTTTGTAATTAATCCTTGGAATGTTTGTGGCATTAAATTAAGACAATGATAATACACGTAATATATTAAATACATATATAATTAGTTAGAGTTGCGGACACCAGCCCACATACTAAACGTACCAGGCTATCATTGAATACATTAATCACTTGTAAGATTACAAAGCCAAAATGGTTAGAGATGAAACTCCTGAAAGTACAAGAATGGCAGTTTTGCTAGTACCAAATATTTATTTTGTATCTGAGTAAATGCAACTGACAAAAACAATTTTTGACATCGAGACATTGTTTGTTTACCCTAGGGTCCACTGCAGTAGTTTTATATAGCAGTTGGCCTTTGGTTTTTATAAGAGAAAAGTTAAAGATTTTTTTTTATGTCTAATGTTGTTGTTTGTATGTATTTTATTTTTGGTTTTGCCTTGACAAAGGTTTATCATTATCTACTATAAACATTAAATAAAGCCCAATATAAAAGTGATGAGCCCTTTACCATCTACTTTTACAGGTTCAGTAGTAGATTCCTAGCTCATTTTAATTAAAGAAATCATCGAAACATCTGAGGTCTAAGTTACTTCATTATTTTATTAATTAATAAAAAGCAACAGAAAAGTCAACTTTTCTTTACTAATACTGCAATTACACAATTTAAAAAATGTGTTTTATAGTGTGCTAAAGTAACAAAACACCCACCCACTAAAATTCCAGTCTCAATCTTCTTTGGTTCATGAACCATTTTTTGTTGTGAATCTTCACTAACTACTGAAGGTGGTGGATTGGTATGTGTTTTGTTGCGTCGCCGATCTGGTGCCAAATGAGCCAGTAAATTTACAGACTTGACTCGCTCATTGTGTGAAGTTCGCTGCATAGTGTGATTGTGGTTACGCTGCAATGTTCCATACTCAGTATGCACTGGCTCACGTGGGGCTGGGGGCCAGCTACCTCCAATCAAATTATATAAGTCTACCTGAAATCATCCAATACATTATAATCAAGATTGTATCTTCTATTATATGTTGTAAAAATTGATCATGCAATCTTGATGTTCACTTTCATGAAACAAGGATCCCTGTGGGTTTATAACAAGTACATGCGATTTTGCCTTATTACCCAACTGCATTCATAACATTGTTAGTCACAGTAATAGTAGGTAATGGTTTTAATCATGTGTAACTTTACCTCTTTTATTTACCATAGAAGGCCTTGCCGATTTTTTATAAAATACGATAAATAATTAATTTTTTCATATAAAAAATTATGATCATCTTATTTATGTATTAAATATAACAATAAACAAAATGAAGGCCAGGATTGAATGGACACTGTTCTCAAATAACATCCAAATATTACGAACTTATAAATAAAATTATTATAATTTAGGTCCCAATTATTTAACAATACACATATTATACCACAATGGAAGTAAGCTGTTAGGTTTTTATATGTTAGAGTATTATTATTTAGGTGCCTTGAACATTGAACTTTTTTGTGACATTAGTGAATCCATAATATTTATTATTGATCAAAACCTGTTGGGTGTCTCTGCTGTGATTGTTATCACTTTCTGAAGATATTTCACTCGTGTCATTATTCATACTCGTAGACGAAGTTTATTCACAATCACAAACTACTTTGCAGGTTCTAAAAATTTTCTAAGAATGCAACGTACCTAAAACGTTATTTTTATTGACCATTATTAAAAAACAACAAACCTGTTCATAATCAGTTACATTAATTTTGTTATCTCTTATGGTCTTTTTTCCTCAATTCTGTTTTGTACCTGTCACTGTCATTGACAAAAAATTTCTCAGGCTTGTCATTTTTATGTCAATGTCCTTTCCATGGTAACAATAAGTACAACGCATTATAATTATTTCTACTTAAAAATCGGTTTTCAGGCATGGTTAAAAGGCACTAATAGGATAACCATACATTAAATATGAAAAGTTGGATAAGTTCAGATAATAAATTATTACGTTTTTGAATACTGAAATCTTAGAGCATATTGAAAAATGCTCTAAGATTTCTTCTCTGGTTCTTTCTTCTCTTCTCTGATACTATATAAAGTTAAGATTCAAGTCAGACAAACAATGATTTGTGTTCTTTTTTACTTACAAAGTCGTGGGTTGCAGATTGTTTTTAATAGTACCGCCACAAATGATTGAGTACTACTACTTCAGTAGTATTTAACGGTCCCAAATAATTGTAATTATACCTACGAGTTGAAATCGACCCTTTCGAAAAACAAAGTGTAAGTTCAACTATTAAAGTATATTTTATTTTCAATTTGAAAGATGTAAGAGCACTTCGCTATATTTTAGCTTCATTTATCTATATTATCACACTGCTGTACTCTATCACGTTAAAGTACTTACTGATTCCATGATGAACTACAACTCTCTACAATGCAATGATAAATAACATTGCCTTTCAACAGTGCTGCCACCCTCTAAATTTTAATTTCCTGAAAACGTTTTCTATCTGACATTATTATAATAATAAACCTGAAGTTGCAAGTGCGACTGCTGAGTATGAGATCCTGGGTTCGAGCTCCAAGTCGGGCATAGTGTTATTGGGTTTTTCCATCAGGAATTGCATAGTGGCAGCCACGGAGTCTGGATTTGTACCCGGTTGATGGTAATAGGCTCGCCCCCTATTACATGGGACTTAAACATAACTAGCGTAATGTGGGTGTACCTATACACCTCTGCCTAACCTTTCGGGGATTACAACATAAAACAAAGGTTATTGTTTACTAAAAAATAACATCATTATCATTATGATGTTATTTTTTAAGAAACAATAACTGCCATCAATGCTTGTTTTTGTTTGAAAAACAAACATTGATGGCTAAAAATTGAAAATTTCAGTGGTGTATATTTCTTGAATCATTCATTTGATTCCATCGTTTCTAATGTTCAATAAATAAACATACGAGACCGCTATAATATTAACTTTTTCCTGACCCTAAAAACCTATAAACATGCTAACATTGTTAAGATTCTATGTTTGCTTACCATCATGTTGTGAGGGTGGGATCCTTCTTCAATTAAATTCCAACAAACATTCACATATTTTATTTAAGTATAACTAAACCATCTAAAACCCCATATGTAAACAACTCAACCATATATAACAAACTAAATAAATACCTCCAAATTACAACATGTTACCCCATCCAATTTTCTATTCACACTCCACCAAATCTTTCTCGTTATTTTTCTCTGTCATTTTTATACATTTAAAAAACCTTCCTAACAACAATAAGGTTTTTAAAAGACCATAGACTTTAAAACCTGCCAGTAATACATAGACATAAAATTCTATAAAACTAATATTACAACATCCCCTCTGAATTTTATGTTTATTACAATTAGAATAACATCTCATAGATAACTCCCATCAACTCATTTAAAACCCAACTTAACTAACCCGCCCAACTTAACTAAATATAACAAACAAACTTTTGAATTAATTAATCTAAACATCTTACTTAACTAACTTACACATTAACATTTCAAATTAATTCTCAAACAACCTTAAATCCTAATAAACCTACATAACTCATCACATTACAGAATGTCCTTTACGTATCACTCACTATACACTGTCTCAATCTCAAAAACTTTGTTCTGTCCAGTGGTTTAGTTAGTATATCTGCCAAATTATATTTAGTCGGACAATAATGAATTTCCAACAAATTCTTATCTATTTTTTCCTTAATGAAATGATATTTAACATCAATATGTTTGCTTCTTCTATTCAAAATTCCATTTTTAATCAATACTATAGCTGATTGATTATCAACAAACAACTGTGTTTTTGGTAATTTATTTGTCAACTCGTAGATCAAACTCTGAATGTATAATAGGTCTTTTATACATTCGGCTGCAGAAATATATTCAGCCTCAGTACTGGAAAGAGCAGTGACTGACTGTTTACGTGAACACCAATGAATTGGACCACCACCATAAAATATTACAAAGCCAGTCGTACTTTTCCTAGTATCAGGATCACCTGCAAAGTCTGCATCACAATACGCTTTTAAAGTTAAATCGTTATCACGAACATACTGTATACCATTGCTGACTGTATTTTTAATATATCTAAAAAGCTTCTTAATATTTGCAAAATCATTCAAATTAGGATGTTCTTGATGTCTACTACAATAACCAACATGAAAAGCCAGATCCAGTCTTGTTTTATTAACCAAATACAACAATGAACCAATCAATTGTCTATATCGATGCACATCATCAACTCCCATTTTCCCCTCTTGATGTGTATCAACTAAAATATCTGGATGACTACTATCTTTTAAGTTTTCATATTTAAACTTTTCCAAAATTTGATTTATATAACTTTCCTGATAAATCTTAATAAAGTTTCGTTCTACTTTAACATCAAACCCTATAAACTTTTCAATCTTATCAAATTTCCGCATTTCAAATTCTGTTTCTAATTTAGTAATAATTTTATTTAAATCAGACTCATTTTCACCAATTAAAATACCATCATCTACATAAATAGCCAAATATATTTCTTTATCTTTATTTACAAACACACATGGATCTGATTTTAATTGTAAAAATCCCAATTTTTTTAAAAACTCCGTTAATCTCTTATTCCACATAAGTGGTGCTTGTTTCAATCCATACAAACTCTTCTTTAATTTACATACTTTATTCTCTTTGTCTTTTATATCATATCCTAAAGGTACTTCCATAAAAATTTCTTCATCTAATTCTCCATATAAAAATGCTGTCTTTACATCAAATTGCTTAATTTTAAAACCTTTTTGAGCTGTAATCGCCAACAACAATCTAACACTAGTAGTATTTACCACTGGACTATATGTCTCCTTATAATCAATATTGTATTTTTGTAGAAAACCTCTTGCCACTAATCTAGCCTTATATCTTCCACCAGGCTTTATAGTAAATATCCATTTACTCGAAATAATTTTCCTATTTTTTGCTTCAGACTTGTTAACAATTTCCCAAGTTTTGTTTCTCTCTAAGGAATCTTTTTCCTCATTCATCGCTCTTTTCCATAAATCTTTATCAAAACTATTAAAAACATCTGTATAAGTTAAAAACGAAGTCTCCAAATCATAATCTTTTAGCCTAAATGGCAATCTCCTTTCTCTATTCGGTAAAATCCGCAATCCATCATTAATAACTGGTTCGATTGCATCCTCAAACTCATCACTAATTTCAACTACTGTATCATCTCTAACTTCCCCTCTCAAACTATTATTTTCTTCAACACCAACTCCAATGTCTTCAACGCTATCTTCAAAAATCTCATTATCTTCAACACCAACTCCTCTAACTTCAACATCTTCACCACTAACTCCAACTTCAACATCTTCAATACTGCCTTCAAAAATCTCAGCATCTTCATCACTAACTTCAGCTCTATTTCCTAAAACTTCTTCATCACCAACATCTCCATCACTACTTTCACTATGAAAATCATCACCACCTTCACCACGAAAACCATCACCACCTTCACCACAAAAACCATCACCACCTTCACCACAAAAACCATCACCACCAATATCAACACTAACATGTTTAAATAAATTTTCTAAATCACACTGTTTCACTCTACAATTACACATTTTTAAATAATCTGCAACATCACTCTTATTATTATTAAACACCACATCTCTCGAATAAACAATTCTAAAACTTGAAGGATCCCATATCTTATAACCATTGTTAGTATACCCTACTAAAAGCCCTTTGCTACTCCTGGAGTCAAGTTTATGTAACTGAAAATTATTTTTATAATATACTAAAGATCCAAAAATGTTCAAATGTTTTAAATTAGGTATTCTATTAAACCACATTTCAGCTGGTGTTTTAACATTTATTGTATTTGCACTCCTGTTCAATAAATAAGCAGAAGTTAAAACGGCTTCACCCCATAATTCATGAGGTAGCTTCATATCAAAAAGCAACGCTCTAGTTCGTTCCATTAATGACCTGTTTAATCGTTCAGCTTTACCATTCAGCTGTGGAGTATAGGGAATAGTGTAATCAATATTAATACCTCTGTTATTACAGTACATTTTAAACTGTTTGCTAGTATATTCACCTCCATTATCACATCTGAATGTTTTAACTTTTGTTTCAAAATGATTTTCCGCCAAATTAATATAGTTAATTATTTTAGAAAATGCCTCGTTTTTATTTTTGATCATAAAAACTTTAACAAAATGAGTATAATCATCCAAAAACGTTATAAAATATTTGTAACCATCCCATGTTTCTGTTTCAATAGGACCGCAGATATCACTATGAATAATTTCTAATGGCTTACTAGCTCTGTGTCTATTTGTTTTAAAAGGTTTTCTACATAATTTCGATTGTGTGCAAACTTCACAGATGTCAATCTCCTCTACCAGGCCTCTATCTATACCTCGAACAAGATCCTTGGTCCTGTTAATAGATACATGACCTAATGCACGATGCCAGAAATTAGCATTTATGTGAAAGATGTTTTCTGAGCTTGAAAGTACGACTGGTGTTGTATTAACATTCAAATAATACAGACCATCTTGCTTCAGTTCACCAACCTCTATGCATTCAGAGCCTTCACTTTCGATTCGACAACTCGTTCTGAAAAATTTTAACAAATAATTATCATCAGCTAATCTAGATACAGATATTAAGTTCTTTTTGAGTTGGGGAACACATAATACATCTTTAAAAACAATATTTTTAGTGTAAATATTGCCCATGGTTTTGACATGGTGAATATTACCGTCTGCAGTCATGATTTTATAATCTACCTTCTTCTTACATTTAAGGTAACTTTCTGATGTTACAATATGACTGCTGGTACCTGAATCTATTATGAATTCAACCTCTGCTTCTGTTGTATTAGTTGTGTAGAAGTTACTTACATTTTGTTTTAAGCAGAACTTTGTATAATGTGAGTTAGCCTTACAGTTCATACAGTTAAACTTTATACTGCAATCTGCATGTACATGTCCACTCTTCATGCATTTATAGCATTGAGCTATGTTGTTGTATGCTTTACCGTCACCATTTAATGTTCTGCAGAATCTTGCAATGTGTCCTTTCTTCCCACATTTGAAGCAACTCCTTACATGAAAACTGTTCTCTGTTTGTTTGACAGAGTCATTCTCAACAGATGTTGTTGGTTTTGATACTTCATGTCTGTCTGTATTTTCTTGTCTCATCTTTATTTCTAGATTAAGTCTTGATATCAAATTAATTAAATTTTTATCTGCTAATGATGTTGATTCCCATGCTGTTCTAAAATGAATGAACTTTTCCGGTAAATTTGAAAGTATTTTGGTTATGATCTGCTTGTCATCAAAATCGTATCCTAAATCTCTTATCCTCGTCGCTTTATTCTCAATTTCTGCTATGTCTGTCATTAAATCACTATTTTCAAATTTAAATTTATAATATTCTTCCAATAGCCTAGAAATTTGTGTATCCTTGTGTCCAAGAAATATCGTGTCAAATTTTTCTAAAATTTCCTTTGTACTTTTGCAGTTTATAGCGTAAACCATGTATTTATCGCTAATAGAGCATATTATTATTAATCTTGCTTTTGCATCTTTTTTTATGAAATCTTTTTTTAAATTTGCCTTTTCTTCCAAAACATCATCAAGGTCCCTTGCCATCAATAATAACAACAATTTTTGTTTCCATAAAAAATATTCTGACTCGCTTGTCAGTTTTGTCAATTTTTGGTCGTCAGCCATTTTTCAAAAAATTTAACTTCCAATAATTTTAACTTTTACTCCAAAATATTTTCCAGGGTCTTCCTTCCTCGACCTTCTCACAACATGAGGTGCAGTTCAAATTTGCCCGGGGGCAGCCCATAACCTGTTATGGAATCTCTGTTTGCTTACCATCATGTTGTGAGGGTGGGATCCTTCTTCAATTAAATTCCAACAAACATTCACATATTTTATTTAAGTATAACTAAACCATCTAAAACCCCATATGTAAACAACTCAACCATATATAACAAACTAAATAAATACCTCCAAATTACAACATGTTACCCCATCCAATTTTCTATTCACACTCCACCAAATCTTTCTCGTTATTTTTCTCTGTCATTTTTATACATTTAAAAAACCTTCCTAACAACAATAAGGTTTTTAAAAGACCATAGACTTTAAAACCTGCCAGTAATACATAGACATAAAATTCTATAAAACTAATATTACAACAAACATTCCCTGAATCTGGGGAAAAATTCCCTTCCTTAAGTAAGACACTGCCTTTCAATCACAAACCAATGTCAAATAGTGGTCAAAAAAATAAAAAACAATATTATTTGTAAAAAGCGAATATTATTGGAATAAATAATATTGTATTTAAATTTTATGCTAAGAACTAAAGTAAGATATGTTAGTCATGATGTTATGACTCCGAAAATTGTTTCTGTAGAACTTTAATTACATAGATGAGTTTAAAGTTTACTGATTTCACAGGTACTTACTTTTTTGCCAAATTCAAGTTATTCTTGTTTATAAATAAATGATTTACATGTACTTCGACAAAGATTTTTACTTGGGAGAAACATCATGAAAATATGAGTTCAATTTTGTAAGATGCTCTTAGACATTGTTATGTATTCTTGTATTATATGAGATGACCCTCTGAACCTGCTCTCTTATGATTTTCCAGCCTATCCCAGAAATAATGATTCGTCAAGGAAGTATTGATGACATAAATTCTCAACAGTTTTTAAAGATATCTAATTATGAAGACACAGTCCGACAACTGGATATATATTATGCCATCGGTATGTTACCACACTTATCACAGAGAATTTACCAGTATTTACTAAACCAGATTTTATTATGACCTTAGTACTTACCAAAAATATGTTTTTTAATAGTTATAGGACAAGAAATTTTTCTTCACTTATATTATGGTAACCAAGATATTTTGTCAATAACATGCATCGCCCATGTAAATTAAATAAATAAATTTAATAATATACACTTATGAAATTAATTAATTTTAATTTAGAAATGTCGTTTGTTTACTTTTTTGAAATTTTTAACAAGTTTTGCATACAACTAACAACTGTTTTGTAACAATTCATAACTTGTTTTAGGTGAAAACGAACTAGTTACATAGCATGTAGAATATTTTTTTAAACCTTGATTTAAATGCAGGGTTAAGAACATACAATAATATTCAGTAGACAACTAACCCCGCATACTTATTATAGTTATTTATTGTAATGTCTTACTAATGAGCCTTCTTTTTTTACAGTTAAAAGACAGTTATTAAGATTCCAAAGCCCTATAACTGGACTATTTCCAGTTTTGTCATCAGACCTCCACATAGGCAGTGTCAGAGACAGTATTTACTGTGCATCAGCAGTTTGGGGCTTATATCAGGCATACAGGTCACCAATATTTCATTACTATTATTATTTAAACCTCATTGATTTTAGAATAATATGGTCTATTTTACACACGTGTTTGACCTGGTCAAGATATGATGTCCAAACACAGTAAGTAGTGCAACATTTGATATAGAATAAAAGCAAAATTATGTAATATTTCAGACGAATTGACGATGACCGAGGGAAATCGTACGAGCTGGGTCAGAGCACTGTCAAGTGCATGCGTGGGATCCTGGAGTGCTGGGTGAAGCAGTCGGCGCGGGTGGAGGCCTTCAAAACGCGTCAGAGCACTGCACACGCACTACATGTCAAGTTCCACCTCACTACTGGGGAACCTGTCCTGACTGATGAACAGTACCATCATCTACAGATAGATGTTGTCTCCCTATATCTACTGTTTCTTGTACAAATGATAACATCTGGACTACAGATTATTTATACCCAGGTAAATAACTTAGCTTGTGGCTAAATAGTAACAGCTGCTCGGGTCAATCTTCAGGTTAAGCCATGCTTGCCTAGGTTGGCCCGTGGATGAGGGACCACCCATTATATGGCGAGTTTCCTCCGTGCCTCGGAAAGCACGTCAAGCCGTTGGTTCCGGCTGTCATTTAACGATCTATGACAGTCATTACAGCTATTCAGTGGCCCACAATTGTGACAACCAGTCTAACCAAGGGGTATCATTACTCAATATTAATTGGGTTGTAGAGGTCCGATAGGCAGTTACTCGCTAAAATATTGCTATTCAGCTGCATTCGGTTAAACTGCAAGCTGACCCAGATGATGATGTAAAGGACTTAGGTCTTGGTCATTTAGTTACTTAAGATTAATATGAATAAGTGTTACTATGTTTTTTTATGTGGGCACGTAGAAATGTTGATGTGTATATGTGAGAAAAAAGTAGCCCATGTGCTATTCCAAACCATATACAGTGCAACCTTAATATTATAACGTACCTCAATATAACGACTTCCTCGATTTAACAAATTCTTCGTAATCCCCTTGTATTGTCCATAGACCATAAGAGTCAATGTAAAATATACCTTTACATTGCGAACATTTTTTGCGAAGAACCTCTTTATAACGAATTTTGTCAACCCAAAAGCTTTAAATAACGTTCCCACCAATGTATGACCCTTAATCCCATAGTACCTAGATATGTACCTACTTTTACGGATTTTATTGCATTTAATTTTGATTACTAATGTAAGGGAAAATTTTTGTTACCTACCTAATTGTTTTTAAATAGAAAATACATACAGTAATTTGATAAAAATGTGTTAACATTTATTAGTAGAAGTTGTTCGCTACAACAAGATGAGTATGTAATGTTAAGGTGAATAAAACTATTTTTTTATCTCTATATAACAAATTTTAGACCAACTTAACCTCAACATAACACACCTCAGTTTAACGAATTACTTGATATAACGAATATTTACTTGTTCCCAAGTTGTTCCCTTCCGATTTGTTATATCGAGGTTGCACTGTATAATCTATCTCTGTGCCAAATTTCATCCAGATATGCTCAGCCGTTCTGGCGTGATTGAGTAAGATACATCCATCCATCCAAACTTTCGCATTTATAATAGTAGTAAAATAAGATTAGTAAAGATTTTCATGTTTTTGAACAGGATGAGGTGGCATTTGTTCAAAATTTAGTATATTACGTGGAGCGTGCTTACAGAACGCCAGATTATGGCATGTGGGAAAGAGGATCTAAATACAATGACGGAAAGCCTGAAATCCATGCATCTTCAATTGGTATGTTATACATGAAAACAACTTATTGGCCCTTAACAGGTATTTTGGTCAAATAATATTATACATTTATGATATTTCAGGCATGGCTAAGGCGGCTCTTGAAGCCATCAATGGATGCAATCTTTTCGGAGACAAAGGAGCATCATGGAGTGTAGTTTATGTGGATATTGATGCCCACAATCGCAATAGAAGTATTTTTGAAACTATGCTGCCACGCGAATCTAGTTCCAAGGTAAAAAAATAAATAATTCCCTTTATACATATCACATAGGTATTACGCATATAAATAATTTCGCTTTCCGTTTACTTTTCGTCCCGATTACTGACCATTACGGAGCTTCTTGGTGTTACTCTAGCCTCGACCCTCACCTTTGGGTCCTATATTGGTCCTATTCCAAGGCCCTATTAGCCGCTAGAAAGCTGGTGTGTTCTCACAAAGGTGCGAAAGTACTTCACTGTCTGACTTACATGGTACACCACTTGCAAGCATAAGTCACCACAACTGACTTTTGACTAAAATAGTTTAAAGGAATGATTAAACTAAGTATTTGTATTTCAGGGTGTTGATGCAGCATTATTACCAACAGTATCATTCCCGGCTTTTGCCACTCATGAGGAACACCTAGTTCATTTGACGAAAAATAATATTTTAAAACGTTTACAAGGCAAATGTGGGTTCAAAAGGTTCAGCCGTGATGGGTACAAGTGCGTGCTGGAGGATCCACACAGGAGGTACTACCATGAAGGAGAACTCAAGGAGTTCGATGGCATCGAGTCAGAATGGCCTCTGTTCTATGTAATGATGATTATTGACGGCGTGTTCCGCACCCTACCTGATCAAGTTGAAGAGTACCAGAAACTACTGAAAGCCAGGATTTATATGGACGAATTTGGAGGTGTGTTGAATCACTTTTAATTAGCCAAAATAAGACGAAACCCGTGCGGGAAGTGGGATGATATTTGCTGGCGAAATTAGTGTCAAGTAATTGTGTTAAAACTGGCACGAATAGTCGTGTGACATCCTTATCATTAAAATAACAGACGCGCGCGCTCATTTCAGATCCAGTTATCCCTTGGTATTATTACGTTCCACGCGAGGGTATAGAAAATGAGCGGAGTGAACCGAATTCAGTGCGAAGATTGCCCGCAAGTAAGTACTAATTTTTAGGGTGTAAAATAATGTCACAGAAACACAAGAAAATTCACTTGTTACACTTAGCAACAATACACAAAATAAAATTTAAATTTACGTGATTTTGCATACAAAAAATAAACCACCATTTTTCCCATGTGAGTAGGCAGAAACTATAGAACGCCAGCTGCTATGATCCTCCTACATACTCCTTTGCTTCGATATAAATTGTAAAATAAAATAATGTGCTAAATATCGTTATTTAAATGCCAATTCAACAATTTCCAGATCACCCCAGTGACAGTAATGAAAAAGGTAAAATGTAACAACATTGAGAATGGCTGTTTTCTTCTTATTTAACACTGTCTTATACCTGTTTTCTGTTGTATTTAACCAAACCTGTATTTAACATAGATTTCTTGCGTGCTTTTGTTAAGCTTGCGATTAGTTTTTCATGAATAGGTACATGAACATTTCCATATTTCTATGAATTTCACGTTCTTTCACGGCTCGACTGCCTCGTTGGTCTAGAAGCGCGACTACTGAGCATGAGGTCCTCACTGTCCTGGGTTCAATTCCCAGTTCGGGCAAAGTTTTTCCATCAGGGATTTCTCAGTGGCAGCCACAGAGTTTTGATTTGTGCCCGATTGACGGCTCACCCCCTATTACATGGAACTTAAATATAACTGGCGAAATGTGGGTGTACTATTGGGTACACCTCTGCAGTCTCTGCCTAACCCTTCGGCGATTACAGGCGTTATGTTATGTTCACGTTCCTTCACTAGAGTATATCGTTACCGTTGCACACTGTACCTACTAACTTCTTTCTATTTGTGGTCCTAAGTACCTAAATGTCGACGGTCACTAACACACTTTTCAACACGAGTGCCTAATACTTTTCCATTGATAAATAAATCCCAGTTATGTAGCTGCTTAATATGCAAATTATGCAAAACATGCTTTCCTCAATAGATTAGACTAAACTATACTTCAGTGGAGTACTTAATATTGCATTTTTGAACTTCATATGTACCTATGCAGTCAAACCCTATCGATTAAGAGTATTAGTTGAACTTCCATCATGTGTAGATTCTGTAAATGTTCCTATACAATATTAATTAAGTGCCTTCACTTCGAACTCTGTGTATGAGGTTGTTTGCGGATGTTTCATGGCAGAACAAGATTGTAACCACCCCAACGTTTGGCATATTTGCCAGAACCATCCCTGTTCGAAAGCTCATTCTGTATAAAGCTTAACGGTTGAGGGAGTAGCACGGGTCATTATCAGCTTGAGAAGCGAGGGGGGCTTTGGAAAACAGCCGGTGACGGATAACGACTGCTTATTTATTTAAATAAAACAAATTATTGCCAGAATAATTAATTATTAATTGAGGAAAAACTTACTGAGCATTCCAAAGTAGGTACCGACAGTTTATTAATGTTAGATTCACTTGATCTATTAGACACAGGTGGTCTGTTCCTGTGGGCGCAGTCGCTGTTCGTGCTGGCGCAGCTGCTGACCGGCGGCCTGCTGCACGTCAACGAGCTCGACCCCATCAGGAGGTACCTACCTTCCTACAACCGACCGCGTCGCGCCGGACGGTATTCTGCTTTTCAGGTACACTCATGTCATCAGAAAGTTTTTTCTTATTAATATCCTGTTTTTTTTTAACGCGTTCTAGTAGTCGTGGCCTAGTGCGAGTGTTCATGCTTTCTCGATCGCGTTACCATTGTTGTTACCAGACGGCGTCTATTCAGGTTCCGTTTAAACTAAAGATTAGGATTACTAAGGCAGACGCTGGTAAACGCCACGAGAACCTGCTGGATGTAGGAGGCCCATTTCCAGCACTACACTAGGTTGAAACAATGTTGATGATAATATTTATCGCTCTAATGAATATTACGTCTTTTGTATTATTATTGTTTTAAAATTCAAAATGATTTCACTTTCATGCTGCAGGGCAAACCAACTTGTGTAAGTATTAAGAGTAAAAGTGTGTCGGCATGAGCTAAATACTGCACTAATTATTAAGAGTTCAAGTATACGTGGTCAATTGAACAATGAGTTATTGTTCGTGATCATGATCCATTATCAAGAGAATTCTTGCTCAAAGACTGCACTAGCATTGCATTCTGTGGCATTATTTATACTTATTTGGATGAAACGTACTGCATTTAATTTAATTATAAATAAGCAATTACGCACTATCACATACATTATCTACTATCTACGCACCTAAATGGTGCTTTTCAACCTTACGCTATAAATTAATACGTATACATAGGTATTAATAATGAGCAGACATACACACATATTTTACATGATGTTTTTGTCGCAGGGCATAGCAACAGATCTGGTGGTCCAAGTAGTGTTGATAGCCGAGTCTATGCGGCTGCAGGCCATGATGGGCACGTACGGCATACAGACGCAGACACCGCACGAAGTCGAACCTGTCCAGGTTAGATGACATAGTATTTATGTGCCCAGCCGTTTACATAGCACAACGAGGTTTATAAAGAAACAATCACGTGAATGCGTACGAGGGAACAACGAAGCTGGAACTATTTAAAAAAATCGATGTACTAAATTAACAGTCTCTTCATTAGCGACTGTTCAAGTGGCGCAGTCCTACAAGATATTTTACGGTGAAAAGTTGAGATCACACATCAATAATCCAATGTTCATGAGGTTCAAAACAAAGGCAGTATAGAACTGCCATGGAATTCCAAAATTATACTGTACAATATCGTACAGATCAACGCCGTGTTAACGGGGCCTAACAGTTACATAACGCACCCGAACCGAAAGTGCGAAACATCGTGCAAAAGTATAAATTTCCCCCACTTCTGCATGTGTTAAAAGGTGACTATACAGGGAGGGTATTTTTAGCCAGTTCTGTTTCACTGTTGGTCAAAGGCCTTCCTCCTTCTTTTCCAACCCTCCTTACGTCTTGCCTTCTCCGGTCAATTTGTTATTTCAATTGATAAAACATATTTGTGTAAGCATAATGCCTTAACCTTTACTTAACTTATTCTTAAAGGTGTGCAGTTCAACGCAGCTGGTGCACGTGTACCGAGAGCTAGGCGTCTGCCCGAAGCTGAAGCTCACGGGACGTCCCATCCGACCCGTGGGCTCTCTCGGCACGAGCAAGGTATGTCATACTTTGATCGCGCCACATCTATCAACACGGAATCGCATTTTTCCTTGCTCCTATCCTTTTCTGTCGCTCAGAACCGCCATTTGCGAGAGCGAGATACAGAGCGTGTTGCCAAGCGCATCGCTGATGCTGCCGCGTGCGATAGCACTCCCGTTCTGTCGCAACCCTTAAGGCGAAAGTTCTAGGGTAACCACACTAAACGACGCGGCCGGTTAGAAATAATTTTATGTCCATGTAATAAAAGAGTAAAAGACGTCATTCGCCTCCTTTTGGTGTATTCACTCCCTGACTGCTATCAACATGCTTAGAAGTCAAACATTGCTTCAGATATACAGGGTATGCGGCATGACCGTGCTGTGCTACCCGCTCATATTCGAAGTGTCGGAGTTCTACCTGTACAGAGACATGGCTCTGCTCATCGACGACATCAAGACTGAGCTGCAGTTCGTTGGCAAGTAAGACAATCCCATGATTCACTGAATATCGTGCGTCAATATAAAAAAATCCTGAAATCTTTAGGCCCTGAGCAGGCGATAGACTATTTGTCCGCCAAACTGAAATGACCTCCGAAATGAATCCTGTCTACTGGCCGCGTTTTTTTTCCATCTATTTTTTATTGCTAATAGTCCGCGGACAAATAGTCCATCGTCTGCTCAGCGCCTTAAATCTAAGCGATAAATATTTTTGGAAACTTACAGAAATCTATCTTAAGGAACATTCTCAAAAATATTTGAAGTAACTTGTTAGCTGCATTGTGTCTCAACCTCAATACACAGTTTCTCGTTCTCTTGTGGCACTACTGTACCATCAGCATCACGTTGGTAGATACTGGCGCCTGTCGGGGCGGCCGACGGTGTGTCTGCTGGTGCGCGAGGAGCACATGCGCGACCCGCACTTCAAGCACATGCTGGACCTGTTCGCGATGCTCAAGAAGGGCCACTGCGACGGCGTCAAGGTGCGCCTCGGAAGGCTCCAGAACTTGATCTCCAGCTCTTGCATGGGTAAGTAATCTTTTTGTTTTACTCACAACTTTACCAAACGATAGAAATAATGCTCGAAGGTCTGATGATAGTTTGTTTACAAGTTCTGAAATATTTATGATTATATCCTTGCAGGCATCCTGAATACTAGAACCTAAACAGGGTTTTTACGCTTTCCTTAAATTCCTTTGGAACAGAGTATATAAAGTGTGTCACCCGATTAAGTTGCGCGTTCATACTTTTACTTAATTTACCACTACAAAATTTGATCATATCACTTTGCTGCGTATTAATGATGCTAATAATACTAAATATCAATAGAACTAGCTGATATCTTTCTGGCGCGTCATGACCAAACCTAGATACAATAATGTAAACCTGTTTTTGAACTTAAAAATAAAAATACTGGCAACAGAACATCTGGACTTCATGAGCCAAGGCGAGTTCCCATCGGAGATGTTCACTCAGTTCCGTCAGCTGGAGCACGAGTACATCGGCTACCAGTCGCTGACGGACGTCCCGCGCACGCTCACGTACCGCGAAGAGAACATGTCGTACGACGCCTTCAAGCACCGCTCCACGCCCGACGTGGTGGCCGCTCTCAGGTCGCTCGACAATATCTTCGCGCAGTGCCAGCTGTGGGGCATCTTGATAGAAAGGGAGGGACCTATGTTTGAGGTGTGTATAATAGAATTTAATTAGAAATTAATTTGTTACTTATAAAGAGTAGCAGTAACTCCTACTTTTATTATATATTGTAAAGAGTGGAGAGAGGCCTTTGCCCAGGAGTGGGACAGAGCGGGCTAAAAAAAAATCTACACTAGCTTTGTTCCTGTCAAAGAGACATTTACTTCCATGACGTCATATTTCAGGAATGTTTTACTTCTATTCCAGTGTGGGAAAAAGATGGCGCTTTTTCTACTGCCTTTTTAATTAAACAAATATTGGTGGCTGGCTTTCTAATTTGAGAAAAGTATTGTGTATATTTGTACTTGTTACTGGATATGAAACCCTGTGTTTTGGAAAAAATAATGGCTAATGGCCCGCGGAGACTTGCTACACGCATTCCATGTAACGCGCATCCATCTGCGCCTCGACGGGTGATATCGGCCTTGAAATATTAGCACTAGTAGCGTTTACAGCGCGTATGGGTACGCGTCCATCGTAAGAAAAGCACTGTGTGCATAGACTCTGCCTGAGACATTCAAAGGTCTTTAAGTGTAAAAGGAGTTCTTTAATCACGTGAGGTTTGAACGGGGGGGAGGGGCTCAGAAAAAAAAACACGATTTATCACAATGGAGGGGGCGAGGGTATAATGTGACAATCACGCATATTTTTTTCGTGGGATTAAAAACAACAATTTTATGTGTGACGTGTGAAACACGTTTTACAATAATGGATTAAAAACCAGAGCAAGAAATTTTTTGTTTGAAAAATCCGGCCAAGCGATTTTTTACAAAAAAAAAAACGTTTTTTTTGTTAAAATCGATTCCAGAACTATCTGATGTTTCAATAATAAAAAATACACGTGATGCTGGGAGGGGGAGGGAGGGGTAGCCTGAAACCTGACGACGTATCACCAAGGGGGAGGGGGGGGGGGCTATAAAAGTGGCCAAAAATACCTCACATGATTAAAGGACGGCCCATAACTGATGCGTAATCGAAACTTTAGTAAGTTTTTTTTAACACATACAAAGTAAACGCATTAATATTTGGCTTTAGCAGTGCTTAAACATTAATCTATTGGAAACAGATCAACGGCACAAACGCGCTGGAGTCCCTGAAGAGCTTGTACCACAGCGCCGGCGTACTGCGGCACTGGCGCGCCGTGCGCTACTGCTCGTCGCTACTCAACCACACCGTGGACTCCATCAGCCCCTTCATCACCACTGTGCTGGTCAACGGGAAGCAGGTGATCCTTCCGCCCGCGTACATTAACCATATGTTATGAAGGGTTGCAGTCTCTATCGACGCATCAACAGTTACCACGTTTCAGTAAATCATACCGAAAAAAAAAAATTATATAATATATTTCTGACTTTTTTAGTACTCCAACCTTGGTTGGTCCCATAGTAGTTTTTGGCATAAAAAAATATTTTAAAATTTCCATTTTTATGATAACTGTATTTTTTTTTTTGAAAATCTATGAATAGGGATAAAAATTTCACGAAAAATTGTAATAGTCTCCTAAGACCATTTTCGTGTAGTTGCAACGGTAAAGGTTTACTGCCCCGCTGAAAGTTTCCACCCTGTATAATCTCATTGACTGACTATTTCATGAAAAAGTTATTCGCGCGCAATTTAGAGTACTTTAAAGTTGTCAGGCGGTGGGTTTTCACCACACAAAATGTCTGGCAGTGGAGGTGAATCATTATACTAGCCCTTATAATATAATATCAAAAAATCACGCTTTAAATACAGGGTGCAATTGAAATCACGGGCATTATTTTAAACTCCTACTACATTTTTGAGTTTTTCCATACTTGCATTAATAATATTTTTGATTTGCTTAATAGTAGTCCTAATACAATTACTATCATGAGTAGTGCCTTAGTTTAAAATAATGCCCAGGACTTCAATTGCACCCTATATATGGCTTCATAGCTGTTGCCCGCGACTTCGTTCGCGTGGAAGAAAAATAAATAACTTCAAAATTCACCAAGTTTCATATAAACTTTCAACCCTCGTTTGAACCCCTTAGGGGATGAATTTCCAAAAATCCCTTCTTAGTCCACACTTACGTCATAAGGAACGTTAACTTTGAGTTAGCTCGTTCCATCGTCGAGTTCATCTCTGTTCTCAGGACAAGATTGATTTCAAGAGTAAGCCCTACTAATATTAAAAAGTTATATTTTTTATTCTATGCACAGCTAACAGTGGGCGTGATTGGCCAGAAAGAGACCGTGTTTGACAAGCCCATGACGCCCGGCGAGATCCAGTCCGTCATGTACTCGACTATACAACCTTACGATGTCATTGGAGCAGTGTTACAACAGGTAAGTATCACAGCATCTTAATGACAATAACAAACTAACTGAATTAATTTCGACCATATTTATACGGACAGCCGCGCGTCAGTAGTAACACCTAACACTACGAAATAAAGGTCAATCGTTTAATCATTGTTACCATGACTGTACAAAGATTTGTAAAGGCTAACACGGGTAGTTAGCTCCATTAAATTTTGTTTATTACACGAGAGATCATCATCATTCACCTGCCCTGATCCTTTATTTCAATTTATTTGAAGTCGGTGTAGCGTGTCTTCTTCTTCCGTACTTCCCTATTAGTCGTCATTTCATTAGGCCATAGTCATCTTTTACATTAAATAAAAATATGATTAAACAAAGGTCGATGTTACCTGGTCAGGAAATCGTGCTGTACACGGGGCGCCTGATCGGCACGAACCCGGACATGTTCCGCGGCATCCTGAAGATCCGCGTGGGCTGGGTGCTGGAGGCCATCCGCAACTACCTACAGCTGTTCCCCGACGAGAAGCACGCCGACGCTACCATCGAGGCGCTCTCGCCATACAAGCTGCGCACGCTACTGCAGAGAGTGTTGACTGTGTCCGACTGGGCTGAAGAAAGAGGGTATGTTTTGTTTTTAACAATGTCGTCGCTTATTCTACACTAGCTTTGACCGTCGGCTTCGCTCCCGTCGTCGACCATCAGACGAGCTACAAACATGTGATTTCGAATCTACTCGTGACTTGTGCTTTCGTGTGTAAGTTGGCTAGAATGAGGTGAGCGTCGGCCTTTTTTTTGACAAAATATACTTTAGAACCGAATACGACCAGGCATAGGCATGCTAGATACCTATTGGATCAAGATCCTATGAACTCCAGACCTACGTCATTTTATAAAAGCTGAAACTTTTTCTGTGGAAGTACCCGAAGTAGAAGTTTACCTACAATTTAACATACTTTAAAAGTGTCTGGCGGGGGTCGTCCACCACACAAAGTGTCTGGCAGTGGAGGAGGTGAATCATCCTACTAGCCTTTACGTAATATAAAAAATCACGCTTTATAGTATGACGTAACTTAGCGCTCCAGCAGCTATTTAGCACACCATTGTCACCGGATATCTACCAAAGCCACCACAACCGACTTTTCATAATATCCAATAGTTCTTACCACAGAAAAAATTTCAGCTTTTATAAAATGACTTCGGTCTGGCGATCACGGGAACTACCTCTATATGCTTTTGCCGGAATAAAACGTTAAGTGACGAAGATTTAGCTTTTTGACGACTGCATAATTTAATCTTGTTGTTTGAAAAGTGACTAACTTAACTTTCAGCCTTCCTAAAAAATAACCTAGTATTACGTGTTCTTAATAGGTTGACACCGCTACAACGGCGGCAGTTAGAAGGCTGCCTGTGTCGCGTGCCGAAACACTTCTACATACTAGTCTGGGATATATTGCTGCGAACACCGAAAGGAATTATTATTGAGGTAACTAAATAGTACTTGCAAAAGTTGTCCACAAGATCAGCTGATTTAATTGACCGCGACTTCATATGAACTTACCAGGTTTAGAAAAAAGTGTGTGTACAAGAGTGTACACACACTTTTTTTTCTAAACCCAGTCCTACACACCGCGTATAAAGTATAATTAAATCAACCATAGATTTTCATGGTCGGGGTTGCGGCAGACCGAGGAGAAAATGGCGGGACGCTTGGGATGGCTTCCTCTTGAATTGGCGAGAAAAAGCACACTATCGAAAGAAGTGGAAGGAATGGAAGAAGGCCTTTGCCCAGCAGTGGGATAATATGGCGTAATAAAAAAAAGGTTTTCATGGCAAAAAAAGTTTGTGTACAAGTAGCCTAATGGTGCGATTCCACCAAAAATTATGGGCGAACATTTGTGCCGCACATTTGTTTAGCGCACTGAGCTGCAGTACCGTTTCCACCGGCAACGCTGTACGTAAATTTTGTTCGCGCATAGTGCAGCACATTTGTGAGCGAACATGTTAGTACGAGAGCTCATGTCCAAAATGTTTGCCTCAACATTTTACGACCAAAACCGTATAAAATCGATAGATTTGGTTAATCTGATTCCAAACATACTAATTTCAGTTATTTTGTGCTTAGTTACGGATATGCTGTGCGCATAAGTGGCCTTCTATGCGGAATCTAGTAGAGGTTATCTGTGGCGCGCACAAACATGCGCGATCATTTCGGTGAACACGCGCATCTTTTGTTAATGTCATTTGAGCGAGTCCACCGCCACCGAAAGAAATATGTGACAACACCGGTGGAATCGCAACATTACAGTTTGCAGAACCGATTGATTTTCCGGTAAAATTAACGTTAATCTTGAAGACACAAATCTTTTGTCACAGCAGAAATTTAACCATAACAATTGTAAGACGCATTTCTTAGCACGATATAATTACTTTTTCAAACACAATAGATTCTACGAAATCTATCATCTCTCATATCATATGTACGTTCAATAATTGAACGTGTGAATGAACGTATTGCGACGTTTTTCTGATTCAATGGGAGGCTCATCTAACATGGTGTAGTTTTGAGCGTATAGAATTAAATAGCGCAGGACAACTCTGCACCGCACCGTAGGCTTTCACTTCCCGTTCAATATAAAATCACGCTCTTTCTCACTTGAATAACAATTTAGCTTTTTTTTTATATTTTAGCGATTAGTGTTGCCATCCGTCCGAATTTCTCCGGTGTTTTCATCAATCCGGACTTTTCAATTTAGGGTGTTTTATAAGTTAACTGACTACAGACAAAAAAGATTAAGAAGCCCGGACCTTTTTTCAAATGTCCGGCTTTATGTAAAAAAAAAATCAAAGGGGTGTTTTAGTATGGATCCTGGCGTACCTAATTACCGCCATTTTATTTAATTTTCAAAATAGCCACGCATAAACGTCGTATTGATGGCGCCATAAGTGAGTAAATTTTAACTTTGATAGCTTCTTGCCACCTATTCTCGTTCTTAGCGTGTCGATGGCATTGAATCTAAATTGTGTCGGCCCAGAACTGAGCCACAAGTTTGGCGCCTTTAGTAGCCTCCATCAGTATTCAGTTCCTGTAATGAACAAACAACAGGTCAACAGTACACGATATTAAGTGCCCCATAGTTTGTGGAACAGCGCCACATTTACACTTCAGGGTAGAGTCATTAATGAATCTCCACCAAGTACTATACTAATATTGTAGAGGTAAAATTTGTATGTTCGTAGGTGTGTGGATGTAGGGGTTAATCTTTGGAACTACTGATATTAATAATTCCCGACCATAACGCGAACGAAGCCGCGGCCAAATGCTAGTAGGTAATAAAATGGCGGACGGCATAGGCAGGCCAAAATATTAAAACCCCTTGCGAAATGGTAATCCTAGTCGTGATTGAGAGGGTATAAAGCCTCGTATGTGATGCTCGGTGCATGTGCAGGGGCACGCGATCCCGGCGTCGCCCACGCTGGTGAACATGTCGCGCTCGGAGCTGGCCTTCGCGCTGCTGGTGGAGGAGGCGCTGGTGCGCGTGGCGGCGCCCGCGCGGCGCCAGCTGTGCGTGGAGCTGCTGTGCGTGCTGGCCACCATCCTGCGCCGCAACCCCGAGCTCTACCTGCAGCAGCCGCTCTATGTCGACCGTCTCCTCGACGACGCGCAGCTCACCTTCGCCAAGGTTGGTAAACACACGCATGCAACGCTGCGTATGCGCGCAGCCTTAAAGCTAGCTAACCGCTTTAATTCAAAAAAACAATCTCATGTGTAGCCTGTTGATGCGTGTAAGGCGTCGTGTGACCTGTTATTTCGGTAATTCGTACAGGACGGCGGGTCAACGGACAGCAACGCGTTGAGCTCGGCGGCGCCAGGCGTGTCGGTGGGCTACCTGGCGCGCGCCGTCGTCAACAGCGTACTGCAGGGCGCCGCGGCTGCGCAGCTAGAGCCCGCCGCCATGCCCACCTGCCTCGTCTCGTGACCGCGCCGCTGCCAGCTCACCGCGCCGCTGCCAGCTCACCCACGCGCGGCTACCTGGCGCGCGCCGTCAACACGAATTTACTGTGGCCTGAGGTTAGGGGCGTGAGGACCTCCCCGCCCCTCTCACGCCCGCAGGGTAACGCTGTCCCTACATTTGTCGTACGGTTGCGCATGCCAAAGCTCTACTGTCAACTCGCGCGCTACTGTAGCTTACACTTATTTCTACACTGCACCTCAGTCTCTCAGACCTCAGACTCCTGAGGTTCTGTATCTACTTGTAACAGTTGTTTCAGCAACATATATAATGTAATAATTATGCCATATTTAGATGTAAGCTGAAAAATGTTTTGAGCGCGACTGATATTGAAAAAGATGTCATATTGAATATAGTTGCGTTACGCATATGCTGTATAGGTATGCCTCCCAATTTGTTCGCAAATTGACCATGTTGAAATAAATAAAAACAATATTCCTGTTTATACTTAAATGTAGAAACACCAAACTATTTAGTTTCGTGTTTCTACATTTACTAATCAACAGTTTTTTTTTTCCTATTTAAGAATATAGTTATTCCGCACAGAAGAGTTTCTGCAAAACTGTATAAACTTAAAATGGCAACACAAATGCACAGGTCACAGGATATATAAGGTTTATCTTTTCATAAACGAAATATTTTAAGAGTAACTTCTTAAGTCGTAAAGTCGCCATATCAACGAATTTTTTTTTGCATAAAACCTTTACTCCCTATTCTATGCAGTAGATGAATACGACGTAGTAATCTAGCGTAATGATAGTTGATATACTACATAGATACTTTTTGTTTGTAAATACATACTTATTATACATATAAACATCCATGACTCGGTAACAAATGTCCATGCTTAATCACACAAACACTTGCTCCTACCGGGATTCGAACCCGGAACCCTATGAACGTAAGGCAGCCTCACTACCGCTGCGCCATTCGGGTCGTCAAATAATGAAATAAGATGTCACTCTTTATAGAATGATCCACATATTTTATCATAATTTAGAACCCAATGGCTTAACGTTGCCATACCACGTGGTAACGCCGCCAGTCTCTTGGGCACACCAGCTGATGGCAACAGGGTGCAAGGGGGTGGATTTGCAATTCCCTGTCGCGAAATGAAATACATAGAAAAGATTCCAGAATATCCAAAAAAAATCAGGCTCGCTCAGACACCTTAAAATAATTATGTCATTTGTGTTCATGAGCTTCTTTTTATAAATAGGCAGAATTAGCCCAATTTCAAATCAAATCAAATAAGTTTATTGCAAACATGTTGTACAGGGGTTGGAACAAGGTTAAATTAAAGTTTCAAACATGTGTAAGGGCACTGCAAAACAAATTATAATTCAATTTCTATAATAAACGTCAAAAGAAAACCTATCAAATTCGAGTTGAGGGCTAAAATTCTCAAACCCGCTCTTGTATTCTTTGGCCAAGCTGGGGAGTCTCCCCAGGTCGGCCACCTAGAAACCCTTTTAAGGTCTGAAACCAGTCACCGACAAATTCTGATGTTTGGCGACTTTCGACATTTTTTTTGTGTTATCAAAATTAAAATCCCTGATGGTGGCCATGCCAGTGTCAGTCACACGAGTTCTTGTTAAAAAGTCCATAAATTAGGTACAATAAAACAAAAATAAAAAATATCATAGCTATATTTCATAAAAATATATTTTAAAACAATGCCACATTTTTTAAATCCTGATAGGATTTTCACAGCGTAATACATTTCACAACAAAATATATAAGTTTTTTATTGAGATGGAGTGGAGTCTATCCAATGGTTGATAGGACCAAGACGTCGATATTAAAATGTTTGATGTACCTAGTTTGTTCAAAGCGAATTCCTGTAACTCTAATGCGCGCTAGTTTTAAATATAATCATTTCAAGTAATAGTACCGTTCATAAATCTTTTTAACATAATGTTAGATACATGGTTTTTTCTTTAAAACATGACATAGGTAGAGTCGTTTCTTTGCTGTTTCATACAAAAATATTGCTTGGATTTAGATCTAAGCCTTCACTAGGGAAGGCACGATATTTAAGTACATTCGAGGCATTCGTTGTAGCAGACAGTCATGGTACGAGACTAACAAATGAACTAATAAAATACACAACACTTTGTCTTGCCTGTTGTGTATGAAATTAATAATAGAGGAGTCACAAGCACTTTTAAATATGCTGTCAGAAACAGTACATAAGTACGGTACTTTGGAAACATACTTTTATTATGTATTATGAAATAGAACATACATGTCAAAGTTGAAATCGATATGTTACGAGAAAATCGCTTTTGAATTTTGCGTCGTCTTACATACATATGACCGTCCACTATATTCAGCTCAATAATTATTATTGAGATTTTAACAAAATTTTGGAAGTAACAAGCAGCATCGAAATGCGGCCAAAGTCAAAGCCAGTGGTGACCGAGCGTTTAGTAAGGACTATCACTTCACTCACGGCCAATTTAGGAATGCATATCGATGTCTTTTTCAATGCCATAAACTTACAATTAAAATATAACAATATTAATGAAGATCATAAGACTGCTGGTTTGAAGTGGGATTGGGCGGGCCATGTCTGTAGAATGCAGCAGGAACGATGGGCCAGAGTCGTCACAGTGGGTGCCAGAAGACGGGCGTCATTGCCGAGGGAAGTCTAGAAAACGCTGGCTTGAGACTTAGAGGCGTTTGTACGAGATTGGCTGGAGAGAAGAGTGAAAGGCTATGGCGGAGGCCTTTGTCCAGCAGTGGGACAATGAAAAAAAAAAAGATCATACGAAGACTGGACAAAATGGTCTAGATGACCACTAACAACCACATAAATGTCATTAGAAATACATTTCAATAATTATAATACAATACCTAACTACTATGACAGCTCATACTTACAATAAAAAATATAACAAAATTTAACATTAATAATTAAAACATTAATGACAAACAAAGGAGGATCAGACAAAATGCTGTACATGACCAATAACAACTACACGTTCTGTCTTATTGGATAATATTTTAAAATTATGCAATAACTATTAATAACGGCTTATTTCAAATTGCTGTGTGAAGAGAGTTACGGCGATGTTTCATGCAACTACGAATATTCCCACAAATACCACTTGAAGTGATTTACTATTCAAGGGTTAACCTCTTAACCGCCGGACTTCATATCAATTGTCGTGCCCCCAGCGCCCGGCATAGTGAATCGAAAAATAAATACCTACAACAAAGAGGGAAGTGCAATGCTCAACTTTTTCGATGTCGATATTTCGTTTTAAAGTTAATTCGATCTTATGAGAAATATTTTGATTTATGTTTATTTTTGTATCGGTAAATCTTGGCATATGTCCCGTCCTTAATGTTGGATTTTTCCGTCATGGGCGTTGTACATAAATACAATTTTCTAAAAATATAATTAGTCATTCGTTGAACTTTGGACATTATTTTAAGGACTTCTAATTAAGAGACTAAAGTGCATTTAATTGTGAGTGATCACTTAATTAACTATTTACCTAATATAAACAGTTTTTTTTGTTAGTTAAAAAAAAAACTGTTGATTAGTAAATGTAGAAACACCAAACTATTTAGTTTGGTGTTTCTACATTTACTAATCAACAGTTTTTTTTTTTCCTATTTAAGAATATAGTTATTCCGCACAGAAGAGTTTCTGCAAAACTGTATAAACTTAAAATGGCAACACAAATGCACAGGTCACAGGATATATAAGGTTTATCTTTTCATAAACGAAATATTTTAAGAGTAACTTCTTAAGTCGTAAAGTCGCCATATCAACGAATTTTTTTTTGCATAAAACCTTTACTCCCTATTCTATGCAGTAGATGAATACGACGTAGTAATCTAGCGTAATGGATTTTGAAAAATATGGAGCCAGTATTTATTTTGTTGGTCAAGTAATTTAAAATTATTTATTTTTTGTAAAAATATACTTAGATAAAAAAAAAACCATTGAAATGACTTCGTTATAGCTGCTAGATGTTTCTCTGAAAATATTTCGTGTATGAATAGTTGGACCTTATTATATAGGTATTTTAATGTAATGCAATAACTACTTCAAATGGCTCAGTTCGAACTACACAGTAGTGCCCTACTACACAGTAGTTAACCTTTTAACCGCTTACGTCGGATTAATCCGACAAATATTTTCGGGTCCATTTCACCCGGGTCGTATATTTCCG